>CM053773.1:137385850-137412141 GCA_028658325.1 Potorous gilbertii | reverse complement strand
TTGCTTTCATCATACTCCCCCTCCTTTTATCTTTTTCCTCTCCTATTTCCCTATTGGGTAAGTATGTGTATGTATATATATATACATGCATACATATATACATAAATGTATATATGTGTGTATGTGAAAATGAATTTCATGTGTCATCTTCCTATGTGCAATTGTAAACAGTTTAACTTCATTGAATCTCTTATGATTTCTCTTTAATTTTTACATTTGTATGCTTCTCTTGAGTTTTGTGCTTGGATATCAAATTTTCCATTTGGCTCTGAGCTTTTCATCAGTAATCCTCCTTTATTCTGTTCATGTCTGTTCCCCCCTGAAGGATTATACTCAGTTTTGATGGATAGATTATTCTTGGTTGTAATTTTTACTCTTTTGCCTTCTGGAAAATAATATTCTAAACCTTCTCCTCATTTAAGATGGAAACTGCTAAATCTTATGTAATCCCAACTGTAACTCCATCATATTTGAATTGTTTCTTTCTGGCTGCTTACAGTATTTAATCCTTGACATGGGAGCTCTGGAATATAGCTATAATATTTCTGGGGGTTTCCATTTTCCATTTCTTTTCAGAAAGTGATTGACGTATCCTTTTAATTTCTGATTTACCCTCTTTCCCTTATAACTTCCTGATGACTAGGCTCTGTTTTTGATCATGAAGTTCAGGTGGTACAATAATTTTTAAGTTATCTGTCTTCGATCTGTTTTCCAGATCAGTTGTTTTTCCCAGTGAGATATTTTACATTTTCTATTTTTTCATTCTTGGTACTTTGTTTAATTGTTTCTTGAAGCCTCATGGAATAATTAGTTTCCACTTGCCTAATTCTAATTTTTAAGGCATTCTTTTCTTCAGTGAATTTTTGCACCTCATTTTCCATTTGACCTATTTTGATTTTTAACATCTTTTCTTAAATGAATTTTTGTGTCTCTTTTATCATTAAGCCAGTTCTTTTTTAAGGTATTATTTTCTTCAGTCTTTTTGTGCCTCTTTTTTTCAAGCTGTTAATTCTGTTTTTGTAATTTTCTTGCATTACTCTCATTTCTTTCCCTAATTTTCTTCTACCATCTCTTTATTTAACTCTTCCAGCCTTGTGTGTCCAATCAGCATTTTTCTTTGTGGCTTTACTGACAGATGTTTTCATGCTGTTTTCTGCATTTGTGTCTTGATCTTCCCTGACACTCTAATGACTTTTCACAGACAAGTTCTTTTTTTTTGTTGTTTGCCCATTTTTCTAGCCTATTTCTTGACTTTGGACTTTATGTTAAAGTTGGACTCTGCTCCCCCGGGGAAGGGGAGGCTTTATGTCAAGCTTCAGGATTTTCTGTGTGGCTGTTTTCAGAGTTATCTCTGGGGGTCTGTAAGTTTTCAGTGTTCTCAAGGTGGCAAAATCCTGGGAGAGGAATAGTCTCTATTCTCCTGGTCTATGCCCTGGTCTTTACCCCATAAGGCTCTCTGTTTTCCTGCAGATGCAAATGCAAGCAATCCTCTTGGACCTGGAACTGTAACCAGGTCCCCTGCTCTCCTGCAGCCACAAGCACTAGTGCTCCCCTCTGCTTTGGAACTATGACCAGAGCCTCAGCTTCCTCATGACCAACCATGACCAAGAACTGTATATGGTCAATAGAAGCTGCCAATTAGCATTAGCTACTTCCAGTGCTAACAAATGATTCCCTGTACTCCCTTTCTGACAAGTTGTCAGGTCCCCTTAAGATCTCTGGGATGAGAGTTCCCAAAGCTTCTGCTGCTGCTATCAAAACTGTCTCAATACTTGCAACTAGTGCTGCTGTCCCTTGTGCTCTGGGCTGGCCACTGCCTCAGAGTCACAGACCTCTCCTGCTGAGCTCTTAAGTTTTCTTAGGCTAGAAAAATGCTTCACCCTGACCTTTTGTTCACTCTGATGCTCCAAAATTCAACTTGAGGTGCTATTTCAAACTTATTTGGTGGGCAACGTTGGAAAAGTTTGACTAGTTTGCTCCCTTTAATCTACCGCCTTGGCTCAGAATTATAATGTCACAAGATTGTGATAAAAGTACTTCATTAACCAGTAATCAATTTAGAAATGCAATTTCTTATTATCTTGGAATTTAGGAAAGTCTATTTCAAAAAGTTCAGAGAATAGAGAAAAATGGACACTGTAGAAAATGATACGCAAGTGTCAGAGTCTCTAAATAAATATAACTTTCAGTATGTAATTGTGTTTTCTTGATGAGGAAGAAAAAAGGGAAGGCACTTAAATAAACCAAGGTAGCTACATAGGAAGCTCACAGATGAGCTCAGATTTAAAAAAAAGACATACAAAAGGTCAAATGAGAATTATATAACTAAGGAAGAAAACAAAACTGTGGCAAAAACATGTAAGAGGAACGTCAAAACTGGTTCAGAAAAGAAGAGGTTTGTGAAAGTGCCAAGGAAAGGAAAAAAAAAACCAGCCCTGTTATAGTAGGAACAAGAATTTGAAAATTCATTCCTTTGGACAAATTCTTTCTTATGACAGGGCAAAAAGAGAACTACTCAGCTTCTATGTCCCTTTTATTTCTTGCTAGTCAATAAATAGACATTCATTAAGTGCTTACTATGTGATAGGCATTGCAATAAGTGCTGAAGAAGTAAAGAAAGGCAAAAATAGCCCCTCTAGTCAAGGAATTCATTACCTGAATGGGGGAAGGAATTTGTAAATAAATGCACAGTCACACATACATATACAGAGAAAATGGAAGATAATCTTAGAGGGCAATAGAATAATGGCATAGGGGGAGAAGAGAAGGAAGGTCTCATACAAAAGTTCAGATATGTGCTTAGTCTTGAAAGAATTCAGGTAAACTAAGAGGCAGAAGTGAAGAGGGACCATTCTAGGCATGGAGATTACCAGCATAAAGGCGCTGAGATGTAAGATTGAAATATCATGTTCAAGAAACAGCATTAGTTAGGAAGTAAAATGATTGCCTTTTGTGAGAGTCAAATAGAGATTTCCACTAAAAATAATGTTTTCAGATGAGAAAGAATAAAATAAATATATCTGAGAGCATTAAAATTTTGTAAGGAGATAAGAAAACCACCAAACCTTTTAACTAAGTTCAAATTTCAAGATTCAGTTAAATTATATGGCAATCTATTGAATAAAATGGCTCACAAAACACTCATAAAACAAATGTCATTAAAATGTAAGAAATCATGGAGAACAAACATGACTTACATAAGCCTGGATAAGTCAGATTTTGAAGATAGAGTCAAGAAACCACATACGGAAGAAACTGGTGATCACCAGGAGACACTTTTTGTTCATTTTTTTGTAAAATTATTCCTATTTCATTTTGTGATGTGATGTAGCTTGTGGACCCAGCATCTCCTCTTACCTTGAGGACTTTAGGGAAAGATATTGAGTACTCCGATTTCAGGTAAACATTTGAGAAAATATCTTATCTTGTAAACTAGTTTAAAAAAAATTCTGGGTTGATTGATAGTACATTTAGTTGTATTCATAACTTTTAAGCAACTGTCCTGGTAGTGATTAATCACTGTCAACCTACTAGTTCATTGTTACTGGTATGTTCCTTTGCTTTGTCCTATTCAAGATTTTCATCAGTGACTTGAATGAAGGTTTAGAAGGCATATTTATAAAATCTAGAAATGACTGATAGCTAGAAATTATAGGTAATATACTGGATGACATAATCAAGACCTAAATACTAGGCTAGACAAAAGACTTAGAGGAAACAGAATCATGGTCTTCAGGTAATTAAAGGACTTCTAAGTAGGAAGGAGTTTAGATTTGTTTAGCATACTCTCAGAAAACTTAATTAGAATGAATAGGTGAAAGCTGGAATGTAAGGAAAAACTTCCTCCAACTTTCCAAAATGGAATATTTTACTTTAGTTGAGTGTGTATCCCTTCAGGACCCTCTTCTCTGTTCATTAAGAAAGAAATTAATATCTGTTCGTGCGTTATAAGATGCTGTCAATTTATAACATTCATTTTTACAGTTTCCTTTGGAAACAATGTCTTAAGCCAAAAGAACAACTTTAATTTTTGGAATTCCAGGCATTATTTATAGAGACATCTGAGGGGAAATGTAGATGTAGATATAGATTATATAGAATAGATGGAGATTTTGATATAGAATGTAGATACGGAGAAGTATATGTGATATAGAGATACAGATAGCTATATATATAAAGATATAGATAACTATAGACACCCTTCTATTCTCTCAGAGCAAATCTGCCTGTCTTCTCAGCTGTCATAAAGGCAGTTTTTTCTAAATATGTGTTTTGAGGTTCACTAACATAATATTGACAATAACACTGAGAAAGTAGGTCCCTTGAATCTGCTTTAGTAAAACATGAGCTTCTTTCAAAATATCTGCATATATAGTTGCATTTTGCTTGGCTAGATGCTACGTTATCAAAGAGTACCAAGAATCTAGCTTTCCTCTAAGAATTTTTAAAAGAAGTTCCATGAGCTGTCAAAAGAGATGTCATAAAGGCTGTCCACTGAAGCGCAGGCACTCTATTTAGAAAACATACTATTCTTTTATCCATTCCAGTAATTTCATTGGCATTTCATTTAATTGACCATTTCATTGGCATAAGGAACTTCCCTTGATGAAATAAATACTCGCTACCAATGCAAATTGGCAACAGTTGTATAATGTTTAGTTATAGAGAGCAGACTGATGCACCAAGCAGGCAAATGACTTACCTAGAGTCACAGAGACATTAAGTCTCCGAAGTAGCCCTTAAACCCCAGTCTGTCTGGCCTGGTGGATAACTTCCTATCTACTATTACACAATTATTTTCAAGCTATCTATGATAAATAAATCATGTATCTATTAGTAGCATTAGTAAATTATGATATAATATGAAATGGTAAATATTATGAAGTGTTATATTGTATTCTTTTATAGTAGCAACTATTAATAATGCATATTAATAGAACTGTGTAATATTGATTATACATCTTAATTACATTGTACAGAATGTATTGTATCATATGTTTTATGTTTGCATTAATAATTTTATATGATATGATTATAATTGTGTAATATCATATCAGCAGAGCCCCAAATGTTCAGTATACAGAAAAAGATGGAAAAGACTATGACTTTGAGAATTAATAAAACACCTCAGACATTTTATGGTTAACATATCTTGGGTGTTGCCATTCATATTATTTTGATATAATGTGAATAACTATTAATATATTTTTTGGGATGAGGGCAGTTGCCCATTCATCTGTGGTAGTTTCCCAGAAGTCCTAGCCACACTTGCATACCTGCTAGCCTTTCCAAAGTATACAATTGCACATGCTCCTCCCCCACTTAGAATGACTCCTCAACAAGTCAACCTGGTCAACACTGATGCTGAGGCATGGGAAGGGATATTCAGTAAATTTTCAGACTGAGGTTTTCCAGATCCTTATAGTTCAGGGAATTCCTCACCCAAAGTCATCACTGTAATGGACATGAATCCTTGACTGCCCTGTGACCAGGCTACCCCTCTTCATCATTCACTGCCTGGGGAAGAAATTAAAAGAAAGATGAAGGGAAAAGAGAAGGTAAAGTTCCTTCACAGAGTTCCACGATTTAAAAAAGAAATCTTTGCTAATCCACGTCCCTAATTAGGTCTCCCAACCCACCCAGAAAACTGTTAGTGTCCTCTCACCCCTCAATATTTTTTCTTTGTATCTTTTTAAATTTAATTTTAAATATATACAAATATAAATTTGTTATGAATGAGGATAGTTTTCATTTTTTCTTTTCTATTCCTAGTGTATAGAAAAGTGCCTGTCCCTTAGTGAATGTTCAATAAATACTTAATGAATTGAATTAAATATATACTATATTATGTAAATTCAGTAATAATAATATTTGTTTTCCAAACAGTTAGGAGGGGCAGGGAGAGAATGGAATAACATTTTTATAGTGACTTCTATATACCAAGTATTACACTAAGTGCTTTACAGATAATATCTTAACATTATTAATGACATTGTTACAATCTTGAAAGGTAAGTACTGTTATGATCCCCATTTTACAGTAGGAAACTAAGGGAAACAGAAGTTAAGTGACTTGCCCAAGGTCCCATAGCTAGTGTCTGAAGCCCCATTTGAGACCAGGTCTTCCTGACTTCACACCCAGTGCTCAATTCACTGCTCCTTCAATTTGTCTATTACCAATTCATCTGTTACCTGCCAATTTATTACCAAGTCCAAAGTAGATCATAGGCACAATGAGAGAAGCAAGAACAATGACTGACAACTTGACATAAATGAAGACAAAAAAATAGTACAAGTAGAATGAAAATTTAAAAATCAGTAGGCCATGTATTGTAAATCCATGAAGTTTTACATACCTGAGTAGGTATCACTATAATATATAATATAATATAATGATTATTTTAAGAGTAATATGGTTTGATGGAAATAATACCAATTGGAAATCAGGAAAGCTGGGTTTGTGCGCAAATTTCCTCATTTACTGTTTATGAAAGTTAAGTGACTACATTTAACCATACTTATAAATAAGAGACTTTGGACTAGATGACCTCTAAGGTCCCTTCCTGATCTAAATCTTCTGATCTATAAAATCTTTTTTAAATTGTATGTTAATAATGTTAATGCTAATTCAGTAAGTAAAATTTACTTATATTTTGTGCCCTGTATTTAAGAAAGCCAGGAAGTATATAATTCAGTTTTTAAAAGATCTCCACTTAAATTATTCAAATATATAGAAATACATGTTTAGATGTGAATATCTTCTTATGTCCAAATTTGCAATTGAATTCTAAAATTTTCTTAATTGTCTAATTTATGCAATTATGCCAAGCACTGGTAATACAAAGTTCATAGTCCCTGGCTTCTAGAAGCCTATGTTTTATTGAAAGTAAACATTTAGCTATAGAAGAAGATTGCTTAGAATAATTTGTCCCCAGAAGCTGTGACTAGTCAAAGATCTATTATGTTTCACAAACTAAATGATATCAATACTGAAAATGATTGAGGAAAAAATGGATTTCTTATCCCCCTAAAATGGGTACTTGGATGTCATGGTTATATCATTTACTAAAGGTAAGGTTAGATGTTTCTATATTCCTGGCACAGAATGAAATGCATAATTAGCGCCAGTTTAAAGGAGACAAAATACCTAAGATTCCATTGTGGATTGTGGTTTTCCTAGCTTAAGTGAACATTTGAACTTCCTGTATTTTCCTGTATTAAGAACTGGAAAAAAAATTGACTTTAAACTCATATTCCCAGGTCAAAGTTGCATTCATTGTTGGTAAAATGTGATGTTTTTTACATCAAAGATAAGACTCCAAATATTTTGAAAAAGGCTTTTGGGATGTTACAGATCTAAATTTTAATGATTTAAGTGTAAATGAATTAGAAACATGCATCTCAGGTTTCTTATTGAATTATACAGGGGGTTACAGAAAATGTTTGGCAAAATACATCTTGAATGTTGCCAACCATAAAACATTTGAGATGTTTTATCAATCTTCAAAATAAATAGTCTTTTTTCTATCCTTTCCTTGCATCACTGAGCACTTTGGGACTGTGCCTTTCTTGGAGTAGTTTACTCAACATAATTCTAATTTCTATGCTATATACAGAGTTGAAGGCAAAGTTAACATTCTTTTCTATACCATTTTAGAAAGCACAGAGATTCAGACCTTTGAAGTCTTTGAAGAGAGTCACAAATCTTGGACTCCAGTCTAATTTGTCACTGACTCATTGTGTGACTTTTCTCAAGGTCCCCAAATTCCTCATCTATAAAATTAATAAGTTGGGTTAGATAAACTTTAAGATCCTTTCCTACACCATCCCAGTCAATAATCTGGTGTTTATTTTCTTCATTGTGTATTTAAAATTAAACAGCCTTTGAAACAATTTCACGAGTCATATTATGATACCTCCTCTTAGCATTGTGGTTCCATAGCTTGGAGAGCTGAGGTCATGCCAGTAGGTCCCATCTGCCAGCATGCTCCTCCTCCTTCTCCTTTTTCTTCTTTATTACCACTATCTTTACCTTCATTATGGGCTGGCTATCAAAGTACTTTGAAAATAGTTAGTTGTTCCACAAAATGACATAAGAAATTGAGTGGTAAATAACCCTTGAACAGAAACAAATAAAACACTAACCTCTGCAGATTATAGAAATGCTTAAATATTTAAGATCACTCAAGTAAATTACTTGATGACTTCCTTGGTCTGTTTCACTTTCAAGCTTAGAAGACTTTCAGGTACAATCTTAGTGCATCTACTTCTGATGATTAGTCTGGCTAAGTGGGGAAAGGTTCATCATCAATAGTTTGGCAACAGGCTAATGAATTTTTTGAGCACAAGAACGTATTTTAAAAAATGAAAATACAAAATGACCTTCCACTTTTGATTCTCATCCTATCCATTGATCTATCTACCTAAGTAGTCTCCTTTCCATCTACCCTGCTTTAGATGTACCAGGGTCTTGCTCCCCCATAACCCAAGTTCTAGCTGTTTTTCAGAACCATAATCAATTCAATAATAATCCAATAAGCAATTGTTGAACACTTAGTATATTCTGGACATTGTACTCTACCATTCTTTCAGAAAAGGGCATGTTAGTTCATTTATTTATTCATCCACTCACCAATCCTGTCTTTCCAAACTCCTTTAGTAAGAGAAAAGTCATAATAAATACCTCCTCTGTTCACATTGACTTATTCTGTTACCTTGTGGTTTGGGAACTTTGTATAAATTAGGGAGCTGAAAGACAACTTATTTGAAAAGGTCATAGGAAATACTAGCCTTTTCACCTAGTTTTTTTGCCAGGCTAATTCATCATCTTTGTCATCATCAGTTCATAACTGGTTGGTAAGCCCTGGTATGCGTTGCACTTATTTCTGAAGTTTCAGAATTACTGAGATGAACAAATATTTTAAGTTCTGTTTTCTTCCATTATATGATTCAGTTGAAAAGAAAACTCTTATCTAGAACATATAAACAGCAGCCACATTTAGTTAACAATTTTCAACTAGATTGTGATATTTAGATTCAAATAGTTTCTTGTGCTGTCCAACACTTAATTATATGGTATCCAGTGAAACAGACCACGAAAGTAATCAAGTAATTTACTTGGGTGATCTGAGTTATTTAAGCCTTTCTATAATACGCAAAGGTTAGTGTTTTGTTTCTGTCAGAAGAGTTATTCATCATTCAATTTCTTATGTCTTTTTGTACAACAATTTACTATTTTCAAAGTCGTTTCATAACCACCCAATAAAGGAGATAATGATTATAGCAATAATGAAAAAAGGAGAAGGAGGAGGAAGAGGAGGAAAAGGAGGAGAAACAGGAGGAGGGGGAGGAGAATAAGAAGAACGAGGAGGAGAAGAAGGAGGAGGAGAAAAAAGCAGAAGGAAAAGAGAAACAAAGATAGCCTTATATACCACCTACTATGTTCCAGGCACTGTGCTAAATACTTTACAAATATTGTCAGGCATCATTCTTTCCATTTTTTTTTGAATAGGAAATAGGTTAAGAAAAGTGCTGTGATCTGCCCTCTGTAGCTCCTCTTATGGAACTATGACTGAAAGTCAAACCACCGGAGTCTGAGGCCAGTGTCCTCTCCATTATTCCCCACTGTCCTTCTCTACTGTGTGTTCATCTGTTCAGAACTATGAGTGTGAGAGGCCAAGTTGACAGCTTTGGTGGTTTTCATTAAAGTGTCATTGTCAATGTGACAGAAAACAAGGACTTCCAACTGATGGTCTGATGGAACATTTAGCTGGGAATAGCTGGTTCCTCATGTTTCACATGAATGTTTATTCTTGTGGGTTTATCATTTGATTTTCTCTAGAATGATTAGTACTCACAAAATCACAGGTGGAAGAGCAGCCAGATAGTCCAACTTGTACCTGAACAACAATTCCCTCCCCCAAAGTGGTCTTCTAGCCTTTATTTAAAGTGAAGGAAAATCTCCCAAATTAGCCTGTTCCATTTAGGGATAGCTCTAAGAAGCCTAAACCTTCCAGGATTGGTAAGAATCTGACAGTGAAATAAGGAGAGAGAGAAATCTAGACATTGAGAATATCTTGAATAAAGGTACAGGGGCACAAAAAACATATGACCTGTTTAGGGATTTGAGTCTGACTAGAGTGAAAAGTAGTTGGAGGAAAGTTGGAGGAGATAAGGCAGGAGTCATATTATATGGGAACAAGTTGAACGTTTGACCATAATTTCATACCCAATGAGAATATATTTAAGGTTTTTATACAGTGGAATCATCATAACTGGTTTAGGAAGATAATCTGGCAAGAATGTGGACAGATCAGAGGGCAAAGAACTGGGAGTCAAGAAGGTCATTTCCACATTTATACATCTTCTCCTGTGAAGAGGCCAGTGGGCCTTATTAAGAACCCAGCTACTAAGTGACAAGAATTCATCAGAGAAATTAGGCTCACCCATTTATGACAGTCAAGTCAAAAGGCTTTTATTAAGCACCCACTGTTTGACAGATGCTCTGCTAACCACTAGAGATACCAAAAAAGGGGGGAAATTATATTTTTATTTCAAAGTTACAAGATTGTGAAAGTAACTCATCATATTCCTCATCTCCAGTTACATCAAAAAAATAAATATCCACAAAGTTTAACAGTCATACTTGCCACATAGTACATTTTTGGTTACTTGAATTGCAAGGATAAAAAAAAATACATTTGAAAACTCTATATTCTTTAAGTCTATCCCCAGAGCAGAGAATTAAGAGTATGTATAGCTATAGAAAATATAGGCTATACTCTTGTGTGTTTGTCCTTCATTCTTGAAGAGGACCATGATATCAGGATGATGACATGACTTGCAGTTGACTTTGATTTGAGTGAGGAAGGACTGTGCAAGGTCACTAACCTCACCTTCTTCTCCTGAGTCATCTGGATCCAGTGGCCTGATATTCATCAGGAGAGCTGGAGATGGCCCAGGATGCAATGTGAGACCCTGGTCCTTTCAGGCTTCATTTTAGTAGACAATAGAATCTATGCAGCTGGATGAATGAGAATGATGTAGCTAGGTGTCTCAGTGGATAGAACACTGGACCTGGAGTCAAGAAGATCTGAGTTCAAATCATAGCTCAGTCACTTGTTAGTTCTATGACACTGGGCAAGTCACTTAATGTTGTTTTCCTCAGTTTTCTCCTCTGTAAAAATGGAGAAGGAAATGACAAACCACTTCAGTATAGCTGCCAAGAAAACCACAAATGAGGTCATGATGAATCAGACACAACTGAAAAGAGACCGACAACATAGATTGATAGATTTGTCAGAAATGAGATGCTGAAGACTCGAGCTTTATGGATTGTTATATATTTTATTCCATGTTAAATTTTTAAATGTGCCAAACTTTTTTGAGGGTAGGGATGGAAGAACACAAGTTATTTCCCAGCATATCACCTGTAAGCAAAAGTGACAAAGAGTGAAACATATTTTGGCTCTTCTTCTATGGCCAAAACATCAGTTTAGGAAACTTTTGAGGATATCTAAACTAACCCACTCATTTTGCAAATGGAGAAACTGTGGCCTTGAAAAATGAAATAAGTTTACCAAAATAATATAAACTATTAAGTGGCAAAACTTGAGCTCAAACCTATGTCATATAACTCTAAATTCAGTGCTCTTCTCATTATGCCATTTCATATGGGCTGTTGCACTTTAGTTTACCTACATAAGGAGCTTTGGATAGTCTCTTTCGTGTCAAGAATGATTGAATTATATGAAGTAGTAATCACTTCAGGAGAGTCCTGTTCAATCTTTGAAAATCCTGTAGTATTGTTTGTTTATTGAATAAGGAAATTAAGCTTATTTGAATAAAGTAAGCTTATTACTATTAGAAAGAGTCTGTACAACTTAATAGAGTGTAGGGCATTGGGGTTAGGATAATATGGCTTCACATATGACACAATTGTTGTGTAACTCAAGGCTAGTCATGTAACCTCTTTGAATCTCAAGCAGCTCCCTGGCTCTCTCTAGAGTCATGGATAGACAGCAAAGAAGAATGGAGGTCCTGATGCAGAGGAAATAGCAAGTTCTTTTTGCATTCACACATAACAATATATGAGAGCTGGAAGGAATTTTAGAAGGCACCAACTCCTTTATTTTAATAAGCCGTGGGATCGTTGTTCAAACCTGGACCCTCTGACTCCAAATACAGTACTGCATTCTGGTGCCCTGCGTGCGTTCTGATCCGTTCAGAGCTCTTGTCATCCAGCACTATGAGAGCAGGCCTCAGCAGATGTTACAACTGATGAATATGTGATCACCACATATTCATGACATTGTTATTACTGGTAGCATTCCTCAGTGTAGTGAGCAGCAGTTCACCACAAATGATGCAGGTTGCTGGTCCTCCATAAAATCAGTAGAGATCCTCTATGTACACCGTGTACATAGAAGAGACAGAGATATAATATATATGTTGTAAATTGAATATAATCTCAAAAAGATTGAGGAGGATGAGAGCAAGCCTTTCTTGCAGAAGGTAGAACTATGGAGCATAAAAAACAACCATTGTTTTGCTTTAATATTTTGTATTTGTAGTCATTTATTTATAACAAAGTCATTCAAATACATTTCCTAATCAGAATGCTTTACACAACTTATTTTATATGTTTTATCACTGATATTTATGTTTTAAAAGAGATTGATTAATTCTTTAAAATCAGTTGCCATACAATAATCATTCTTTAAAAATAAACACAAAACTTATAATCATATGCTTATGAAAATGGTTGGTAATTTGATATAGTCTCTTCCTAATCCAACTTGTTCTGTACAGTGATTTCCTTAGTCTGATGTCATGTCAAAGCTCAGTGTCAAGATGGCATTGCTTTAAAGTGCTTCAAGAGGGGCTAGTCATTGAGAAATAAAGAGGTGATGTTGGAAGTTACGCTGACCCAGAGACCCATCATTCCTAGTCCTTGTCAACTGCTATTGAGGAAGGTTCAGTTAAGGGAGATTCTGTTGGGGGAGGCCTCAGGTAGTCTGCAGTATTTCTATTACCTGCTATTGGTCAAATACCATGTCATCTACTACCTTTGAGCCAACATGTACCGGCAATTGGAGAGGAGCCAAGATGCAGTGTTCCAACCCCTTTTGCTCATATTCACCTACCTGAATTGTCTTAATCTCATTACAAAAGTTATCAATAAAAGCTGGATCCTTCTTTAATCCCTTGCCAGTCTCTAATGGTCATCAGCCCATCAACATTTTACTTTGTGGTTCAGTTGTTTCTGATTCTTTGTGCAGCCATATGTGGTTTTTATGGCAGAGATACAGGAATGGTGTGCCATCTTTTTCTCCACCTCATTTTACAGATGAGAAACGGAGGCAAACAGGATTAAAGTGACTTGCCCAGGGTCACACAGTGTCTAAGGTCAGATCTGAATTCATGAAGATGAGTCTTCCTGACTCCAGGCCCAGAACATTGTTTACTGTGGCACCTAGCAGCCCCTCAACATGTTGCTACCTTGATATATTTTTAATAAACTCCTTTAAATTCTCTTTTCTTGAGTTTTACCTCATTAATCAGGGCAAAAGATTGAACTAAGCATTTTCCTATTAACGTGGGCTAGTGAAACTAACTCAAGTATTATATTTGCTTCCCAATGACATAGTTTAGGAAGCATGTTGACAAACTGAAGTCTTAAAATTATGCTTTATGAAGATTAGCTGAAGGAACTTAGGGTGTTATATTGCCTAGGCAATATTCACAGCACCAAGGGCAACTATGAATATGCCAGCATAGTTCTGAATCACAAAGTATAACAAACTCTCCATATAGAAGGCAGAAGAAAAACATTTATTCAGACCCCAGAAAGCCAAATCTGCCAAGGTAGCCAAGAAGTCAATATACATTTTCACTGCAAGGGACAAAGCCATTCCAAGCCTTCCCCTCCCATCCCCCATGGAGGGCCTTCCCCCCAAAAAACATTCACAAGCCTTGCTGGGCCTGCTTGACTGTGTCTTCTCTCTCACTCTACCTTAACTTCTCTTAATAACTTCCTCTCAGCTCTGCTCCACCCTTCCTATTCCACTTGTTGAGCAAGCTATTTCCACCACATGTAACTTAGGCTTACATGTGATTTAAGCAAGTCACATGGGCTTATTAATGAATGGGAAAGATCTTTCTATTTAAATTATCATTACAGGTGTCCAAGGTAAGACATTATAGGTGTTCTGAAATGTATGAAGTAGTCAAGGTGAAGAGGAAATAGATTTGCTCACTTTGCACCATAGGGTAGAACCAGAAATAATTGATACAACGAGGTATATTTAGTCTTGAACTTCTTAACAATTAAAGATAGTCCAAAAGTCCAAAGGGACACCCAGGAAATAATGGATTCTCTTTCACTGGAAATTCTCAAGCAAAAACTGGAAGGCTATTGATGAGCTATGTTGCAGAGGAAATTCTTGGTCAAGTATGTGTTAGACTATATGGTCTCTGAGGTTCTTTTCAACTATGGAATCCTGTGATTCCACACTGTCTCAACAGTATACTAAATTTGTCTACTCCCAAGTCCATGGTGGAGGTTTGTGGGCCTATTAAAGGCTCATTAAAGTGATGGAAGGGGCCCTTTAGCAGGTCACAAGGGTAGGAAGTAGGAAAGTGAGTATATTGAAGCAATAAAATGGAGGTTATTGGTCCTTTAGGGAATCATCCATGTAAGTAAATTTCTCAATATTGGAATATATATTAAAATACAAAAAGCATATTCTCATTTTTTTGTACTTAGCAAAAGAGAAGGAATTAATCTTAAGAAAACACTAGTGGAATTTCACTCATCCTCCCCTCTCTTTGCAAAACAAAAAGGCTTTTGGTATTCTTTAGCTTTCAATGCATTAGAATTTATGTTGTTTGCATAAAGTTTGCACTGAATTTAGGATCTTTCCAGATTAAGAATGCCCTACTTTGTTCTAGGAAGAAGCAGTGATGAATACAGCTCACCTAATCTGTACTTTGAGTCCATAAACACAACCCAGATGCTTCCATGTTCCCACTTTGAAAAATGGGGACTAGGTTTTCTCTAGGTTTTTTTTTAGTTGCTACAAAATTGTGCTCCTATTACAGAAAACATCAGATGTATAGCTTTGTTTTTCTTTGCTCTTATTCCTTTCAGTATAATTGCAATCAAAGGGAGATAAGCTGTATCAAAATAGAAATATGCCAAAATGTGTCTGTCATTACTCTTTCCCTCAAGATTTCATTAGTGTTACTTTTAAGTGGAAAAAAAAAACAGAGTGAATTTAGGGAAAACACTCAGAATTTATTTCATAATCTAAAAGCTTATTTTAGAGTCAATATGCTATAATATATGGTATTGAACCTAGAGTCTGGAGATATGAGTCCAAATCCTGGTTCTTACCTATTGTATCTGTGATCTGGGGAAAGTTATCCTTAGTTTCTGCTTCTATGCAAAGGGAGAGTTAGAGAGAGAAAAAGGCAGAGGGAGAGAGAGAGAAAGAAAAAGAGAGGAAGAGGAAAGATAGATGGATGATAGATAAATGTTAGAGGGAGAAAGATCATAGAGATGAAAGACATAGAGAAATAGAGAGAGATGATAGTTAAATAATAGAGAGATAGATGATAGACAAATGACTGAGATGATAGATTGCTAGATCTAGTATTATCTATCTACTGCACAAAGTACCTGTGAGAAAAGTGATTTTTATGTCTGAAAGGATTATAAAAATATACTATCCTTGCAAAACAACCAATCATAGAATGAATCAATAAATGAACAATAGTTCATTAAGTCCCTAATAAAGTGTTAAGGAGTTTATCTAATGAGAGAGATAATCACAGAAGTTGTGTTAGAAGATATCTCAGAGACCATATAGTTCAACTCATACCTGAAAGGAATCACTACTATAACACATCTGACACTGCTTGAAGACATCTGATAAAGACAAATTCATTTTGACCCAAGGCAATCTATTCCACTTTGAATCAGATCAAATTATTTATACAATTTTCTTAATGTTGTCTAAATATGCCTTTAGTAACTTCTGCCTGTCACATCTAGTTCTAACTTGAGAAGTGAAACTACAAAACAGCACTCCAAGTACTTGAAGATAGATGACAGATTCAATAGATTTTCGCATTGCTTTGCTCATACATAAGTATTGTTATGCATAAGATATTTCAGTATTAGCTCAGGACCAGACAAAATTTAGAATCAAGGAAATATTGATTAAACATTTCATTTGCTATGCCAGGCATTGGAGAATACAAAGACAGAAATGAAATAATCCCTGCTTTCAATGAGCTTACATTCTGTTGGGAAGATATCATGTACATAAAGTATATGGGAATGAATCTAAGGCAGATTCAAAGAGGGAAGTTAAGCACAGTAGCAGATGAAGGATCAGATATAGAAATTGGAACTTTTAAGAAAATTAGTGATTCTAAAAGACTTAAATGAGAGAGAAGGAGAGAGAGAGAGAGAGAGAGAGAGAGAGAGAGAGAGAGAGATAATATTTCAGGCATAGGGATAAGCTGGTACAAAGGTGCAGAAATGGGAGATGGTACATTATGTATACAGAATTAGCAAGAATACCAGTTTGTCTAGGCCATAAAATGCAAAAAAGGAATAATTTATAATGAGGGTAGAAAGATAGTAGGAAATGACTCAAAAGTCAATAAAAGAAGCTTATATTTGAACCTAGAGACAATGGAGAACCAGTGGTATTTATTGTTTCAAGTGAGGTGACATAGAACTTTAGGTTAGTCACTTCATCAACTGTGTGGAAAATAGAGAGATATGCAGCAGAGGTGCCAATCTGTTGTTGCTGTTTAGTTGTTTCATTTGTGTCCAACTCTTTCTGAGCCTATTTTGGGGTTTTCTTGGTAGAGATAATAAAGTGGTTTGCCATTGCCATTTCCTTCTCCAGTTCATTTTTACAGAATAGGAACCTAGGCAAACTGGGTTAAGTGATTGACTCAGCATAACAAACTAGTAAGTGTCTGAGGCCAGATTTGAACTCAGAAAGATGAGGTGTCCTTATTCCAAGACCAGTGCTCTATCCTCTGTGCCATCTACCAAATAGGAGTCTTGGTAAAAAGTCTTTGGGAGCCAGAATGGTAACCATGTCAGTAAAGAGATGGGAAGAGTTACAAGAGATGTTTTGACAAGAGAAATAACAAGATTTGACAACTGAATGGGGTAAAGAATAATAGCCAATTTGCAAATTTGGGTAACTGGAAGAATGATGATATCCTAGCAAAAATATGGAAACTGAGGAGGGGATGGATGTAAAGGGGGGGGAAATGAGTTCAGTTTTTAATATACTGAATTTGGGAAGTGTACAAGATATCAGCTCAAAGCATTCAATAGGAAGCTGGGCATACAGGACTGTAGCTTAGGGCGATAGACTACAGCAGGATATGGAGAGTTCATAGTCATCTACATATAGATGGTCATTTTACCATTGAAAACTGATGAAGTCAACAAGTGAGAAATTATAGAATGGTAAAAAATGGTCATAGCCTTCAGGCACACCCACAGTTAGGGAGCCTAAAATGGATAATAAATCATCAAAGAAGACTTTAGGAATAGCCACATAACTAGGAGGAAAACCATGAGAGAGCAGTGGTAAAAATGAGATGAGGAAACTATTGATTAGGAGAGAAGGTTAATAGTTCAAATGGAGATGAGTGGAGGATGAGGATTGAGAAAAAGTTATCAAATTTTGTGATTAAGAAATTATTGGTGACATTGAAAAGAACAGTGATGGTGTAGTGATGAGGTCAGATGCCAGATTCCAAAGGGTTGAAAAGTCACTGAAAGAACTAAAGGCATTAAGTATAGAGAGCTATTTTTTGTGAGTTTGGTTGTGAAAGTGTTGAGGAATATGGGATAATATTATGCCATATGAGTATGGTAGAAGTGAGTGAAGAATTTTTTCAGAATGGGATTGATTTGAATAAGTTTTACGTGATAGGGAAAAAGCAATTAAAAGGGAAATATTCAAGACTAGAGGGATAGAAAGAGGAGATGTTTGTGGTGTTGATCTTCTACATGAGATGGAAGGGGATGGGATCAAATGTATATGTGGCAGAGTGAGCCTTGACAAGGTGTAATGTCACCTCTTCATCAGTGCCTATAATGGAGGAGAAAATGAAGGATGCAGTTACGGGGCTAAAGGAGATTTGTGTCTTTGGTCTTCTCCTCCCTCCTCAGTCAAAGGTCTTCCCTTTTCTTTCTCCCCAATCTCCTAACACCCATTCCTTGCCCTATTTGTATTCCAGCAAGATATCCCTACTATGGTACTAACAATTGCAATGTTCAATGAAATTGAATTTACATTACCAGAAGATTTATATGCATTTTAAGTGGAAAACAATGGAACTTTTTTGAGGTTATCTGTATATGCTACGTCATACTATTTAGACCTATGATGCTTGCTTAGAAGTCCAGCCTTCATTGATTTACTCATCTTGACTGCTAAAATTTGTCAGTTGCTGGTGTAATTTACATTCCTGTCAGTGGAATGGGCTGTTTGTGGAGGGTATGGGTTCCTCTTCACTGGGTAGTTAAGTGAATATTGGATGATCAGTCCTTGAGAATGTCATAAAGGAAAGAGATCCTGTTCTAGGATAGGTTGGATTAGAGAGCCTCCAAGGTCTCTCTCTTCTGATTCTGAAATTCTGTGATTTAAATCAGAAAACCAAATAGTTTTGTATATGTAACTCATTCTCTAATTGTCATTTTTATATAAATATTGATTACCAATTGTTAGTATATGCTTAACTATTTATGTGGTTAAGCCCCTTCTCTTAGTTGAGTGCAATCTCTTGAGGGCAAGGACTCTATTTTTTCTTTTGATTATCCAGGGCCTAATATAGTGTCTTGCCCATAAAGATTTAATAAGTGCTCTGAAGGTTTGGACTGGATAAATCCATAATTTGCCTGACAAAATTTTCACTAAGTGTCCTACATACTACATTTAAAAGGCTCTTGATGCCAAAAGGTGCCTGTGTTAAGTAGAAAGAGCCCTAGGAAAACCTAGATCTAAATCCTGGCCTTGCTACTTATTTGTAGAAAATAATTTTTGTCAAGTCATTTCATGCCTCTGGACCTTGGTTCTCTTATCTTTAAAATGAGGGAGTTATACCAGATGATCTCTAAATTTCTTTTCAACTCTAAACCTGAGGTCCTATAATTCTGCACTTTGTAACACTGGACAAGTCACTTCGTCATTATCAGTCCCATTTTCCTTATTGATAAAATGAAAGTATTGGACTGGTTTGGGGATCCTTCATTTTTATTGTGTCATGGATTCCTTTGGCATCTGGTAAAACTACAGGCTTCTCAAAATAATGTTTTAAAACATATAAATTTTTTTTAGATACAACTTTGGATTACAAAGGGAATGAATTCTATTGAAATATAGTTTGGGGCTTGGAATCAGAAATATTTGAGTTCAAATATTGCCTAAGGCCTTGTTAACTTCATGACAATAGTCAAGGGCTCAAGTTTTCTTGGCCTCTTTCTTACAACCATCTCACAGATTCAAATGAGTTAACCCGTATAAAGCTCTCTGCTAACCTGCAAATGTTATATAAATTCTATTGCCTGTGTTGCTACCTCTGCTGTTTCTATTACTTCTATGTTTGCATCTCATGTTCCTATCTAGTAAAATAAAGGACTAGATTTGAAACCTCCCAGTTCTAAATCCACATTTTCCAATGAAGCAATGATGTCACACCAAGTATAAATGTTCTATTTGCTTCGTAATTTTTCTTCTTACTTATTTCCCCAATCTGGGTTGGTTTTTTTCTTTCAGGTTGGTGGTTTGATGCCTGTGGCCCATCTAATCTCAATGGGATGTTCTATACTGCTGGACAGAACCATGGAAAACTGAATGGGATCAAGTGGCATTACTTCAAAGGCCCCAGCTATTCCTTACGGTCCACAACAATGATGATCCGACCCTCTGACTTCTGAAAGCACCCCCTCAGAAGTCATTAGAAGTCAACCAACAGATATATTGAGTCAAGCTACTACCAGAAGACAAACTTCTTGTGCCAGCAACCAGAAGCAAAGTCTCAACTTCCCTCCACCTGTGTAGTAGTGACATGAAAGCCCAGTTGTTTCTCTCCTTTGGCTTCAAGGCATGATCAAACTCACCAAAGTCTCCCCTTGGGCTGCTGAGACTAGATTTTTGGGCTAAATGGAATGTGCTTCACCATTCTACTTGACAAAAGAAAGAAAAGAGTTCGCTCGCTGGGTTTCATCTGTTACACCTGGAGCTCACCTTGGAACAATGAGGACCAGATGGTCAATGCATTTTCTTTCATTGCAAAAAGGCCAATTAAAAAGGAGAGTGTTGACTTCAGAACTGAAGGACAAAAAAAAATGAATTCACCATTATCCTTGAAGGAAAAAATAAATGTATTTCACCTATGAAATGGCATCACATCTATGCAAAGTATGACAAAGAAGGCTTTGGTTCTTGCACAGATTAAATGAATGTCCAGGAGGAACATTTGGATCTTTGTTTCCTGAATGGATTCTATGTAGATGGATGGGTTTCTGCAGCCAGAATCACATATCATACTTAATAATTATTCTTAGTTAAAACATCTTCAAATGCTAAATTTACTTCACCTGGGAAAACACAGTAAATCATAGTAAATAAACAATGTTAACAGTTGTAGGTGGAAAATCCTCAGTTGCTTTCTGCTTTTAGGGAAAAGCCCACAGATCATTGGCATGACCCTCCAATTAGGATTGATGATGTGAGAAGCACGCTTGTTTTCCTGGATTTTTTTCCTCTCTCTAGTGCTAAAGCTTTTGTCCATATTAAAAGCAGACTGAATGTTTTATTGGAAAAGCCTGAGGAAAGTTTAAAGAATGTGAACTTTACCATGGAGAACTATCATTTTGCAAATCTAAGGATGACATGTACTCTTTTTTGTTTGGCAGTATATGGAAAAGCAGCATTCGTGTGTGTATTAAACATAGTTTAACTGGAGCAGCTCATTTTATGGTATTTTTTTGCATGTACACACTTAAAAGTGTTACTTCATTATGTTAAAACATTTTCCCTGATCTCCAGTGCTTCACTGACAATGAAAGTTTTGCATTAACTGAAACAGGTTTACAAAGTCCACCTTTACCCACCTTTCTATAAAAACACCACTTTTTAGTCTAAGACAAATAAAAGAATAAATATTGTTATGAATTGTATATATAGTATGTTTATATTCATGGTAAAAAGTACTGAACACTTAACTTGGACATGTCAATTTAAGGTTAATTAGAGAAAATAAACACCTATCTGCAAAAGGTATTAGCTGTTCCTTAAGAAGATGAAATAAATACACATTTGGTTTTCTAGTAATGTCTCTGCCACACAAAGCCATATTGAAAAGCATTGTTTTGTGAAAAAAAAATCTTTATAAGCCATACATACACAAACACACACACATGCACACCAATATAACAGGGTGAAAGGGGGGATATAAAGATGTATATCCACCCAAATAAACATAGGGTAGGATGGTGATAGATATACACATATCAGCATACATGGGTGTGGGTTGGAAATAGAATACATTCTTGAAGGAAATGGTACATTTGTTGGAAAAAGTCACCCAGCTAATCAACCCAAAGACTATAATTACTACTGTAAATAAAACCTTTTGGTTAAAATATTTCTGTGAGATCTCCCATGTTGAAGTTGCTTTCATCCAAATTCATACTCATGTGAATCAAAAAAAAAATGAATGTGTGGTAGGGAACTTTTCCTCTCAAAACTGATGTGTTGTTCTTTTCTCAAAGGACCTCAAATGATCTAGTTTTTACTTTGAGGGGATGGAATTCTGTTCAATGACTCATCTTGCCTTAGCAGATTTTTTCCATTTGGAACAAACAAAGCTGCAACATTCATAAAGGAAATTTTTTCTTTTCATAAGTGATGCCACTGGTTTTGTATGACAGCTGAGTCAGTGTTTGTCAAAGAAGGGAAGATTTTATTTTAATGTATTATATCACTTATATACATTATATTATAATTACATTATAATGTAATGTATTGATCAATTATATTAATGTAATGGAGGGATAGCTCTAAAATCATTCTGTCCACTGGCCATGAATGGTCGAGTTTTGCAGATTATGTTACTTACCTTTTCTCTTTGGTAGTTCCTTCACATGATTTTTCATCTCACTTTCTAGAAATTTCTGATTGTCTTCATTTTTATGAAACAGATGGGGGTGAGGGAAAGCTATGGGTTTTCTTCCTCTGTTTTCCTAAAGTGTGCGTGTATGTGTGTGTGTGTGTGTGTGTGTGTGTGTGTGTGTGTGTGTTTATCCAAACCTTGAATAAGAATAGCATTCTCCAGCTCACTGCAAAAACAAAACAAAAGCATGGTATTTACTGTTTATCTGGGTTTGAAAATGGAATATGGTTTTCAATTCTTCATAATAAAAACATTTTTAAATGGCCTCTGACTTCATTTTTGGGCTGTGTGGAGCATACATTTCAGTAGCCACTTCATGTGGATTACTTTATGTGGTAGACATGCTGCCTTAAAAGATACCACTTCATCTGGTGAAGCAAATTTCTAAGGGAGTTCAACAGTTATTTGGTTTTTTTCCACTAAATATATGATTTGTCTTTACGTTAACTTTAGCAGGTCTCCAGCAAAAAAATCATTGTTGAGTGATCTCTAAAAGATTGTGGAGAAGGGAAAAGTTGCCACGGGCATGGAAGAGGGCAAATGTCCTGATTTTCTAAGAAGGGAAGAGTGATAATGCAGTCTACAGAATACAAGCATGTGAAATTAGCTTTGTTTCTGGAAAAAACCTACAACATTCCGCTGTATTAAAGGAATGGATGTGATGTAGCAAAGGAAGACAATATAATTCTATGAAATATAGATCATACCAGAGGAACCACTTTTCCTTTTTGGACAGCAATGTCTAGGCTGATAAATCAGGAGATTGCTATAGATATTGTTTTTAAAACACTTTAAAAAATAAACTCATTTTAAGCCTACAAGACAATTTAATGGTTCCTAAAGTCTGCTTGGTTTCCTTCTCTTTAGCTTTAGGGAATTTATTTTATTCTAGGTGAACGTTTCTGAATCCACAATGTCACAATCATTCTGATCCTCCAGATAGGAAAGGTTTCTAACACCTAGCAGAGGTTGAATTCTCTATCTATTCCTAGTTATGCCCAGGTCTTTTGAGAGTTGGATAAAATTTACTTAAAATATTTGGTAATGAAATCAATTATTGTATTATCGTGTCTACAAATAGAGAGGTACCAAGAGGGGAAATTGGGAAAACAGTCAGCCTTTTCCTGGGACTTTCTCAACTTGAATCTTCCATTCCATGGATTCCCAAAAGACTTCTCAGTGTCTCCTTTATTTGACATAATTCAGTCCTTGTGTTGCCCCAATCTCTCACATCCAGACACTGGAATTTCTTCTTCCCCTGATAAGTGTTCAGAGTGTTACTTGGTTTCTCACACAATGGTGTTAATTGATTCAAGGATTGTTTTGAACCACAAATGAGCCAACCTGTGTAAAGCTTTTTGCTTACCTTAAAATGCTATGTAAATTCTATTACCATTGCTACCACTATTGCTGCTGCTTTTACCATTACTACCATGAATGGATCTTATTTTCCTATCAGGTAAAATAAAATGACTGGAACAGAAAATCTCTAAGACACCTTCAAACTCTAAATCCATTCAAATACAACTACTTTCCAAGTAAGCAATGAAATAAAAAAACAAATGTTCCATTTACTTTGTCATATTTAAACAAAGCTCTGATTATGTTCAGTTTTGATTATTTGATTCAATCTTTAAAAAAAAAGGTATTTGCACTTAGGTGCCCAAGCCAAATAGAGGTGATTTTGACTGCACCCTTATATGTAGCCTATCTAGTTGAGAAAGATGTAGGCTAGATGATAACACAAACATATGGGTTTGGGGCTGGTTGAATAGCAAGGCACAAAGAATAGTTTTTAATGACTTTGAAGGATATGTTTCATAAAGTATTTGAGTCCATTTTTTAATGAATTGAATAAAACCTTATCAGACTGACAGATAAGACAAAGACAACATTAATTACTAATACTTTGGACAGCAAGGTCATGATACCAAAATACTATGATGAGCTGTATCTAATAAGATGAATTTTAATGAGGATAAATGTCTTATTCTTGGGTTCAAATAATTGACTTCATAAGTACAGTTTTATGGAGAAGGCATGAATACAGGCCAATTTGGTTGAAAAAGACTCAGGTCTTTTAGTGTCATGAAGTTCAAATGTGATTTAACAAAGTGCTTAGCTTGAGATTGTCCAGAGGAGGGTAGTCAGGCAGTTCTGATACTTTCTTTTCTCAACACAGTATGTTTTGTTGTAAAAATCAACATTTTTTAACTTATATGATGCTAGACTGTGAAAGACAGGGCTTACAAGGAGAGAAACCATGAAAATATGGATTTGTTCTCTTATACCTATGCTGTTTTCTTAGGCAATATGGTATACTGGAAAAAAAAAACACTAGACTTGGAGTCAGTCCAAAGATCAGTATTCTCATCATGGCTCTGCTACTTACTACCTTGAGTTTAATGTTCCTATAATTATTCTCTTGACTCTATCTTCCCCCCACCCTCTCCTACCTTTATTTTCCTTTCCCTGTCCAGTTTGTTTTACCTTTCCCAACTCAGATCAGCTTACATCCACCTTCCATTCCATAATATTCACTCTTAAGTGCTACTGATCATATTGAGAGCCTTCTGGCCCTGTCTCACTCTTTCTTCCCCCAGACGTAGGTTACCAGGAACCTTGTTATGAGAGGTTAATGATCACATCAACTAAGATAAGCCTTTATGTAATCAACCCAAGAAAGTTTTTTTTTCCTTGCATAAGTTCTAATATTTTGAGAACGTTTCTAAGAAAAGTTTCCCAGGGGAGGCAGAGCCAAGATGGCGGAGTGAGAGCAATGACTCACCTAAGCTCTCAGACAAACTCCTTCAGGTACCTCTGAAAGGAGAATCTGACCAAATTTTGGAGGTGTGGAATCCAGTGGGAGGCAAACGGTGACAGATTCAGAGCTCAGGTTGGACTGGAGGATCCACGGGAAGGATCTGTTCTGTGGGGGTGAGCCCACAGCGCACAGCGCAGCGTGGCCAGCGCAGCAGAGCAGAGAGGACCCGAGAAACCTGAGTGGCGGGCGGAACTAGAGGAGCCATACCGAGGGCAGGAGATGGGCTGAACCGAGTCAGTGAGAGCCGCTGAGCACCAGATATCAGAGCAGCAGCTCCAGGGACCTTCAGCCTGAAGACCAAACTTCGGTAAGTCACCTGCTTGAACTTCTGGGAGCCAGGATGGTGGAGTGATCAGTAAATGCTCTCTCCTCCCCACTTGATGACCATGAAAGAACCATAAAATATTTCCCCAGAAAAATCCCAGATCAGCAGAAACAGCAGAAGGAGGCCAATAGTCTCATAACACCTGAGACGAGGAAAATAGCTAAGAGGGATTCCTCCTGTGGTGGCAGAGGCAAACTGCAAGGATAGAGAACCCAGGGCAGGGAAAACTTGCACTAGGACCCAGGCAAGCCTCAGCACCAGGAGAGGGCAGGAGGGGTGGGAACACACATTAGCATCTAGGCCTGCCTCAGCTGACCAGGGGAATCAGAAAGACAATAGGGCAGCTGGGATTACCAGCCCCTGAGCTTGCTTTGCCTCAGGTCAGCTGAGGAGATCTCCTATGACCAGACTGTGACCTCCCCCACACTTAACAAGCTAAACCTAAGACTGACTGGGGAAACACCAAACAAAAACCTGCTTTTACCTTTTTCACACATCAGCTCAGCAAAATGTTCTCTAGCTTTGGACTGAAAGAACCAGAAGCCACAACACTCAATCAACATCATGAAGAAAAAGCAGAGGGCCGAAAGAACCATAGAATCTTTCTATGGGGATAAGGACCAAAACACAAACACCAAAGAGGTCAGAGCTGAGACTGTACTTCCATCTGAATCTTCAGAAGGGACTATGAACTGCTCAAAAGCACAAGCAGCTCTCCTGGAACAACTGAAGAAGGAAATAGAAGATAAGCTGGTCAATGATCTTAAAATTATTAAGAAAGAATTCACTGATGAGAACATCTCTTTGAAAAGGAAAATTGAACAAATGGAAAAGGAAGGTCAAAAATTAACTGGAGAAAATAGCTGGGCAGATGGAAAAGGAGATGCAAAAGTTAACAGAAGAAAACAATTTGATAAAGATT
>CM053773.1:137340171-137385350 GCA_028658325.1 Potorous gilbertii | reverse complement strand
CAAGCAGCTAGAAAGAAACAATTCCAGTATTGTGGAAATACAATCAGGATAACACAAGATCTAGCAGCTTCTACATTAAGGGATCAAAGGGCGTTGAATAGGATATTCCAGAAGTCAAAGGAACTAGGTCTAAAACCAAGAATCACCTACCCAGCAAAACTGAGCATAATACTTCAGGGGAAAATATGGTCTTTCAATGAAATTGAGGACTTTCAAGCATTCTTGATGAAAACACCAGAGTTAAAAAGAAAATTTGTCTTTCAAACACAAGAATGAGAAGAAGCATGAAAAAGTAAACAGCAAAGAGAAGTCACAAGGGACTTACCAATGCTGAACTGTTTACATTCCTACATGGAAAGACAATATTTGTAACTCCTGAAATTTTTCAGTATCTGGGTGGTTGGGGGGATTACACACACACACAAATACATACACACATGCACACACACATGTACACAGGTGCGTGCACACACACATACACACATGCACTCACACACAGAGACAGAGAGCACCGAGTGAATTGTATAGGATGGGATCATATCTTAAAAGAAATCAAGGTAAACGGTGAGAGAGAAATGTAGTGGGAGGAGAGAGGGTGAAATGGAATGGGGTAAATTATCTCTCATAGAAGAGGCAAGCAAGAGACTCTTTAGTGGAGGGAAAAAGAGGAGAGCTGAGAAAAAAAAAAGAAACATGAATTGCTTATCTTCTCTGTGGGGGTGGGTGGGGAGGGAAAAAGGAAGAGAATTTGGAACTCAAAGTTTTAAAAACAAATGTTAAAAATTATTTTTACATGCAACTGGGAAATAAGATATACAGGCAATGGGGTATAGAAATCTATGTTAACCTTCAAGAAAGTAAAGGGGAAAGGGATAAGATGGGGGATGATAAAAGGGAGGGCAGAATAGGGGAAGGGGTAATTGGAATGCATGACATCTCCAGATCGGGGAGGGGAAAGATGGGAAGAAGTTTTGGAACTCAAAATCCTGTAGAAATGAATGTTGAAAACTAAAAATAAATAAATTTAAATCTTAAAAAAACTGCCTCTATCCATAAATACATGATTTATTTGTCAAGTGGCAAAATATGGGAGTCAAAGGCAACAGTGGTTTAAATATAAACTTATTCATAAGACATTAAGGGAAAGATTGTGGAAAATATGAGTGGATGATTACTAATAGATTTTACAAAATTTAGGTATACATTATTTAAAGCATTGGAATTGGAGTCAAAAAAGTTAAAGTTCAGATCCTTCCCTCTGTGAGGCAACTCATTTAACTTTTTATTTCATAAGGAAAGAAGAAATAGAGGGAAAGGCAAGTTAAAGAAAGATTAACATGAGACTCAATAAGTATGTTAGCTAGTCAGTGGGAAGGAAGTCATTGCATCTTTATTTGAATGGAACATGAGGTGAGCATGTTCAGGGGAAAAACTGTTTGAGGCTGGAAAGGATACTAGTGTGATACAGCTGATGTTTGATACATATTCCTTGTGTTAAGTGAGAGTGCAGATGGGTGTTTGGATCCAAAAGTATAATTTTCGAAGTACTTATGCTTATGCCTAAACACAACATTATTGTAGAAAGAACAATTAACAATGAACTCTATAGCTAGATCAAGCTCATAGCTGCCTATCTGCATGCCAACTTAGCTCCTTGCCAGGATCTCATCCATCCTTGAAGAAGAGTTTTGGGTACACTAAACATTGTACCAATCACTGTACCATTTAGAATAAAATTTATTTTTAACAAGCATATCAGAGCTTACATAAGGAAGTAGAATGAATTATCTTCCAAAAGAACTCCTTTGGAACATCATTTCCTCACTTCAATTCCAAATGTGTTTTCAGTACCTGCTGTATGTTCATGGGAGCAGATACCGCGCTATTTTTATCCTTCCAATCACAGAATATGGCACAGTGTCTTGCATACAGTAGATGCTTAAGAAAAGCTTATAGAATTGTATTGAATTCAATCTTGTCATTCCTCAAAATACTTCCAGAATTCTAATTCGCAAATTGCCTTGAGAGTCAATTTACAATTCACAAAAGAAAATCTGTCTCCTTTATTGTCACCTTTATAAAATTTTAGCAGCATTTATTAGTTTATTGTTACAATTAAAGCATTCTATACTCTTACATTGAAAGTGCATTTTCCTTTCAATTACCTTGTGAGGTAAATAGTTCAAGTTTTATCAGTCCCATTATATAGACAAAGAAAGTGAGGTTTGGCAGGTAATTTTTAGTGTCGTGCCTCTTAAACTGCCCCCATAATTAATACTTGAAAGTTGTGCTTCTCTGAGGACCCTCGCTTCATTATAAATGCCTTAACTATAACTCCAGAGCTCCCATTTATAGTCACACAGAATCAGGTCAAAACAATTTACTGGAATGACAAAGGGAAAAAATTATAATAGAACATTTCTCTGCCAAAAACACAGCATAGCCTCCTTCAAACATACATACCATCAATGGAGAGAGTGAGTAAGATCATGCCCACGGAGGATGCTCACATGTGTGAGGATGAAAACTTCAACATTGTAGGTCCCCTGAAGTCATCTCATAATGTCTTCTCTACTGACCAAGATCTCTTGACTAGACTCTCTGGCATACCCTGGGTCTAATCTTTGTAGGCCAGTTTGCTTTTTTGGCTCACCAGATCTGCTTTCTGTAGGTCATGTTGCTCTGCTGGTAAAATCCCTATGCTATCAGTTGGCTGTAGTCTCCATATCCTTGAGCATCTCACTAAGCTAAAATCTTTAGCGAGGGCATTACTAACACTTTCTGAAAGATCAGAAACTCTTACTATGAGACCAGTTCTCCTCCCTCATAGCCTCTGTTCTGAGGTCTGCTGTTTTCCAAGCAGCAACATCCTGCACTTAAGAACCAATTTCTCTTTCTTAAATATTTTTTATACACAGTATACTGAAATTCCCTTGCATATTAGCATGCCTCCTATAGCCATGAACTTCTGCTGCAAGATGCCATTACTAATTGAGGTGGTGGGGAGGGTGTGTTGACAAGGAGAAGGAAACCTCCTTCCTTTGCTATATTCTGTGATATGGGTTTTGGAACTGTTTGACTTGATTCAGTTCTCTCCAATTGGCACCAGGTTGCTTTTGAACAACTTGCTTCATATTTAGACTACAATGGGCATTACTAATCTATTCCACCAGTCTATAGAAATTACCTCTTCCCTGTCAGTTGCCTTCAACCAGTAGCAAACATTCTATGATTTCATCAAGCTGATTTTGAAGTCCTTCAAGTTGATAAACAAATAATAGTCTACACCGTATTTTGGCCAACCACCAGGGGAAGCTTATAAGTGATTTTAGGCACTGGGAGTAAGGCTGCAATAGCATTGCTATAGTACCTGTACCTAGAAACAGTAAAAGCCTTCTAATTAGGCTACTCCACATTTGTAGGTGGCATAGTAAATGGAGCACCGAGTCCAGAATCAGGAAGATTCATCTTTCTAATTTCAAATCTGGCTTCAGATACTTACTAGCTGTGCGACCCTGATCAAGTCATTGAACCCTGTTTACCTCTGTTTCCTCATCTGTAAGATGATCTGGAGCAGGAAATGGCAAACTACTCCAGTTTCTTTGCCTATAAAACCTCAAATAGGTAATGAAGATTCAGCTAAGACTGAAACATGACTGAACAGATAAAAAGTATTTACTCACCTCTAATCTCCACTCACAAGGGACTGAATTTTGAGGATTAACAGGGAAGCTGCCACTCAAAACCTCTTCCATGGAAATGAGGAGGTGTTTTTTCCATTGTATATTTCTTTCAGATCTTTTTACAAAAGGCAAAGAAAAAAACTTCAGTAGTATTTTTCTGTATTTGGCCTCAGATATTAGTACAAAGGCAAAAGAAAAAATAATACTGATCCTTTCTCCATCCTCGTTTTGTCTGTCTTGCTCAAGCTCCCTGCTGTGCCTCAGCCTTGAGTTCTTTTTTTGCTGAGCAAAGTTAGTATCTACCACATTTGAAAGGGAGAAATCCTTCTTATCTCTTTTATAAACTATATAGCTTATAAATAATCATATTAACCATAATCATCTCAATCCAGTATTAATGGCCTCTGGTAACAAGAAGGGGACTCAGTGATTATTGCACTCCACTTAAAAGTAATCTCCTTTTTCAGGTAAGAATATTTCTTGATTGTATCGGTCAATCACAAGTGATTAGGCAACTTCTTGAATCAATCAAAACTATTGGGTGAAAAAGTTGGTCCCACCCTGAGAAAGCCGGAGATGTTACAGAACCATGTGGAGATTTTCAGAATCTCTAGAGAAGGTGTAAGGTGATAGCTGAGGAACTCAATCACAGTCAGTGAAAGGGCAATGAGAAGGTAAGGCTGAATTGTGGAGGAAAAAGGAGGAATCAAGGAGGGCCAGTGGACAGTGAAGTATCTCAGAGAAAGACTGGTGCCACCAGTTGTACTCGTGGATTTAAGTTTCCAGAAAAAGTTTACTCTTTCTCTAACTCCACTCCTCAGTGATTTCTTCACAGACACTGTAAAATTATCTGGTACTTGTTTTATAAAAGTGTTTCCTGCAACTTTAGTCTTGTCACAAGCATAAAAACGTTAGAAGTTAATTACAGATTTAAATTAAGGAAGAGAACCTGGAACTGGGAAACATTTAATGAAATAAATAAAAGCGTATCAGAATTTTAAAAAAAAAATTAAGGCAGAGGGCCAAACCTCTGCTTCAATTCTAGGAAATTTCCTTCCAGGGGGATTCAGACCAGTTGTAACTGTATTCATAACGTTTGTCTAAAATAAACACCCTAAAGGCACAGAGCAGTGAACCACATAGACTTGGGGTCATTACATTTCTCCTAAATTTACAATGAGATAATTTCATAAAATAGTATTACATAAGCACTTTAGATAACACAAAAATAAAAAGAGAGAAATTAAAATGTCTCCCAATTGACTACCACAGTTTGTCTCTTCCAGTGTAGGGCAAGAAATATTTTAGAAAATTGAAAGACTCTTTATTGACAATGGGATGAGCTCCTTATCTCTGAGTAGAGAAAGAAGGGTTTTTTTTTTTTAAGCCAGGTTGAAATCCTTCATTAACCCTGGCTACAGATCACTGTCTCCTTCTCACTTACACTTGATAACCAGTTTGCACAACCAACCAGGTAGCAGAGTGAATGGAGTTCTAGGCTCTGTAGTATTTAAAAAGGTTTGGGAGACATAATTCCTGGGTAATTTAATCATTTTATTAATAATATCAGTATTTTAATAAAAGGCTGGTCATTTGATGTCTCTCTCTTTAGACTGAAGACAATCATAGGTTCATACTTATATATCTATTGGAAGAGGGAATTGACAATCAACTCTCATTGGTTAACAAATAATGTGCAAAGAAATATTATAATGAGTGGCTGGACTTGAACTTTGATAATATCATTTATTGCCCAACCATGGGCAATCTAGTAAAAGAAATTATCCTCACCCATCTACCTGAATAGAAAACAATAACTCCAAGTGGGTGCGTTCTGGATAGAAGAGATGGTTAGCTCAACCCTCAAAGACTCAGGTCTTGAAATGAGGATAAAGAAAAAAGGGGAAAATCTGAATCTCCCCCAAATAATTGGTTATTAGTCATCACTCTTCTCCATCTAGAATAAAGAGACCTCCATTTAAATCCAAGCTCAGATACTTGCTAACTGTATGAACCTGGATAGCCAACTAATTAGTATTTGCCTCAGTTTCTTTAACTTGCAGATAATAACAGTACCTACCTTGCAGGGTTGTAGTGAGAATCAGATGAGATAATATCTGAAAAGCCCTTGGCACAGAACATGTCATAGAGTAGGCACCATATAAATATTCTCTTCATTTTTCTTCTTCACTAATCTCAAATAACCCTCATTAGTCCTAATGGCACATCATAACCATGCCATTATTTCTCGTAATGTCTTTAAAATGCCTTGGCTTTCCCAACTGTCATTTATTTTTTGTTATATCTTTTCTTTTTCTTTCTTTTTTTATTACTGGTTCTGATAACAGTATTACCATTCGTTTTTGTGTCATTCGGTGACTATTTTCAGGAAGCAAATATTAGCAATTTCAAAGTGTAACTTAAGGTCAAATTTGGTTTGTTCTACCTGATTACATTATGTGGCAAACATAATTTTTGAAAGTTAATACATTGATCTTTAGTCATTTGAAGGTTTTGATTGATGTAGAAATGTATTTTACTAGATGTCATCCATTTCATATGTATTGCAGCAGACTACCTCCTAGACTTGCTACTACATACAAATTCAAAAAATATTTTTTTTATTAAATTAAGTAAACCCCTGAAAGGCAGAGACTGCTCCATTTTTGGTTTCATATCCCCAGTGCCTGAAATATAATAGGCAATTAACAAATGCTTTTTGAGAAATCACTGTACCCTTCTATTCAGGAGAAGAGACTCCAGTCAATAAGGACACTGAAATAGCTTTTTAAAAATTTTCATTCACATATATATGCATGAGTGAATGAATGTATATGAATATGCATGTGTATGAATGTAATATGCATGAATGCATGTAATATATTAATGTACTCATGTATATATTTGAATGCTTGTTATCATTTTACTTAGCATGCGTGTTCGTCCTTCATTGCCAAAGAAGACCATGCCATCAGAGAAATAATGACATGACTTGTGCTTGACCTTATTTTGAGTGAGGGAGGGCTGTGCAGGTCACCAGCCTCACTTTTCCTCCAGAGCCATCTGAATCCAGTGACTAGATATTCATCAGGATGACTGGAGATGACCCAGGATGAGGTAATTGGGGTTAAGTGACTAGCCCAAGGTCACACAGTTAGTGAGTAGTATCTGAGGTGAGATTTGAGCCTCAGGTCCTCCTGACTCCTGCACTGGTGCTCTATCCACTGCACTACCTAGCTGCCCCCATTTTGCTTAATAGTCAAAGATTGTACCATTAATTCATTTTGCTTATATCAAATGCAGATTTTTCTCCCAATAGCAAAAACATTTCATTAAGAACTAAAACAATGCAAATAACATTGGAAAGAATAACATAATAAAAGCATTCATGACACCCAGACTTTAATGGGAGCAATCTCCTAGACTTTTTTTTTCTTTCTTAATTTTTTTTTTTTTTTGCATTTTAAGTTTCAAGTTTCCCCACTCCACACTAGACAAGGTCACCTTTGACAGAGTTTTATATTATGTAAAACCGTACTATGTGTACTTCTATTTATCAGTCCTTTTTCTGGGGGTGGATAACATCTTCCTTCATTGGTCCTTTATAGTTTATCTGACTATTTATAGTACTCAGAATAACCTGGTTGTTCATAATTATTCTTTGAACAATATTTATAGCAGCTCTTTTTATGGTGGAAAAGAAGTAGAAATTTCCATTTGAACATATAAGTTCTTTTCTTTTTTTTTCCTGATCAGGAAAACAGACCTAACAGTAGTATTGCTAGGTCAAATTCACAAATCCACCAGCCACGTATTAATGTCCCAGTTTTTTCCACATCTCCTTCAACATTTGTCATTTTCTCCTATCATTTTACCCAATCTGATAGGTATGAAGTGACTTCTCAAAGTTGTTCTAATTTGCATTTTTCTAATTTAAAATAATTTAGAGCATTTTTCACATAACTATATATAGTTTTGATTTCTTCATTGAAAAACTGTTCATAATTGGAGAATAACTCATATTCTTATAAAATTGACAAAGTTCCCTATATATTTGAGATATGAGTCCACTATCCAAAAATTGTCTATAGCCACCCTTACCCTCAATATTCTACCTTCCTTCTAGTCTGGGCTACATTGTTTTTATTTGTACAAATCCTTTTCTTTTTATTTAATGTAATCAAAACTATCTATTTTACATCTCAGAATGCAGATTCTTAACAATGGTCAGAAACCAAAGTTGGGTATTTGGGGGCATTTGAGGGTATCAACAGGTAGAGGATGACAAGGTTCCACCAGGGGATGGGGACAGTGGTGTTCTCTTTTTTATTAAACCAATCCTTAATATACCTACTTCCATTCTCATGCTAGAATTAAAAAGGCCTATTTTAGAAAAAAAGTTTATTCTAATACTTTTATAAGGATAGTGTTTTCCTGTAAAATATCTGAGATCTAGCATGAATTATGTCTGTTATCTTGAAAGAGAAAATTCACCCTAGAATAAGTAATTAAACTGCTCTTGGTGCCAGTTCCTGTTTTTTTTAAAGAGACAAACTACAAAATGGTTTATGGAATGATGGCATGTGGCCCTCAGTGAGATACAAAGAGACCAGGCACCAAAACAAAAACTATTTGGGGGCAGTGGGGGAGGAGGTGAAGGCTAATAACTGTGTTAGGCTTACTTTGCTTTAAAAAAAATCCCTGAAATTGAAGCATTCTACATGATCATCATTATTCAGTACTATTTATTGGGCTCCAATAATAGAGTGAAAACTACAGAAAACCTATAGAAGAGCTCATTTGTGTCCTAAGGGTTTGCCATTTAAATTATACCACGAGCTTCATGTGTAATGTTTCAGGAAAGAAAACCAATTTTAATGACTTCCAAAGTCTGCAAATGCAATTACTAGGAGCCAATGACTTCTAAACGATGACACTTTAAATTTCAAATTCCAGTCTGTCAGCAATGTTTCTGTAGTATCCACTGTGTGTAGACTGCTGTGTTAGATACCCAGGGAGTTACAAATGATGTAGATAGCACTGTTTCTTCCCCAAAAAGTGTATTCTACCGTAGGTGCCCAAGTCAACCAACCTCTATATAAGAGTAATTACCAAGTGACTAAAGTAAGTATAAGGTACTGTAACTTTAATACTGTTTTGAAAGTATTTGTGAACTCAGTAATGAGTCTTTAATTACCTGTTTTGTTACTTTTGAGTTTTAAGTTAAAGTATAAGTCTTTTAGCAGGTATTCTAAAACTAGGGTTATAGTAAACCTCAAATCTTGAACATTGGGCTTGCATAACCTCATCTTTTTTAAAGGAAATACATGATAAACCAGGAAATATGAATAGAAATATTATTAGGATGACTTCAAGATCATGCCAAGTGAGAATTCATTAGGGAATTGGAAATGTTTTGCTTAGAGGGAAGAAAACTTAGGAGACACAAGAAAGCTGTCATCAAATATTCCAAAGGCCATCAAAGCAATAAGAGATTAGATTTACTTCTAAAGAGTAGAAAGAGTACTAATAGAGGGAAATAATAGATTGGTGGATTTAGACAACAATTATTAATTACATTTATTAAGTGCCTACTATGCACCACATGCTGTGCTAAGTGCTGGTGATACAAATATGAGAAAAAAGATGGCTCCGGCCCTTAAGTTACATATAATCTAACAGGGGAAGAGAGCACATAAGGGAAAGCTGAAAAAAGAAGGAGTGGGACACGTTGGAGAAGTCAAAGATAACCAAAAGTAGTGAAACCTGAGAAGTCAAAGAAGTCTTAAATAAGTACAATTTGAGAAGCCAAAGAAAGCTTGATAGAAGAAAAAACTTCCCAGCAACTAGTATTATACAAAAGTGAATGATTTGTAAAGTGGCCAAAAGATATCAAAATGTGATTTTCAAAAGCATTTTTAACTAATAACAACCACATGAAAGGTTCCTCTCAAGCACTAATAATAAAAGAATGGAAAACACATTTCTAGCATATCAACTAATTCCTAATAAATTAGCAAAAAAAAAAGATAAAGTATGGGATAACCCATTTTGGAGGGGCTATGGAAAGACAAGGTCCAACCAATATGGAAAGTGATATGGAAATACACTTTTTTTTAAAGTGGCTAAAATATCCATACACTTTTTAGCCCTATGATCCCACTGGTAGACATGTACTCCAAGGATATCAAAGATATTAGAGCACTTTATGCACCAAAATATTGAAGACATCTTTGTAAGGAACTGAAGGAATCTTTGCAAGAGCAGAGAAGTGGAAACAAAGTGGACATTCCTTAACTAGGGAATGACTAAACAAATTATAGTTTAATAGCTATGTTTATGTGCTCTAAAGAGGAATATCAGAAGTACAAAAAAGTGTGAGAAGACAATTTATGAATGTATACAAAGTTAAATTAACATAGCTAGTAAGGTTATATGCATATATAGTGACTACAGAAGTATAAATGGAAACAATGAAAAAAATGAAACTGAACCCTTTCTAATTATAATGACCAATCTTCACCCAAAGAAGACATAAGAAAATTCTTCTCTACCTTCATGAGAGAGGTAGAAAGCTATGGGTGAAGAATTAGGCATGGCCTGTCAATTTCAACTGAGCTTAGTTTTGTGGAATTCCTTTCTTTTTTATTCTTTGTTTCAAGGGATGACTTTTTGGATAGGAGTGGGGGAAGCATGCATTTGTAAATAAAGATCATGTAGAAACAAAATCTAAATTTAAAAGTGGAGGAAAAAGTGAATGGGTTGCCTCAGGAGGTAGTAGGTTCCACCTCTCCTGAATGATGACTAGTCAAAGATCTCATAGAGGAAATTGCTGTTCAGATATGAGCTAAATCACATTGGAGAAGGAAATGACAAATCATTCCAGTATCTTTGCCAAGAAAACCCCAAATGGAGTCATGAAAAGTTGAACAGGACTGAAAAATGACTGAACACTCCCCACTGTGAGATTCTAAGAAGTCTCTAATTCTCTAAATACTGATACAACTGTCTGGAATAAGATAGAGTAGTGTATGTAAGTAGAAAATCTCCAGGGAAGCTTCATGTCCATAACATGGGATGCTAGTTTTTGGAGAAACTGAAGTAAATTAGGCAGTCAGGAGTAGTCATGAAAGATTTCTGGCAGGATAGGAGTCTTGAGGAGTAGTTAAACGATATTTTGATGCCTATGAGTTGGATATGTTTGCTACAAAACAAAATCTTGCTAAACTCTCTTGTCCTGTGAAGTTCTTATTTACATTTATCCATAGATCATAGGGGCAGAAATTTAGAGATGGAAGAAACCTTCCAAGTCAATCAATTCAGTCTCTAAGCTTTACAGAAGCTGAGGCATAAAATGGTGAAGAGATCTGTGTAAGATCATATTTTTAGAAAATGACAGAGACAAGATTTAAAAGTAGGTCTTCTGACCTGGAGTAGAGGTCCTCCATAGAGGATCCATCCATTACACTCTTGTGCTTGTTTTTTAGGGTCTCAGTATACCCTTGTAGCATTTAGGTTATCCACATGTTGCCCCTCTTCTTTCATTCACACCCAGGATCATAAATGTCTCTGAGAATTTATTTTATGCCACTTCTTTGCCTTTTGCAGCTATCTGAAGTGTAGCTTTCTCCCCACCTCCAGACCTACTGAAGTGAGAACATCTTACCTGGAATGATCTCTATCATTTTCCCTTTCTGGCAACTTATGAAACTGATAAAGGAAAGGAGAACCAATGGAAGTAGGAGGTAATCAGAGCAAGTTTGAAGGAGATGGGAAAGATATAGCCTAGGGTGAGAAAGCTGCAGCCTCAAGGCCACATGCAGCCCTCTAAGTCCTCAAGTATGACCCTTTGTGAATCCAAACTTCACAGAACAAATCCCCTTAGTAAAAGGATTTGTTCAGTACAACTTAGACTCAGTCAAAAGACCACAGCCCAGAACCTAGAAGGCCGCATATGACTTGAGGCTGCAGGTTCCCCACCCTTGATCTAGCTCTTTCTGTGAAAAGTGTGGTGTACAGGTTTATGGCTGGAGGAGAGAATGCTGCAATGTGGTAGTGGTCACAAAGAATTAAAAGAGTAAGAACTCTGAGAGGTCAAGAATCTTAAAGCTTAAATTCATAGAATAATAGCCAAAGCTCTCAAGGGAATCATCTACTCCAAATCCCTTATTTTAGAGAAGAAACTGAGGCCATAAGAAGTAAAATGATTTTTCTGAGGTCACTCAGGTAGAAAGTGACAGAGGCAGAATTCTAACCCAGGACCCTGACTTCAGATCCATAAAATAATTTGTTCTGTGATAGAAAGATCTAGAATATTATTTTGGATTGGTTAAGACATAATGTGATTCAAGTTTTGTTGATAAACCCCATACAATTTTGTTTCATAGTCGTTGAGGAACCCTTATATAGCATACATGCTACAGTAGATGGGAGTTCTGGATTTGGAGTCAGGAACCTAGTTTCACCTACCTCAGGTAATTAACAGCTATATGTTCAAACAGTTTAATAATTCAGAACTTCAATGTCCACATCTTTTAGATGAGACTGATAATATTTGCATTCCCTCAGAGGATTTTTTTGAGAAAAATGTTCAATGGTCATTTATTATGGTTACTTTTATAATCTCAGCTTGGGCAATTTTCTTATCAATTTGTTTTAGTCTAGGCCTACAATTTCATTGGTATAGGCTACTCCCTGTGGCGAAATTTTCTTTCCCATTAGAGGACTCTATCAGCACTAGAGAATTGTCATAAGCACCAAGAGGTTAAGTGACTTGACTGATTTCACACAGATACTTACTCTGTGTCAGAGGCCTGACTTGAACCTAGGCCTTCCTGACTCCATTGTCACCCCTCTAGTTACTGCAGCAGGCTGCTTCTGTCCTATTCACAAATTCCATCAATCTCTTCTCTTCTCAAAATCCTATTGACACGCTCTGTTTTTACATTACATACATTTACAGATGACTCCCACTTTGCAAGAGGTCTCTTGCTGGGAGGTAATACAGTGGAATGCCATTTTTAATGAAGAACTCAGGGTCCATGCTGTGGAGCCATTTTATAGGTTAAACCCCTCATGGCAAGGTCTTTTTGATGCTTCAGTAACTAGACACTCAACATATACTTGTATTATATTGAATTCCTCTCTGCAGTGAATGGTATTATGGTAAGGTCCACCTAGAATAAGCTGGCACCTATTGCAGTTATCTGAATGATTCAATGAAATATGCCAAAATCAAGAACAAAAATAAAGTCTGATAATAGTTTGGATTATCTGAGTATTCCAAGAAAAAGTATTTACTTAGTCAGAATTTTCTAAATAATGGCCTCACTTCTCCCATCTATTAATGTTGTGTGGACCTGATCTAAACTATATTACATAGCCTCTTCTTACTTATGGAACCAGGAAGCCCCAGAAAATGTCAGATATTTTCTAATTTAAGGAAATGTGATTCCCTAAGTGGCTGTCACTCTGGGAGGAAAGCTTCCTATGGATCAACTACCTAGATGAGAAGTGAGTCAATCAATGAAAATAGTCGTATAAGACATAGATAGGACAGCAATCTGCATTCATGTGCTTCTACTTATGAAATGCTCCCCACTAAAACTAGGTCCTTCCTTTCTGACAGCACCAAACTTGGCTTCAGGGGAACATACTTCTCCTCACAGATGTCTATAGCAGTCCCTTACATTCCAAAGTGATGAAGTGTAAAAGACAAATACCTGAAAAAGGCATACTTAAATATCAGGATTTGGGGAGCCCACTTGTTATTTCTGTACTCCCATCCTCACCCCCAAACCCAGCAGCTGCTGTGATTATTTTTCAGCTAGGGGAGGTACATCTTCTATTTACACAATGGGCATTACTGTGTGTCCTTTCACTATAGAAGAGCTCACAGGTCAAAGATCATAGATTTAGTGCCAATTGAAAGGGATACTACATGGCATCTAGTCCAACCCCCTCATTTTACCAAAAGGAAATTGAGGGCCAGGGAAGCCAAGTGACTTGCTCCTGGTCAAACACATATTGTAAGCAGCAGAGATCTGGTTGAAGGCTCTTTGACACAAAACCCAACATTCTTTCCATAAGATAACACTGGCTTCCCTGGATTGAGCTCCATTTACACCTTTGGATTCTCTCTCTAATCTCTTTTCTCCTTGTGTCTAACACCTTTGGATTCTCTCTCTAATCTCTTTTCTCCTTGTGTCTATTAATACCCTGATGTCAAAATACCTGATGACTCAATTGACATTTTGGTCAAAGGCATTTGGCATATCCATCCACAAGGCCCTGACAAAGCTATTTTCATGGCAAATGAAAACAATTGCCAAAATACTATATAGGAATGATAGCTACAGTAGTTTTATTTGGCTTATAAATATGTTACGAAGTTGAAGAAATTCAACTCTAGACAACAAATTTTTATTAAATAGTTCTAGGCATAGATATGGGCACTTAGGTAGTTTAGTGGATAGAGTGCTAGGCTGGAATCAGGAAGACCTGAGTTAAATCCCCAGACACTTATTAACTGTGTGGCCCTGGGCAAGTCACTTAAACTGTTTGCCTTAATCCACCTAATCCACTGGAAAAGGAAATGACAGACCACTCCAGTACTGGATCTGGGTCTTGTCTTCAGATCATGTCTCTGATACTTTATTCCTGTGTGATGCTGGACAAGTCCTTTCTATTCCATGCCTCAATTTTATCTTCTATAAAATGAAGATATTGGAGTATCTATCTTCTAAACTAACTTATAGCTGTAAATCAGTAATCCTAAGTCACTTGATATCACAGTAATAGAGTTCTAGGAAAGGCTCCAATTTACACTGGTAGGGGAAATTTTCTCATGTGAGAATTCTTTATACTAAGGAAATCATAGTCCCAGTCCGCATCCAGTCCTTCTCCCAACCATGTGTAAGCGAATACTGAAGCCTGAGGCATCCACATGGTACAGTATCTAGAGGGCTGGGCCTAGAATTAGGACAACTTGAGCTCAAATCTGGCCTCACAGCCTGGCTCATATGACCCTAGGCAAGTCAATTACCCTCTGTCAGCCTCAGTTTTCTGAACTATAAAACAAGGACAATAACACCACCCACCTTGCTAGATTGTTGTCAGGATGAAATGAAATCATATTGTGGAACCCTTAAACACAGCATCTGTCATATACTGCTATATAAATGCTTATTCCCTTACTTGTTTTTCTTCCCTTAAAAACTTAGGTCTTGCCATTTTCCAGTCACTGACACGGGGTAAAGGAGAGAGATTGAGAAGGAAAAACAGTTGTTTGGTTTCCTGAAAAAGACAACAGTTAACTGATTGAATTGTTTGCTTTTCAAATGCCTGTCCAGCATGATGCAGGCATAGTTGCTTTGTTCTCTACCCGCTCCCTCCCAAATCAATTAGGGGGATTCTTACTCCCTCTTCTGAAGGTTTGTTCTTCAGAGCTTTCAAGAAAAAGGGACGATAAAGATCAGTAAAGAATTACTTGGGTAGATTCTACATAAAGATATGTAATGAAGTTAAATCATTTTGGGTCAGTACTTAGACTGAGAGTAAAGGCATGTTTTAAGGCTAGTTCTTTGGGGGGAGATACTGATCAGGTTTAGGGAAGATCTAAATGTGCAAAATAAATATGTGAGATATCAGTGGTTCTTCCTTTGAATAGGGAAAGGTTTCTTCTTCTGTAAGTTAGTTGGAATCTCTATAGCCTATGCATAATTCCAAAGTGTTATATATATTCTGCCTAGAAGGAGGGGTTTGAGAAGTCTGTCCTTATATCAATAGACTAGACAACAAAACATCAGTGCATCTAGAGATCTAACAGGATAACCTAAATGAGGCTGCACTGTTCTTATAGTCAGACAACAAGCATATATTAAATTCTTATTATATGCCAGGCACATAGAGGCAGCTAAGTGGTACAGTGAATAAAATATTCAGTCCTCATCAGTAATAGTGAAGTTGGAAAGAAGGGAGGGTTTTGGGGTTAAGATAATGAGTTTTATCTTGGGCATGTTGAATGTGAGATACTTATGGGTCATCTAATTTAAGATATCAAAGAGGTTGGTCATGTAAGATCAGAGTTTAAGAGAGAAATTTGGACTAGATATGTAGAGCAGGGAATAACTTGCATGGAGAAAATAGTTGAACTTTGGGAGGTGATGAGAACAACAGATTAGAAAGTATAGAGAGAAAAGAGAAGACACCACAGGACAGAGACATCCGTTTGTACCTAGCAAGGAAAAACCCCTTAGGGAAAGATTGAATATTTAAGAAAGTCAGGATGGTATAGGGACGGTCTTCTAGACAAGGCAAAAGGGGATGGGAGCAATGGCACAGGCAGAAGGGTGTGTCTCATCAAGGATAAAAGGCCACCTCTTCCTGAAGCAGGATGAGGGAGGAGATGATAGGAGATATCTGAGTGATGTGACTTCTGAAGATAAGGGAAAAAAAGAAAGGAGAGGAGCCAAGATTGTGGAGTACAGGGCAGGATCAAGCTGAATTCTCCCAACATTCCCTCCAAACAACATTAAAATATTACCTCTAATCAAACTTTGGAGCAACACAACTGATAGGTTAGAGGGAAACATTTTTCTAACCTAAGACAATTTAGGAGACCTTCAGTAGAGATCTGGAACACCAGGGTGGGTACAAGCCTGGAGTATGGCAGGAACACTCACAATGTACTTTGGAGGAGATAGGAGCAGCAGCAGGTTCAAGAACTCAGCCCAGAGATGGTAAGAAGGCTAGACAAGTAGTCAGAAACAGATTACAGGGGGCCTTTGGCTAGCACTGGATGTAGCTTGGTACCAGTTGGTAGCTCTATTGCCCATAAGTATTTCTGGGTCACAGTTCCAGGAAGAGGGAAGTATTTATAATCAGTCACAGGAGAGAAGGGGCCTTTCTTGGGTAAAGACCAGAATGTAGACCAGGAGAGCAGTGACTACACCTCTCCCAGGATAACAAGACCATGGAAGCATCAAAAATTTGCAAACCCCCAGAACCACTTCTGAGAACAGCTTCATAAAAAAGACTAAAGTGTGGGACAGTACCTCCCCACTCCAAAATGGTCAGAGCTCAATTTTAACAAAAAAGTTCAAATTGAAGAAACAAGCTGGGAAAATGAGCAAACAACACTAACAAAAAAGCTTCACCATGAAAAGGTACTTCAGTGGTAGTGAAGAACAAACATAAACTTAGAAGAAGACAGAAAAGCGAACATAGCTACAAGCAAAGTTTCAAAGAAAAGTGCTAATTGGGCACAAGCCCAGCACAAATTCCTGGAAAAGGTTAAACAATAAAATGGTGAAAAAAAAATGAAAGTGATACAAGAAAATTATAAAAAGAGAATAAACAGTACCAAAAAATACTGAAGGGAATAACACCTTAAAAACAGAATTGGCCTAATGATAAAAGAGACGCAAAAGAAACTGGTGATTCCATGAGACTTTAAGAAACAATAAAAGTCAAAAGAATGAAAATATAAAAGAAAATGTGAAATATCTTGTATATTTGGAGGGGATATCAAGTTGTACATGTAGATTTGCAGGTTCATCTACAATCATCTTTTTTTATTGTACTGTGTTGTGGAAATGCTTGTTTTGCTCCATGAATTGAAAATAAAATAAATTTGTTGTATGAAATAAAGAAAGAACTAGAGGGCCGGGTGTATTGGGGAAGACAGTGGTCAGTAGTCAGTAGCAAAACAGACTTTTGAGGAGAGACAGAATAGTCACTTTAGTGAGTGGGATAGTGAATTGAATATGACAGTGAAAATGGATTTCCTTGATGCAGGGAGGGCTCAGTTGAGGTTTTATAGCATAAATTCATGGTGGTCCTAATAATCACAGGTTCATGAATTTTTTCAGTTGCATTCAGCAACAAATGAATAGGAGTAAGGAGGTGGTTGGTGGAAACAATAGGCATGATTGGTGATAGGGTAATGGGGGGCAAGAGACTTAAGCATAGAAGATAATGTTGAGTTGAACTAGTTCACCAAAGAGTCAAGATAAAGAAGAAAGGAAAATGTGGGCAGTGCAGGTGTCATAACCTGGAAAGAACTGAGGGGTGGAGACATTGGAGGTCATGGCAATGATTAAGAACAGTATTAAGAATTGTAAGATAGAGGGGAAGATAAAATGAAAAGAAATAATCAGATAAAGGAATTTTAGAGTTTGCGATCATAGAAGTGGAACATATGTGGGTAATGGCATGGTATATCTATTTCTCTGTGTAGCTGAAGTGGAATAGAATCAAAGAGATTGAAAAACTGGGAAATTAGATGAGAAAGACAGAGAGATAGAAAGAGAGAGAGAGAGAGAGAGAGAGAGAGAGAGCACAGGATTTGGGGTTGAATAGAAAGACTGTGAGCCAGGCATTGAACTCATTGAAGAAAGAAGGAGAATACCCAAAACCCAGTAGATAATGGTTACTTGGATCCATTTAAGTGCCAGCTGCATATGTACAAATGACTATTTTGGGGTTAGGAAGCTACAAAGATAATCAAGACATGGTTGCTGCCCTTGTGGTATTTTAAATCTATGAATGACTGTGATGTTGACTAGAATTTGATAAGGGAAATAAGAGAAGTTCAGAGTGATGTGTTAGGTCAAAGGGAAGAAAAAAACATTCTTCTTCCCTTTCCCTATCCTCTTCTCCAAATTCTTTTATTTCAGTTGTTTCCAAATCATTCTTCTGGTCTAGCATCTGGAACTTGCCATCCTCTTGGACTCTTCCATTTCTCTCAATGAATACGTTGCCAACTACTCTTAAATCTACATCTCCATGACCTTTTACAGATGTGCCCTTCCTTCCACTCACACCTCCAACTCAATAGCAAATGTCATTATCACTTTTCTTCAGGACTATTATATTAGCTTCATAACTAGTTTACTTATGTCCAATCTATCCTCCTCATAATGTCCCAAATTCATCCTCCTTACCAGAGAAATCACTCCCTTCTCAGAAACTTTCTTTGGCTCCCAATTGCCAATAGGATATAATGGAAACCCTTTTGTCCTGGCTTTCCAAGTCCTTTAAAATCAGAAGCCAATCTCTCTTTGCAGATTGATGTTCCATTATTCCCACTCAAGAAATTTATGTTCTAGCTTAACTGGGCTACTAGGTATTCCCTGATATTGATCTATACCTTTTCTTCCCTGAATTCTTGGAACCTATCTTCCACCTGCCTGGGGCATGTTCCCTTTTCATTCTTTTCTTCCTTCAAGGTTCAATGCATATGCCAGTTTCTCCAAGAAGCCCTCTCTGATCCCCCAGATAAAAGGGAGTTCTCCTTTTTCAAATTTTTTTGGAGAATATCATCAGGATTTTTCTTTTGCTCTTATCATATTCTGTATTGTCTCATTCCCATCTCCACTCTTTCTCTTTCTCTCTCTCTCCCTCTCTCTCCCTCCCTCCTTCTCCTTCCCTCCCTCCCTCTCTTTCCTTCCCTCCATTCTTTCCTCCCTCCCCGTCCCCCCCCTTCTCACTCACACACACATGCACATACATACACAGACTCAGGAGTTCATAGAGAAAGGAACCAGAAGAGGAAAAAGCCTGAGGAGGTAAAGACTGACACCTTGAAATATGCACAGAGTCCTGCCTCAGCCACCAATTAAGAGTCTTTAAGACCAATAAAAAGCAGTCAGATGCTATCTCTGCCTTTTCTGAAGTGGGGAAGGTGGGGAGTGTGTAGGGTACAGACCCTTCATCATGCATCCCCTAGGGGGTACTACACCTTCCCATTGAAATATTTGCTTTTGACATTAAAACAGAGTAACCCAACCCCACATTTGATTCTTTAAAGTGAAAGAAAGAATGCAATACATAATCAAGTCAAATACCGTGCTTAGATTTCTGAGAATGCAAACAACCTACTGATTGATCAGCCATACCTGATATTTCCTATGTGTATACAAAAAATGCTAACTCAGAATATTATATTTCTTAGCCTGAAGTGAGGTTATTTACATATAAAAATCTCATTTTTTTCTTTTTTAGAAGGGAAGTCAGTTCATATTCTCCCAAAGAAGAAATATTGTTTCTTGCCATACACCTGGCTTCCTTTGCCTTCATAACAGCATCTTTCCCCCAACAAGCAGCAAAATACAAATACTTCCATATGGAATGACTTGATCTTTGTGAAGGGCAAGATACTAATTAACTTTATTTTAATTGACCAACCTGTGTGGTGCCTGGAAAAGTTGATGACTCAAAAAGAAAGTTGGGCAAGACATTTTTTTTTTTTCAGATCAGAGGAAAATTGCAAAACAGTTGGCAGGAGACCAAATAGGCAAACTTTGGCAACATCCTGTAATAAACACTAGGAGAAAATTGTTAGGTATGCAACAAGCTATTCTGAACCGTTTTTAAAAGGTTTCATTGAGTAAAATGGCCCGTCTATTTTATTTAATCTTGTGTGCCTGTCTGTGTTTAGTATTCATCTTGGGGAACTACTAATTAGAACCAGACCTCTTACAAGCCACTCTGCAATTACGTACAGCTCACTGTTGACTTGTAACACCCGCGCTATTTCTACTGTGGTCTTCCATGTAAGAGACACTCCCAGTTTTGAAAACTTCCTATTTACTAAAAATGAGGACTGAATTAGAGAAGATATTTTCTTTCCATTTTATTTCATGTGTTTTATTGTGTTCAATATCTTAATATTTTTAATATTTTATTTTCCCCTAATTACATGTAAAAACAATTTTTAATATTTTATAATTTTGAGTTCTAAATTCTATCTCTTTCTCTCTCTTTCCCCTCCCCTCACCCTGAGAGATGGTAAGTAATGAAATATAGGTTTTATATACATATACATATATATATATACATATACATATATATACACACACACAATGACTCAAAAGAAAAAGAATGAAAGTTTAAAAATAGCATACTTCAGTCTGTATTCAAACAACATCAGTTTTATTCTGGAGGCAGATATTATGCTTTGTTATTAATTCTTTGGGATTATCTTGGATCATTGTATTGTTGAGAACAACTAAGTCATTCAGAGTTCCTCATGTTACAATGTTGTGGTTACTGTGTGCAGTGTTCTCTTGGTTCTGCTCACTTCACTTTGCATCAGTTCATGTAAGTCTTTCCAAATTTTTCTAAAATCATCCTGCTTGTCATTTCTTACAGCACGATAATATTTCATTATAATTACATACCAAAGCTTGCTTACCCATTCTCCAATTGATAGGCAGAGAAGGGGTATATTTTAATTTCCATGGTTCATACCTCTGAAATATATTTCTTTTTATTGTGATCCTTTGCACTTCATTGTTTTTAAGTTATGTCAATTAAGAAGAGCGAAATGTCCCTAATTTGTTAGCTCACTTTACTTGGATTGGAGATATACATATATGTATACACGTATATGTATATATACGTGTATATATATATACACGTATATATATATATGTATATGAGCAATTGAACTATTATTAAATAACTGACCATCACTTTCACTAATATTAAATTAATTCAAGCAAATACCAATCAAGTTGTGTTTGTTTGTGTGTTATTGAGTTTACTGCTTAATTGAATGTGTCAATTATTTCATTCAAAATTACTGAATTAGCTGAATGAGAACATAATGCCTTCCTACCACTTTCTGTACAGACTTAGGAGAGAAGAAAGGAGCCGCAATGTTAGACTGCTTTTGATTGGAAGACTGCTTGGAAGACAATGACATACATGGGATATATTGTCTCAGTCAGTGGAGGCTTCAATTGAAGATCTCAAGGACAGAGGGATGGATTAACTGAGGAGGCAACATGGTCAACAGGTTAGAGAATGTTTCTGTCTTAAATTGCTATGCTATTGCCTTCACTCATGCTCCACCAGTATTGAATTAGCCATGACAAGAAACAGTTAGAGATCTCTGCCAATGGCAGGACATTGAACAGAATAGCATCTATTAAAGCTTCTGGCTGATTTGGTCCTGATTCCAGGTTCCATGCTTAGAGAAGGAGGTGTTGAATCTTGGATATAGTTTCTGAATCTTCATATAACAACTGGTCCTACTGGATGGCATGAGTTAAACATAAGGTAGGAACTATGTTATGTTGTCTAGCATAACACCTGGCACACAGTAGGCACTTGATAGATGATTGTTGTTTTATCGATTGATGCATTCCTTTGCCTTCTTGAAGGAAGAAGCTGAGAACAGCTTCTAAATGAATAATTCTAAGTCATAATAAAATAATAATTTTATGTGAATAACACTATACTTTTTCTGGCATGCTTGGGTTCTGAGGACCCTATGCTCTGTGTTGGTGCTCTTTGGATCTAGAAGTTGTAGGCACTGGGCTATAGAGGAGATGGTTTGTTAAATACTATTTCTTGCTTTTCTTCTTATGCCAAGAAAAACTACAGTATAAAGTTAACCATATTCTGTTCTTCTGGGGGGCAACCACATGAGGAAAACGTGACTACAAATCAATTCAATTGAATAAAAATTTATTATTATTTTTATTATTTATTATATATATATAATTTATTATATTATTATTTAATACTATGCCAGGCATAGTACTAAGCACTGAGGATACAAATAAGAAACCAAAGACAGTTCCTGCCCTCAAGGAGCTTACAACCTAAAGGGGGAAGAAAACACATGAAAGAAAGCAGAATAGCATGAGGAGGGAGAAGACATGGCTCAAACCAAGCAGAACTCCAGATGGAAAGTGATGAGTTGAAAAGTTCAGATCTTGCTGCCTATAAAAGGAAAGCTTTGGGAGCAGTTTAGTGCTTCCTCTTCTAGCCCTAAAATCATAGGAGAGAGGAGACTGAGGGAGGTGGAAAGGTGTTAAGTATCCAAGGCTGATTTAAACAGAGGGAAAGGGAGATTTCTGGTGATACCCTGGGTGGAGCATCTTGTGGAGGGTCAAGACTAAGAAGAGACATAGATGGGACAGCTAGAGGGCACAGTAGATGAAGATGTAAATCAGGAAGACCTGAGTTAAAATTTGACCTCAGACACTTACTTCTTGTGTGATCCTGGATAAGTTACTTAACCTCTGTTTGTCTCAGTTTCTTCATCTGTAAAATTAGCTGGAGAAGGAAATGGCAAATCACTCCAGTAGCTTTGCCAAGAAAGGCTCAAATGGGGTCATAAAGAGTCAGATGTGACTGAACAACAACAAACAGTAGCTGTAGATGGAGAGTGGAGAGTGAGTTAGACAATCCAGATCTTGCCCTGTATTAAAGGAAAGCTTTGGGAGGAAAGAGGTGAGGGAAGAGTATAAAAGGTGTGGTCTTGGCAATAACCTGGTTGGTTTAATATGTACACACAAACTATAGCCCCTAGACAAATGCATGGATAAGTCTATCCAGGGAGAGCCAGGGGGAGGTGTAGAAGATAATTGACTCATTGAGAATGATCAAAAATTTGTTTATGCATTTTTGCCCACCACTGGGGGTGAAGAGCGGCATGGAACTCTGTTAGAGCCCAATCTTTTCTACTACTATCTTCAATTTAGAAGACAGCAGCACCCTCTGGGGTTAAAGGTAAATATCACATGAATCTGATTTATTTTAAGGTCATATCATTTGGAGTTGTACTCTTTCACTTTTTGTTAAGAATATAAGAAGAGAATGAAAGGAAGGTTATATCAGGTGACCCCCTACAGTGAAATTCTAGGAGGGCACGAATGAAAATCATGTGCTATGTCTAGGCATGAAATATTGGAGAGAATACCTACCATCAGTGAAAATGTCATCGTCATCAACACCATCACTGACAGTTAGCATTTATATAGTGCTCTATGATTTTCAAAGAACGTTACATATTTTATCTTTTTTAAGCCTTACAACTTATCCTATAAAGTTAAATGCTACTATTATTGCTTTTTTACAGATGAAGAAACAGTCTGAAAGAGGTTAAGTGACTTCTCCAAGATCACACTAGGAGATCACAGATATACTGGGATACTGTAGTGAGAACTTTCTTGACTCTATGTTTTTGAAACCTAATTCACCAATTACTATGAGCCTTGCCATCTATAAGAATAAAAAATTTATCATTCATTTCCACTGGGGCCACTGGAGTTATTTCTCTGTGTTTTGTCTGTCTGGGCACAAAAATAATCATTGGTTGATTTATAAAAATGTTCCTGGCTTCAGAAACCCTCAGGGGATATACAGACACACACATGAACACACATCCATATGTATGCCTATGGACAGGTCACTAAGTAAATAAAATCATACCTAAGCCATACAGCAAACGTTTTTGGCAAGTTATTCAGAAGGTGAACTCAAAAAACTCAGTTACGCCTGTTCTTCATTGAAAGTCATACAAGTCAAAGAGGTACAAATTAGAGTGGCCCCAAAACCACTATGCCCTAACTCCTGATCTTTCAGAGTAATCTATTACTATTCAAGGAGTGTTGCTAATTAGTCTTTCTGGAATGTGAAAGAGCAGAGGGAATTCCAAAGGTAACAACCCAAGTATGCCTCCAGTAACATAAGGATGTGTATGGAGCAGAATCACTGTCTTGGACTGAATTTAAGGATGAACAGCCACAAAATGCAAATTACATAATGTGAAGTCTAGGAGTTTATGGGAACCTACATCTGGTACCTTTAAAGCTTGTTTGGTCCTCATCAAAGTAACTCTAGCATATCTTTCAAAAATTCAAAAATCTTGAAGGCCAATTCAACTCAGTGCATTTATTACATGCCTTCTATGATAGAGGCTAGCGATACAAAATATTCAATGTTCTCTGCCTTTAAAAAGCTTATATTTGAATGGGATGATACAACATACATACAAATAATGACATATATGATCTCAAGCAAGCCCCAACCGTAATATTGCCTACTCCTAATCCATCTTCTTTCCAGCCTTTACTGCTAGGACCTGAGACCACGACCTAGAGATTTTAACCCACTCATCTCTGAACCCCCAACCTGGGGCCTTTCTATGCTTGTTTTAATCACCATAGCCAGTCTTTTAGACAAACTCCAACATGTTTCATCTTAATCCCTCTTCACTGGATAACTTTCCTCTGGCTGCCTTACCACCACACATGTACCTTGACTTTCCCCTCCTCCTTTCCAGTACTGAAACCACAATAAAATCAACTTGGACATTGCTTCTAGAAGAGTACATCAATCCATTCCCCTGTGGCCCCACTCTTCATCCTTGGTACCTTCTGGACATAAGTGCCCTTCTTTGGATAGAGGGACAACCCCTAGTCTGAGACAGCAGAGGGTGTCTGTCAGAGGGTGTGTTCTACCTCCAGCCCCTTCTATAGCTCCCTAACCCTGGTTTGAGGCAGGCACCAGGTACATAGGAAGGGGCAAGCACAGCAAGATAGTAAAGAGACCCAACAGGAGGTAAGTAGACAGAGGTCACAGTGTCCATTTCAGGACCAGCCACAGGTTCAGCTTGGTATAGAGGAAATAATAATATAATATCTGATATTTACATAAACCTTAAATTTTATAAATCTTTATGCACACTCATATGAACTTCACCCCACCGGGGAGGTAGGGACTACCACTATGATCCCTATTTTGCAGATGAGGAACTGAGCCTCAGAGAGGTAAAATTATTTACCCAAGGAAAACACAGTACTGGTAAATGCCAGTGGTAGGATCTGAAATCTTTTAAATTGTATTATATCCACTATACCAACTCTTTAAGGACAGAACCCTTAAACCACTGCTAATGTAAAGTTACAAGACCTGAGTTCAAATTCTGGTTCTGTTACTGACTCACTGTATGTCCCTAACAATCTGAACCTGTTTCCTCTTCTGTAGGTTGTCAGTTTTCAAAGAGGACCAAAATGACATCACCATGATAAAGAAAAATTTCAGAGTGTTGACTGTGGCTCAGAATGCTCTACCATAGGTTGGGTACAGATAGTTCATATAAATATTTGGGGTGGATATCCCAAATTTGCACATTCTGCGTTTACTTTGTGCTGTCTCAATTATGCTTTGCTCACAGAGCACCCTTTCCTTTGTGAGCACGCCATGCTGAGTGGTCCTGTGCCAGCGTCTCCCATGTTGCACAGTCAAATCCAAAGTTCTTGAGAGAGACCTTGAGAGGGTCCTTGTATCACTTCTGACCACCATGTGATCACCTGTCTCATGCTAGTTCTCCATAAAATAGTCTTTTGGCAAGCATATATTTTGCATTCAAACAACATGGCCAGCCCAACAGAGTTGTACTTTGTGAAGCATAGTTTGAATACTTGGCAGTTCAGCTTAATTTAAGCAAGGACTTCAGTGTCTGGTACCTTGTCCTGCCAGGTGATCCTCAGAATCTTCCTGAGACAGTTCAAATGGAAGCGATTCAGTTTCCTGGCATGGCGCTGGTAGACTGTCCTCTTCTGTAAAATAAAGAGAATGTGCTAGAATTAGATGGTAATGAAGGTCAGTTCTCATGGCTTCCTGCCTCTCACCCTGCTCCATACTGATGATCCATCGCTGGTGATATGTGTTAGGCATTACTGCCTAGGAGATCAGAATTCTTGTCCCAAAAAACCTGTTGTGTGAACTAAGGCAAACCCCTTTCTCATTGTAGACTTCAGAGTCCACATCAGTAAGTTGAGGAGGAGAGATTAGGCATTTCCCAAGGTCCTCTTCTTCTCTAAATCTGGCCATTTTAAAAGCATCTTCCTACCCCCACCACACCATTGCTTCCATGCCATTATCAGGCCACCCCAAAGTCAGTCCCCTCTTTTTTTCCTCATTCTCTTTCCCTTTGAATGTAATTACTAAATAGTCATTGTTTCTTTTTTCCCTGGGAACCATGAGGGTCTTCCTCTCCCAGTTTGATTTTTTTTTTTTTTATTAAAAGGTCTATCCCTTGCGTAACTGAAAGAAGCCTATTCATTGAGTGGATGTATCTCACTCAAAGTGAGAATGTGAGAAGATCTTAGCCTGAAGGGCCAGGGTCCCACACCGCATCCTGGGCCATCTCCAGTCATCCTGATGAATATCAGACCATTGGACCCACATGACTCAGGAGAATAAGGTGAAGTTGATGACCTTGCACAGCCCTCCCTCACCCAAATCAAAGTCAACTTCAAGTCATGTCATCATCTTAAGGTCATGGTCTTCTTTGAGAATGAAAAACAAACACAACTCCTCTTTGTGTATTTTCTTAGAATGTAAGCTCCTTGAAAAAGCATTTGTATTTATATTTGTATTTGCTTAGCAAAGTGATTGACATGTACCATTTAATAAATCTTTTTTTCATTTTGTCCATTCATTCATACAAAATAATCAAGAGTCATTTAGAGAGGAGGAGAGAGATAGAGACAGAGAGACAGAGGGGCAGAGACAGACAGACAGAGAGACAGACAGAGGCAGAGACAATGACAGACAGAGAGAGTATAATAATAAGTGGAGTGGAACAGGAAAGGCTTCCTCCAGGAACTTTGTTCCACAAGGCAGAGGTGAAAAGGGAATATATTCTAAATCCAGGAATCCAAAGAAGGGGTAGGGCAAAGGTATGGAATACCTTATCTGGGTAACAACTATGGAAATGATGACACTAGAACAAAAAAGGTTGAAAACTGCCCCAACCTAGAGTGGTGCCTTAAGATAGTTGTCTGTACGGAATCTACAGCAGGCTGTAAACCTAGATAAAAGGAAGTACAAATTCTATTACTTTTGCAGCATGTGAAATATCTCTTTCCTAGTAATCAGCCTTTTTAGATTAGATGAAAATCAATTGTATTTTTTTATTTGAACTCTTAATGTGGTGAGATATTGGGAAAAGGTCTTGTACTGGAAGGTCAAGATGAATCAATATAGTGATCTACCACAGCCAAATGAATGTAATCTTGGGTTATATAATGAGAAACACACTCTCGGGGACTCAGGTTCTGGTTCCCCTCTGTATTCTGTTCTGGTCAGACCACATGTGGAGCATCGTTTCCTTTGGGCATGACATTTTAGGAAGAATGCTGATAAATTGGAAAACACTAAGAGGTGGGCAATCAGGATAGTCAAAGATCTCAAGGTCATAACAAATGAGGTTTAGTTAAAGGAACTTGATGTATTTATTCTGAAGAAGAAAAGATAGCAGGACTTCGAGTTTGGTAGGTGATTTAAGTAGTTGAAGGACTGTCCTATGGAAGAGGGATTAGTGTTGCTCAGTTTTCTCTAGAGGACAGACAGAAGTAGGAGTAAGAGGTAGAAGAAGTAGAAAAGCATATTTACGATTCACATGTTGAGGTGAGCGGGGGGAGTAGGGAAGGGAGAACTTCTTGATGTTGCACCTAAAACTGACTCTCTGATACCCTGAGTTACTGGTTCTCTCTCCTTCCTCCAATGACCTTGTATTTGCTTATCTGTGTGCATGGAGTATTTCATACAGTAGGATATAAACTCATTAAGAGCAAAGACAACCTTTTGGTTTGGGTTTTGCATCTCCACAGAGCAGGTACCTAATAAGTGGGTGTTGAATTGGTTTAATTTGAAGTCCATGTTTATAAATGGCTCTCATTCACTTGGGTTCACATCCAAATAATTCAGAAGGTACAGGTAGAATCAGTTACCCAAAAGTTAACTCTTCCTTTGCAGAAGTTTTTCAGTACTCTTGCCTCTGACATTAAAGAATAAAAGTGTCATTTTTTTTTCTCACTGGATTGTAGGATTTGGAACTTTAAGATTATCTAGTTCAAATCATATCTGAACAGCAATCCCCTCTACACCTCCAAGTGGGCCATAGTGGAGTGCACCTGCTTCTAGGGAGTCTGAGATTGGTGGATATCTTGAACTGAGGAGTTCTAAGGTACAATAGAAAGGCTAATACTGGTAGGGTATAGGCACTGTATAGTGAATACCTAGGAGCAGAGTACCATGAGGCTGCCTAAGGGGTGGGGAAGTAGCGGGGAAATCAGTCCGAACTGGAAACAGAGAAAGTCAAAACTTCCTTGCTCATCAGCAGTGAGATTGAGGTAGGAGTGACTGCTGCCTTGCTAGCCTGGGTCATTAGATAGGGAGACCCCAAATCAAAAAATAAAATAAATGGTCATTAAGCCTCCGAAATTATTATTCATAGAATCTCACGTTATACTTCATACTTTTCTTATGTACATCTCTTGGTTGATGTTGTATTATAATAATGCTATTAGCTGACATTCACATAGTACCTTAGAGCAGCTTGGTGGCATAGTGGGTAGAATACCAGATCAAGAAACGGAAAGACTCATCTTCCTGAGTTCAAATCTGGCATCAGATTCTTATTACCTGTGTGGTCACTAGGACAGTCACCTGACCCTGTTTGCCTCACTTTCCTTATCTATAAAATGAATTGGAGAACAAAATAGCAAAGCACTGCATTATCTTTGCTAAGAAAACCTCAAATGGGATCACAAAGAGAAGGAAATGACTGAAAAAACATAATGCCTTGGACATTACACAGTACATTAATGCATCGTCTCATTTGATTTTCATAATAAGCCTGATGGTGTAAGGACTACAAATATTTTATCCTCACTTTATAGATGAGTAAACTAAGTCTTACAAAGGTTGTGACAAGCCCAAAGTCACACAGGTAATAAGTGTTAGAGAATGAACTTGAATTCAAATCTCTCCAAGTACAGAGTATTCCTGCTACTATACCACACTGTCGTTAGTAGTGCTATTTAAAAAAAAAAATTTAACTAGATCTGTCATTTCCTAGTTATAGGGAGTTCCTGGCTAGGAAATCCCTTGACCAAGGCAAATTGTTTCTTTCATTACAACTGATATCACAGAAATGCTTGTTGTACTTTAATGCTAAGGTTAAGTGAAATGACTAGAATCCTACAGCGTATAGCAAAGTCAGGATTTAAGGTTGGTCTCTCCATTACACTACACTGCCTCTTCTGTTGTCATTGTTATCTGTGTCTGTCTAGTGATTATGTGGTAAGTAACCTGAGGGTAGAGAACATGCCTTATTGCTGGTTTAATCTCTCATGCTGGGACCAATGTACAAACTTCAGTATTTCATATCTATATATATCTATATATATATATCTTTGTTTTCCTTTTAAAATCTCCTTTATGTATATAAGCAAGGAATTTTCAGTGTGATTATTTATACATGGAAAACTGGAAAATATCGTAAGTCAGAATTTGATTTATTGTTTTATTGATTCCCTAAACCTAAGAAAATATTAATAATACAGATCAAGCTTAAAACTGTATCCTGTGTAGATTTTTTCCCCCTAGAGGGTAGGCTGTTAAGCATTTACTAGTATACTCCTATACATTAGATAATAGGTCTGGCACTGAAAAGGACCTAGAGGCCATCTCTTAATTCTCTCATTTTAGAGATGGAGAAACTGAGGCAAAGGTTTAAGGTGATTTGCCCACAGTTAAAATAAGTAGCAAAGCCAACATTTCAACTAGGGTCCTCTGATGCCCAATCCTGTACTTTTCCCACTTATATCATTCTTCATTCCTCGATACAATGTGAACTCTTGGATAAGGCATCATTTTTAGTTTGTCTTCATACTTTGTTGATTGATTGACAATCTCATGTAACTTATACTCTGGTACAGATTACCAGCTGCTCCCATCATTTCATCTTTTGTGATTCATTCATGTTCATCCTTGAGTCATCCACTGATAACTGAGCCAGCATTCTGGAAGCCATCATCTAGAGCAGAAGAAAAAGTAATCCAGTCTTAGATCAAGAATAAAGAGTATCATATAGGCAACTCAATGCTACACTGAAGCCCACAAAATGTTACAAACAACAACAATAGCAATTTAGAGAAAGACCTGCAAGACATTGAATTACATTAAATTAGATAAACATGGCCCATGGAATAAAAACCTTACGAGACAGGGAAATGGATTGTGTGGTACCTGGGGTGTCTCATAGCTCAACGGCTCAATGACTTCTTTGAAGGCAAACTATTTAAAAAATGCTATTTCCCACATACATAAATTAGACCATATTTTAACCTAAGGGAATATAAAATTAAAATGAGCGATCTTTTATACATTCCTGAACCTCTGTGTGATCTGTATGAGAAAGTTGCCCTTGCAGTTTGGAGATATGGGCTCCTATCCTACTTCTGGCGTTTACTATCTGTGTCATCATAGTCAGACCATTTAACTTCTCCAGGCTTCAGTTTCCTCATTGGAAAGATGGTGATAAGGATCCCTGTACTACCTCTGAAATAGGACTATTCTAGGGGAAATAATTTGTCAGTCTTTAAGTACTATAGAAAGGTGATTTATTGCTGTTATCGTACCCAATCAGTGGTTATACCTAAAGAAAAAAACACTAATGAAGTTATTTCTTACTTTCCGAGCTTTTCAAGACTGGGTTTAATCATAAACCATAGCCATGTTTTGAAATGGAACACAATGGTCATCCATTTCCATGTAACTTTGCAAGATAGGCAAAAAACCAGCAGACCTACTACCTGACCTTTGGACCTTTGGAACCCACAAAAGCAGCCTCTTGAGTGTGTACTTGTGGATGTCACCAAAAAACATACCAACAACAAAAAAAAACAAGCAATGCTTCCCATTTCAACACAGGAGTCAAGAACCAGATTCTCAACAAAGTCCATCTGGTTTAGATTTCACTTCAGAGCTCCAAACCAGGTGTTTCTCATGTGCTTTTATTTTTTTTTGAGAAAGCTTACTACTAAATATAGTATGATTTGAAGCAGTTTAATAATGCATCTAAATAAATCAGTGCTAATATTGTATTGCCAGAAGACTCATTTTTAATTCTGTTATGGCCTGAATTAAAAATCAAGTCTTCAATCATAGGCTTAAAGGCCGCTTTAAAGTACTTACTGCCTAATAGTACATTAGAAAAAGTGCTGAATTTGTTGTCAGAGAACCAGGGTTTACATTTAGCTCTGGCACCTACCATCTCTATAACCATGAATTCTACCAACCTGGCCAGCTTTAGTTCCCTCATCTGTAAAGTAAAGGCTAGAATAGGTTTGATAGAATCTGAGATTCCTTGTAATTCTAAATCTATGGCTCTATGAAATGTCAACTAAAGTCTTTTTTCTTCTCCTTCTTAGACTCTTCCAAAGATAGCCACCATATTCACTTTGTGAGACAGTTTCAGAACTCAGAAATGAATTCAGGTTCCATGTAGATTGTGCTGGGATCTTTCTTCCCTATATTGCATTCCCTTTAAGGTGATATAGGAAAAATCTAATGACTCTATGGGCATGGAAATCTTAACCAGTATAGAAAACAAGACGCCATCTATGTCTGGTAATTAGTAATGGTCACTTAAGGAATTCAAAGTATCCCACCCAACCACTTTGGGAGAATATCATAGGATTGTGGATCTAGAATTGGAAGGGACCTCATAAGACCATCTTGTCTAACCACTTCATTTTGCAGATAAGGAAACTGAGGCCCAGGGAGGTTAAGTGCCTTTTCAAGGTCATACAGGTCCTAAGCCTCAGAGGCAAGGTACTTAGGTCCTCTGAATCCAGAGTTAAATTAATCATTCCAGACTGATTTCCTTGTAATACTATTTTTTTCAAGCATTTTCCAGTCATGTCTCCCTCTTTGTGACCCCATTTGCGGGTTTTCTTGGCAAAGACACTGGAGAAACTTCTCCAGCTCATTTTACAGATGAGGAAACTGAGACAAACAGGGTTAAGTGACTTTCTCAGGGTCACACACTAAGTGTCTGAGATAAGATTTCAACTCATGAATATGAGTTTTCAAGACTCCAGGTCTGGCATTCTATTCACTGTGTCCACTTTGTTGTCTACATAATTACATATATTATTGCTAAACCATAAGACAGGTACACTAGAGCTTAACTAAACTTTCTCTCTCTCTAAGAACCACACATGGTGCTCTGGACAAAGTAAATGTTTCATAAATGCTGTTGCACTAAATTCCATTATTTTAATCAGCCCCAGAATAATAGTCACGCTTATCCCTAATATTAGGAAAGGGAGAGGTAATATGGAAAGAGTATTAAACTTGAATGAGAAAGAGGCCTAAATTCAAATTCCACCTCCTTTACTCACAAATTTTGTGACTGTGGACAATTCATGTTCAAGCCTCCATTTCTGCATCTGTAAAATGAGATACTATTTTGTAGGGTTGTTGGGAAAATTAACTGTGAATATAATAATATGATATTATATTATTAGAATATCATTACTATATTAATATTTTTATTATAATATTACTTTAATATAAAATATTATTACATTATTAGAACATGTTAATAATAATATAATAAGAAATTTTGCAAACTGTAGAGTGCTATATAAATGGCAGCTGATATGAACAGAAGGCGGAAGGACATCAAGGGTTTTGGTCTCCCTGCTTTAAAGAAGGAGGTTGTCCTAGGGACATTCACGAATTAGAGTTGGGGTGGAAAAAACTCCAAAGAAGGAAGGTGTGTCACACCTCAAGGCACCTCTAAGAATTCCTTCTATTTTTGGAAAGAGAAGACTTTTTCCTACTGAAAGAAACCCAAACAGACTAGGAGAAAAACCCCTAAGAAGTACTCTGATGTGCTTCCCTAATGGCTGCTAGAGGTTACCGTGAACTTATGCCACAGATGGATGCTGGAGGAAGCCATACGGGGAAGAGGCAGCAGAAAGCTGTGGAAGAAGACAAAGAATATAGGGGAGCATTGATTATTCTCAGCAAGGACCCCAGAAGGAGAGAAAACATCACATGGGTTTTGTGCATAACAATAAGAACTATTCGGTATGGAACTATGTAGGAAATAGGGTACTCACTAGGAGAGCATAAAATTCTTTCAGTCCAGCAAATGCATTTTTGCCCTTTTCTGACTATTGTGATGGCCAATGCAAATGTGGAATTGTTGCTAATACACTGGGCAGTCCAGTGAAGATATTTTCTCAAGTTTTTGGATAAGGCCTTATACCAAGAGAAATATAACTTTGCACCAAAATGATCAGTTTCCAACTTCACATGGAAGAAATGGGGAAAGGAGAGACAAAGAAACAGAGAAACAGAAGGAGAGGAGAGACAGAGACAGAGAGACAGAGAGAGACAGAGACGGAGACAGAGACAGAGACAGAGAATTGAATGGAAGTTGAAAAAAGATACCAGTTCAGATTACTTGCATATTTAAATAAGAAATTCATCATTTTCCTACCTTAGAAAATCTAGCTGTTTAGAGAGCAAAAGACAAAGAAAAGAACTCTATGAAACATTTATCTTTCGCTGTACACAGGGTACTGTTAAATATATTCCATTTGATAAAGGAGCCTACTTTCAGAAACAAAAAATTGATTCAGTGTACCTTATGAATATTCATTGGTCACACAAATTTGAATGCAATCTTTCATACACAAAAGCATTTTCTAGCCGGTAGAACACACAGTTTAGTGTGATACAGCACTAAACGGTATTCTATAGTTCTATAGTATTCTATAGAATATCATTATAATTTAATGTATTTTTAATTTATAACTTAAAAGTATAATTTAATATTATAATTCTATAGTATAGAATTAGATCCCAGGGTCACACTTAAACTTTCTCACTTAAATTAGCTGTCAATCAATTGATCAAAAAGCTTTATTAAGTACTTATGGTGATTTTCATTCATGGATGATAGAAGATATGTAGATATAGATCCGTAGATAATATGAGATAGATTAGATAGATGATAGATAGATAGATAGATGGAACAAACTGATAGGTTCTCCAAACTTGTTGTTTGTTGTCATTCCAACTCCCTCCTATGTGCATTCTCCTATGTGCTTTCTCCCAGGTTGTCCTTCATGGCTGGAATGGACTTCTTCTTCCTGTCTACTTTTCTTCAGAATACTTAGCTTCCAGGTGATGACTCCTATGGGAAGCCTTTCCTTATCTCTATAATTATTAGTATATTTTCCCTTTTCAAATTAGAATGCATTTATCATCTGTGTAAATAATGTTCACTATCTGCCTCACCCCTTTCCTGTATGTTGAATTGAATAGTAAGATAGACAGATAGACAGACAATTGGTGGTCCTAATGTGCCAGTGGAAGCAGCGAGGTGGTATAGTGGATAGAGAGCACTGGACTTTGAGTCAGAAAGACCAGAATTCAAAGATACTTCCTGCCAGTGTGCCCCTAGGCAAGTCATTTAACCTCTATTATATTCAATTTTCTCACCTGTAAAATGCGTGTAATAAGAACAGTAGTTATCTCACAGTGCTGCTGTGAAGGTCCAATGTCATATGTAAAGTTCTTTGCAATCTTAATGTGCTATGCAAATATTAAGACTAGCTCTGCTCCCCTCAATAAACCTCAGCAAGCTGGTATGTATAGGAAAAAGTAGATCAGATCACTGCTATGACACTTTTCAATAAAACATTGATGTTAAAGTTTAATCAATGATAGTCCAGTTAATTAGCCACTTAAGACATAACGTTTAATTGGGAGGCAAACAATGTGGGGCACTTACACATTTTTGTAAATGTACATATTTTAATACACATTCAATGAAAATTTCTGCTCTCTGTAGCATGTAGATATTTCACAGAATTTCAAAATCCCAAAGTTGGAAGGAGTCTCAAAGCTATAAGATCACAGTTCTAGTGCTGGAAGTGTCCTTAAGGGCCATCTAGTCCCATTTGTTTTTCATTTTATGCATGAGAAAACTGAGGCCAAGGGAAGTTAAATGATTTCTCAATAATAAGTAGCAGTCAAAATCCTCTGACTACAGATTGCGCTCCTAAAAATGTGCAATGTCGCTTCTAATTCTTACCTGCACCATACATCTTCTCCTACTAAGGGGTCATCCATCCTGTTTGTACTTGGTTCTCAGAGAGCACCATGACTTCAGGAGAGTGATGTCATGACTTGCAAGTGAATAGGATTTAAGTGAGGGAGAGCTGTGCAAAGTCACCAGACTCACTGTCCTCCAGAAACAGCTGGGTCTAGTGGTGAGACATAGATCAGGACAACTGGAGATGGCCTGGGATACAGTGGAAGACCTTGACCTTTTTAAGTTAAGGTCTTTCCTCGGTTTCAGTTTGACTGAGTCAATGCCCATTTAGTGTAAGATCTGAGGCAAAGGATGGCCTCTTTTACCTAGTAAAAAAAAAACCATCTGTCTAGAAAGGGAAGACACTCAGGGTTTCTGGCCAAAACAGAAACAATTGCTATTTACACCTATTCTGAGCTATTGGGTCCCAAACAATGAAATGGTCATTCAACTTCCATTTAAATACAGCATCAGAAAAGTCATGCATACTTAGCAGTCATTCCAGTGTTTAATAATTCTAAAAGTTAGCAAGTTTGTCCTTGTGTTGAGATGAAATCAGTCTCCTTGTAATTTTCTTTTGTTGTTTCAGTTCTAAGACCAGGCAGAACAAATTCTTTCTTCTGTTTCCCAACCCTTCATATATTTAAGGGGAGCAATCATATCTTCCTCTCTTTAAGCTAAACATCCACTGTTTTGTTTTGGGTTTTTTTTTCCTTATTGGTAATCACATGTCATGATTTTGAGTCTCCTCACCATCTCAGTTTCCCTCCCCTGGACATGTTCTAGCTTATCCAGGAGTGGGAGAAAGCTTGATATAGTAAAAAGCAAACAAACAAATAAACAACAGCAAAAAAAGAAACCTGGTTTAAGTTTCTGTTTTTACTGTTTTTATCTGCCAGCATTGGGCAAACAATTTAACCTCTTTGTGCCTCATCATCTGTCCAAAAGGAGAAATAATTCTGATTAATGGCAGGAACCCAACAAAGACTGTCAGCTTCTCTAGCTGTACCTGGACCATTTTGTCCTGTTTCTGAATTATTTATATGGCAACCATATCCATTACAAGTTATATATAGGAGTCTTCATTGTTAGAAGCATACATTCCTTGGCCACACATGTTCCCTAGATGTGAACCACTTAATATATATTCCCTAATCACATATATTTCCTAAATGTAAATCCATTTTGTTCATTGTTCCCCATTAGTATTTCCTCTAAATAGTAGACTCCAGGATGGCAACTGAAAGGAGTGTCTCTCTATGTTTATCTTGGGGATCTTTCTTTGTCATTTATTTTGCTATTATTTGATTAAATACCTTTTGCTTCTAACTAATATGTCCCCTGGCTGACCTTGTAAAATAAAATATATTAGTAGGGGCTCAAATATTATGGTTTTCATTAGAAATTGACTCCCTAAATGCCTCAGAGGATATGTTTCTGAGGGCTCATTTGTGAAGGTGTCCTAGGGAACTGCATGTAAAATGAGATGGTTGGATTAGACAACCTTTTAAGGTCTTTCCAGCTCTAAATCTATGATGCCTTAAGCATGATATTTTGAACAAGATCTCTCTAGGGCATCGTACAATGGGAAAATGATTCATTTTTTTGAATTCTCTTGTTTTATTTATTTCTAAGATCCTCTTAGGTTCTTTGGCTTCCATTTATTTTGTGTTCCATCAAATTATATGTGTTACATTAAAAATTCAAAACCTCCAGTAGACACTATCATGTAGGAGAGGCAATTTTCAAGGAGAGAGGGACAATTCTCAAATGGTGCCTTGGGCTTAACAAGTGCTCAGTAATAGAGCTCAGTCCTATCTCAAACCATTATGTTCTGCCTTTAAAGTGCCAGATTCCAGAAAACACATTATTTGGTAGCTAATCAAGGTTCATCTGTATTTTGAATTAGTGGTTATCCTATCAGAAAATGTTAAAAGAAGTTGTTAATTTGAGCAAGTGTGCTGGATAACATCTTGTCTTAAAGTCCTGGCCTTTAATATCCTCTCATGATCCCTTTAAAAGCCTGTGCTATTAAGAATGAGGAGGAGAAAATTATTTGGGTCAAATAAAATTAAGCATTCATCTTTGATCTGAAAAGCTTATGTTTTTAGTCAAAACATTATTGGTTATGTAATGTCCCTTGATCACTGATGAATAACCCACAGATCACATTCCCGTTGGAGGTTGGGGAAACAGTGCAGTATAAATGTATGAATCAATCTATATAGGGCAGGCTTTAGGACATCTCTATTAAAAATCACCTGAAGAGTTACTTCTTGAAGACTGGGGCAAAAATACAAAGACTGAGTGCTCCTGGCATATTAAGATGAAGAAGTCCCTTCATTCCCACAAGAAAAACAGATAAAATTTAAAATGGCCTATCTCAATTTAAGGAAGACTAGGCACATTATTAAATACATGATCAATAAATATGGACTTTGCAATTTTTGGTGCAGATAGAAAGGAAATAGAGACAAGTACATGCTGAAGTTAACGTCTTAAACTCCTACCCTTGAGTAAAAATGACACCAAGATAGTTATGCTCTGAGTATCAAATTTTTTTTAATTTTTAAAAATTGATCACATTTTTTTCTCAAACTCTTACACATGGATTAAATTTTTCAAGCTGAGTTGTAGAGACTTAGAAAAGAAAGTTTGATCATCAGTGTGCCAAATAGCCCTCGGGCTGAACCCCATCAACCAGTAAAGCAAAGTAGAAAGGTTCAGGGAAATATTTTCTTATAGTCTCACAAGTCATTTCTCTCTCTTCTCCTTGTACTGAGAGTCCTAAAATAATCCCTATAAGGTCTCTAACAAGTAAAAAATGATAAGGAAAGTTAGAATGGAAAGAAATGGTGGAGAGGAACTGGGCTTACCTGTGGGATTAGGAGCTAGTGGCTCCTAATAACAAAGCACAGAAACATAAAGCAGATATCATTAATTAATTAAAAAGGTGATACTCGGAAGTTATAATCCCAAGAGTGCCATCCAAAAGTATAATCAAAATCAAATAAGGAACCGTGTCAACTACAGTTTTACCACTGTGTTATCAAATATTTGATTTGGATTTTGCGCCTATATTTTATGCCTGAATGTATTTTACAGTGATTGGTGGGAAAAACAAATATAGTTCAATAATGGACATCTGGTGGGAATGAATGAAGGTTGGGGTCCTCTGCTTCCTATCCTTCTCTAGCTTTAGGTAGAATACAAGTGTAAAGGCAAAGCTGGGATTCCTTTCTGTAAAAAAGTTTTTTTCAATGAATACAATTTGTTTTTATTCTCCCTACCACACCTTGGCAGGAAAAAAGGAAAGAGAAGGAAAAGGATCAACCAAGCCCCTTCTAACAAATATACGTGTCAAACTAAACAAATTCCGACATTGGCCGTGCACCAAAAAATGTCTCCTTTACTGAGACCATCACCTCTATGTCAGGATGGAGGAAGTACACTTTATTACCAATGCTCGGGAATCACGATTGGTCATTGTCTTCATCATTGTTCTTATAACACTCAAAGCTAGTTTTCTTTACAATGTTGTTATTACAACATAAATTATTCTTCTTGACTCTGTTTGCTTCACTCGGCATCAGTTCACACAAATCTTTTTTTTTTCTCATAGAGCTTGAAATTTAATTGGGGCAACAACATGTAAGCAACCATATGCAAAGAAGCTATATACAGGATACTTTGGGGTAATCTTTGAGGAGGGTTCTGCCATTTACTGCTAGCTATATGATGTTCAAGTCACTCAACATTATTAACCTCAGCTTTTCTTCTTAAAACAATGATGCTACTTGCCTCTTCTCTTTTTTTTGTATTAATTTACTTATTTTAGTTAGCATTCATTAACATAAGATTTTGAGTTCAAAATTTTCTCCCCATCCCTCTCCTGTTCCCGCCCCAACATGGCTTGTATTCTGATAACCCCTTCCCCCAGTTGGCCCTTCCCTCTATCACTCCAGTTCCCCTCTTATCCCCTTCTCCCTCACTTTCTTGCAGGGCAAGGTAGATTTCTATACCCCATTGCCTGTATATCCTGTTTCCCAGTTGCATGTAAAAACAATTTTTAACTTCTGTTCTTAAAACTTTGAGGTCCAAATTCTCTCCCTCCTTCCCCACACTCATTGAGAAGGCAAACAACTCAATATAGGTTATACGTGTGTAGTTATGCAAAACCCATCCAAAACAGTCATGTTGTGAAAGACTAACTATAATTTCCTTCTATCCTATCCTGCCCCAGTTATCAAAAGTGTTTGCTTTCAACTACCCCCCACCCAATCTGTCTTCACTTCCATCATCCCCCCACCTTTTGTCCCCTCTCCTGTACTTTCCTGTAGGATAAGATACCCAATTAATATGTATATTATTCCCTCTACAAAGTGTATGTTATTTCCTCTATAAGCCAAAACCAATGACACTCCCTGTCATCTCCCCCTTCTTGCTCTAAATTGCAAAAGCTTTTTCTTGCCTCTTTTATGTGAGATAATCTACCCCATTCTATTTCTCCCTTTCTCCTTCTCTCATTATATTGCTTAATTTTACTTTTTGGATATCATCCTTTTATATTCAACTCACCCTGTGCTCTCTGTCATATATACATACATATATATATATATATGTATTCACATGTGTGTGAGTGTATTCCCTCCAGCTACCCTAATACTAAGAAAGGTCTCATGATTTAAAAATATCATCTTTCTATGTAGGAATGCAGACAGTTCAACTTTAATAAATCCCTTGTGACTTTTGTTTCCTGTTTACTTTTTTATGCTTCTCTTGAGTCTTATATTTGAAAGTCAAATTTTCTATTCAGCTCTGGTCTTTTCATCAAGAATGCTTTAAAGTCCTTTGTTTCACTGAATTTCCAATCTTTCCCCTGAAGGATTATACTCAGTTTTTCAGGGTAGGTGATTCTTGGTTTTAATCCTAGCTCCTTTGACTTCCGGAATATGATATTCCAAGCCCTCTGATCCCTTAACGTAGAAGCTGCTAGATCTTGTGTTATAGTGATTGTTCTTCCACAATACTTGAATTGTTTCTTTCTGAATGCTCCCAATATTTTCTCCTTGACCTGGGAACTCTGAAATTTGGTTACAATATTCCTAGGAGTTTTCTTTTGGGAATCTCTTTCTAGAGACAATAGGTGGATCCTTTAAATTTATATTTTACCCTGTGGCTCAAGAATATCAGGACAATTTTCCTTGATAATTTCTTGAAAGATAATGTCTAGGCTCCTTTTTTTGATCATGGCTTTCAAGTAGTCCAATAATTTTAAAATTATGTCTCCTTGCATCTATTTTCCAGGTCAGTGGTTTTTCCAATGAGATTTTTTACATTGTCTTCTAGAAAACTATTAGTACAATAAATAATCCAATAAAGGCATGCATTATTCATTCAGATGAAAATCTGGTTAAATTATATAGTAATTATGTAGAAATGTAGTTTTAATGCTTGTGAGTACTAGTATAACTCCAGGTTAGTTCATTAGAGTTCCTATTTCACTGAATAAATTAGCAGGGTCTAAATTTGTAATATTTTTTTTATTGTCAAGGTCCTAAACAAATATTGTCCTTGCACGGGCATATGTTTATATAAATGCATATGTATGTGTAAATGAACAAGTATGTGTATGTGAATATATATATGTATATCTATGAGAGTTATAGTGTGGCTTAATGGAGGGAGAGGTGGCCTTTAAATCAGGGAGACCTAAGTTCATGTCATATTTCTGACATATATTGTCTCTGTGTCCCTGGGCAAGTCATTTCACTCATTAGTACTCCAGGCATTTCTATTTTCTCAGCAGGTGTCAATCCACATTGGTAGAGAAAATTTATTAGGAATTCTATAAAAATGGATCACCAATCCAGTAAAAAACAAAATACATATATAGACAGAGATACACATATATGAATAGATAGGTGTATATGTTTGTGTGTGTGCATATAAGCAATTTCCATCAAAGAAAGCAAGATCTTTGGATCAATGAGTTTTTGATGTGGAGGGAACCATAAAGATCATGTGAGAAATAGATCACAGATCTAGAACCAAAGGAGAATTTTGGAGGTCACATGATACAGTACCTTTGTAGAAAAGAAAACAGGTTCAGAAAGCAGAAGTGATATGCCCAAATTACCCAAGTAGAAAGTGGTATCACTGGGGTTTGAATGTAGGTCCTCTGGCTTTTCCTAATGTTGTACATTACACTATTTCTATACTTCCAGTCTGACCTCCTTATTTAACAAATTTTAGTCATCTGCAGAGTTTGCCCAAGGAAGTAATTTAGAATAAAGCTAGAAAGAGAGATTAGGGCCAGGCTATGAAATTCATCAAATGCCAAACAAAAGACTCAAATTGTCAAGATTATTTGTGCTAGTGAAGAAAACAGAAAAGCAAATTAGTGGAACAGACCAGGAAAACAAGAATCAGTAATAATGAAATTCAATCAGATAGTTTTTAATAAACTCAAGAATATAAGACACTTGGAAGTATAAAGTCCAATTCAATGAGAACTGCTAAAATCACTGGCAAACAGTTTGGTAAAAAATCAATTTATGCTATCATTTTTCTTATGCCATATGGTATTAAAAGTTCCAAATGGATATGAAGCTCTAATATAAAGGAGCCATACTGCTGTAGGAAATTTTAGAGGATGGAAAGAGATACCTTAAGATCATAAAGGAGAAAATATAAAATTTCATCTATATGAAATTGAAATGGTTCTGCAGAAAAATAATCCATGCAGCTAGAATAGGAAAAGAAACAGTCAATTGGGCAAATTTTTTTATGTCGAATACCTCTGACAAAAATAATATCTAAAATGTTTAGGAAATGAAAAGTGGTCAAAGAATATGAAAAAAATTTTTTAAAGAATTACAAACTATCAGCTAAGTTATGAAAGATTGCTCCAAATTGCTAATAATAAGAGAAATGTAAATTAAAACATAATTGATTTCTGACCACCCATCCATATAATTGACAAAAATAAAAAAATGATAGAAATAATCCATATTTGAAGGACCAGAGGGCTGACATTTGAGATGGCATTAAGGAGTGCTCCAACTACTCATAAAAATTTGGAATCATTCTAGAAAGTAGCTAAACTACACCCTTTGACCCATAGATCTCATACATAAATCATATACATGAGTGTTGAACATATAATCATAGCAAGACAAAGATGTCCTTCAAAGGAAAGAAATGTCATATATACATTAAAATTTCTAGATCAATGTTTGCCAAAATAATAAAACTGAAAACAAAGAGGATGCCTAGTAATTGGGAAATGGATGAATAAATTGTGGGATATGAGCATAATCTCATTACACTCAAAAATTTTGAAATATTAAGAATATTGAAAAAATGTGGGAAGGTTTACATGAACTAGAGAAAAGTAAATTAAGCAGATTTGGAAAAGTAATTTGTATGTGTGTGTGTCTGTGTGTGTCTCTGTGTGTGTGTATTTGCGTTGGAGTGAAGTGAACTTAATGATAGTATAAATAAGTCAGAATTGGTTGAATATAATGCATGAACAGTCATTAGTGGTGACTGATTTTATGTCGACTTACAGGGGACTCTCTAGAGGAGTCCTCCCCACCTTGGCCCCTATCTTTCTTTGACCATGGGTTATTGACCATTTTTATTTCTCAAATTGGTAGATGACATTAAGCTGGGAAAGGTAGCTAACAGGTTGGATGACAAAATCCAGATGCAGAAAGATTTGACAGGTCAAAATGATGAACCAAATCTGATGAGATATCATCTAAAAATCTAAATGGAAATTGTTGTAATCAGTTAAAAAAATCACTTTCAAAAATGTAGAATAAGCATGGTATAACTGAACAATCATCCACATGCAAAGGCTCTTCAAGCAATTAATGACTGAAGAGTTACACTGCAACCTCCAAAGCCATTTATATCTTTAGTTACATGTAAAGAATCATAATATCCTCAACATGGAGGGAAATATCCCCTCTTTACCCTTCCCTGGTCAGACTGCATCTGATATGTCATGTTCATTTATGAGTGTCATATTTTAGGAAAAGCATTGAAAAGCTGGAGTACATTCAGAAAAGGGATAGCAGCATGGTCAAGATAGTGGAGACCAGTCCATATGTACACAAATTGTTTGAAAGAATTGGAACTGTTAAAATCAAATAAAAGTTGATTTAGAGAGAACATGAGAGCTGTCTGCAAGTATCTGAAGGGCTGTCATGTGAAAGAAAGATTAATATATTTATCTTATTTCCCAGAGAGCAGAATTAAAAAATAATGAGTGGATGCTGTAGGAAAGCACATTTAAGCTTCGTGTAAGGATTGGGTCCCTTGGGAAGGAGTAGGATCTTCCTTACTGGATGCCTTTAAATAATGGCTGGATGTTCCCTTGGCAATGTTTTGAAGAGAATTGAGAGTTAGGTGCTAGGTGGCTTGGGAAGTATGGGGTCTTCAGGAGAACTAGCACCTGTTGTGTGAAGGCTTGCTTAGCCCTTTTCAGGGCTGCTCATCCACCTTTGGTGCCTACCTTCATCCAACTTTCACCTATGGCTCCAAGAAACTGTAACATGTACAGTGGCCACACTTTAGTAAACTATCTGAGCAGATGATCTAATCCAGGCTCAGGGTAACCAACAGGTCTCCAGTCTGTGAGTTAGGAGAATATCTACCCCAAGCATTTGAAGACTTTCTGTGTTAGGATGGGCAATGACAACAATTTGCTCCAATGGCCATGAAGGTGGCTTGAATCAGGAACTGTGAAGCACTGCTTAGAGTTTGATCAGACATTAAAGATGCCTACTTCATCCCCTGCATCTTGGGGCATCACTAGTTGCCATGATTTTGTGCAATTCTCCCTCACTTAAATCCAATTCATGAACAAGTCAAGCCATTACCCCATGATATCATTGGTCCTCTTTGAAAACAAAGGACAAATAATAACAGCTGGGTGACTTCCAAGTTCCTTTTTAACTCTACTATTATACTACTTAATAGATACTAAGTCCAGCAATAGCCCTAGAATTCAATTTTGTTTTCTCAAAGTCCCTGACGTAAACTTGCTTTTTTCATACAGGGGGAATGAAAGGACATGGAACAAATATTTTGGGCAAATGAATTTATGATTATAAATTTAACTAGTGAATTCAAGGCTTAAACAACTCTCTTTTATATGGTTTTGTCACCCCTCCAGAAAATTATATACATATACCAATGTCTTTAGATTTGTCAGCAGTGGTCAAAATATTCAATGACTTTTGCTACAGGGGACTGTAAACACCTTTTTGTGCAAATTTTTATTTCATGTGTGATAAGGTTTATCAATGAAATGCTAGAGTCTGTTAGAGTATGTGAGAAAGCTCACTCTAAATCTGACAAATTCTTCCTGACCAGAAGAAAAAGTTGATCTTTCTTCTGATGTGACATTAGCCGACAGCTCTGACCAAAATGTCTTTAATGTTTGACTTTTAGTAGAATTCCAGGTATAAACTATCTATTTATCTATCTATCTAATGTCTTTTTTCTATTTATCCATCGATCGATCAATCAATCAAGAAACATTTGTTAAGCACCTACTCTGTGCCAGCTCCCAAAACAATCTTTGCCATAAATGAGATTACTATTTAATGGGAGAAACATTTTCTTTCTTTTTTTTTTCTTTTTTTTTATTTTAAATAAATTTATTTAACTTTTTACATTCATTTTCACAAGATTTTGGGTTCCAAAATTTTATCCCCATTTGTGCCCTCCCCCCTCCCCAATACACTGGACATTCTAATTACCCATATCAC
>CM053773.1:137324282-137339671 GCA_028658325.1 Potorous gilbertii | reverse complement strand
ATTCTCATTTTGAGAGAACTATTTTCTTCAGTGAGCTTTTGCACCTCTTTTTCCACTTGGCTAATTCTGCTTTTGAAAGCATTCTTCTCCTCATAGGCTTTTTGAACCTCTTTTGCCAATTGAGTTAGCCTATTTTTCAAGGTGTTATTTTCTTCAGCATTTTTTGGGTCTCCTTTATTAAGGTATTGACCCATTTTTCATGCTTTTCTTGCATCTCTCTCATTTCTTTTCCCAGTTTTTCCTCCACCTGTATAACTTGATTTTCAAAATCCTTTTTGAGCTCTTCCATGGCCTGAGCCCATAGGATACCTATTTCAGATGTTTGGGATACAGAGACCTTGACTCCTATGTCTTTACCTGATGGTAAGCAGTTTTCTTCCTCGTCAGAGATAAAGGTTGGAATCATTTTTTCAAGACTATAACCTTCTATGGTCTTATTTTTTTTCCCTTTTCTGGGCATTTTCCCAGCCAGATACTTGACTTCTGAGAGTCCTCTCCACTCCTGGCCTAGGTCTGCCCAGCTAGTGCTTGGGGTCTGAGATTCAAATGTGCCCCCCAGCCTCAGGGCTTTTGGCGGCAGGCTTGGCTGCTATTCAATGGGAGCTTAATTCCTGGTGCTCAGGTTGGGGCAGGGCCGCCTCCGAGGCTCAGTTCCCTCAGGGGTTTATGCAGAGACCTTTAGTAATGGAGTTGCTGCTGAGCCCCTGCCTGCTCTGGGAATCTCTGGCTGCCTGCTGCCTCTGCTGCTGCCTACTGAGGGAGTCTGAGTTCTGGAGACACCCTGCTCCCCTCTCAGCCTGTCTCTCTCACTGACCTGTGTGTCTGTGGGTGGAGGGACTTTTGTGGCCGCTGGAGATTCCTCCCTGAAGCCTGCTTGGATCTCTATTTCACTCTTTATCAGTTTATAGAAATCTTGTCATGCTTCTCTTAATTCTTTATATTCAGTCAACCAACCAAACAATAAACATTTATTAAGTGCCTCCTATGTGCCAGGGACTATGCTAAGAACCAGGGATACAAACTGAGACAAAAGACCATTCCTGCTCTCAAGGAGCTTACAATCTAATGGCACCTAGCACTATTCCATTGTACCACATTTTAGCCATTTTCCAATTGATGGGCATCTACTTTTAAATAAGTATGAAAGATGGTGATTTGAGGAAGTTAGAACACCAACAAATTGGGAAGTCAAAGGAAGTTTCCTGGAGGAGTTGTTGCCTAAGCTGAGGCTTGGACAAAAACAAGGAATCTGAGAGGCAAAAAGGGGAAGTGTATTTTGGAAATAGAGGCCAGAAGGAGGGAATGAATGGAACAGAAGGTGGTCTTTGAGTTTGGGCAGAAGTGAGTAGTCCGATTTCCCTAGACCATAAAGTTCATGAAAGAGAAGTAGGAAATAAGAAAAAGCAGGTGATTAAATATCGTTTAAAAGAAACCTAGGAATTATGAAGAAAAAAGTGTTGCCTGAATCAGGTACTGAAATAATCAAATTGGCAAGTAATTGAAAGCATTTCCCCTTCAGCTATAATTTCTCATAGACTTAATATTGCAGGTGTTACAAATTTTATGAGTATAATATATGCAATATATATATATATATACATACATGCATATATGCATATATGGTGGGTGGATATGTTTACTACATCTATACACATTTTTGTGCTTTCCAACTGCAAGTTAGCTGCCTCAGTGGTTTTGGAAGGCCACCCACAGAAGAGACTTAATGAAGGAGTAGTTTACAACTGGCAAGGATTTGGTTAACCTTTGATTAAACATAGGAATTTAAAGTATGAAAAAGTCTGGAACCTGACACAGCCCTTTGACACTATGCTGTCTGTCATTAGTGATAATCCACTATTTGATGCTCAGCTCTGAAAATAGAATTAGACGCCTTTGGTTTTCAACCTTAGCCCTCCTGTACTGTAAACTGAACCCTGCTGTGTTTGCAGACTTCCTGATTTACTGCTTTGCCTTTAACTATTTTCCAGCAAGGAGGGGTGGGTGGGAGGGTAGAGGAGCTTGTGAGTTCAAGTGAGTACAAACAAGGCTTTTCAACCACCACCAAGGGAGGTGACTTTCTGGTTAGCAGAAGTCATGAGGTCAGAAGAGTTTTATTCCCACAGATGACTTAATCTTACAATTTTTTTTTCTTACTAGGTGTGAGAACTTCCCTGCCAGGACATTAGACAAGAAATATTTGGAATACCTTTTTTTTACTTCCTTTTAAAAACAGCAGTAATTGGCATGGGTTCCTCTGTGTCCCTTAGAAGTCTCTGAGGAGCTCACCATTTTTAATCACAACATGTCAATGTGTCTACCCAACCCAGATCTTGTCTACTATCTTGCTGAATGAGGAGGCTTAGGTTGGGCTTGCTTTGGAGTCTTGTCGACATGCATTCTTCTCAGACACAGGACTGGTTTATTGAAATTTAATCCATCCTCTTCACCAGATAATTTGATCCTGAGTTAAATCACATCATTTTCAATGAAACAAAAATGTTCATCCAACTAATTTCAAATGGGAATGATGTTTGTTGTTGTTTTTCTCAAGACAAAGGGACATGAAAACATTTTTATCTCTAGGGTCAACCAGGATTATTCTATGTATTGCACTTGAAAATTATTCAGGTTTAATGATCAGATTTTTGGGCTGGAAGATGATAGTGTTTATATAATATGTCTATAGAAATCTTCCTTTTTTAAAATGGATATAATGTAAGGGTCCTGGTCCATATTCTCTCACTTACTTGCACATAGCAGAAATTGTTTGAATAGCCAGTTGGCAATCTTGAAGTGAGAGGTTAAAAATCTTGAATCGTAATTTTTAATTTAGCACAGAAGCTATTAAAGCATACATGTAGGTACCAGCTAAGAAGTAAAAGGGTTTAGGAATCTAAAAAATGTCCTAAGAAGTTCTTGATAGGTGATAATTCAATTAATGATCAGGTTCTTTCAATTGAACAGAATATTTATGGAGGTTGTTAAGAAAATTCCTCTGAAAAGTGATCTGGAAGTAAAAACAAGAATCCTCTCTTTCCAAGTCAGTAATTCAGGAAACTTCAGTATTGGTCAGTGGGACAGTTCTCTAGCAGAAGGAACAGAAGCAACTTTCCTTGAGAGAGAAATTACTTAGTGAGGACAAGAAAGCAATTGAACTTCCAGGAAAATTCTAGCTCAGCACCATGTTCAAGTGCATAAAATGTTCTTTAGATGAGGAACATAATTTTTCACTTTAGAGTGAAAAAATAAGACACTCAGGCATTCGTGAAAACAGGATGAAGTAATTTCTAGAATTTAAGAAACTCTTTAAAGTGTGTGAAGAGTTTTATAAATACTCCATTTTATCCTTACAACCCTTTGAGGCAATTGCTCTTCTTATCTCCATTTAATGGTTTAAGAATCTGAGGCAAACTGTGTGCCCCAAATCACAGAGCTAATAAGTGACTGAGGGCAGATAGGAACTGAAATTTGCCTGACTCTAGTTTCATCTGATTCTCTCTGACTCCAGGTCTATGCACTGTACCACCTAGTTGCTTCACGAAATGAGGTTACTTCTCCAGGGCCCAATTGGTCTAGCTTGCTATGAGAATACCTAGGTTTCCCAGGTTCAAAACAAAAGGAGAGAGAGTGTATGGGAGTAGGGATGGGGGCAAGGTGGAGAGCGTGTAGCAATTACAGAGAGACAGACTACATCTGGGCTTTTCCTCTGCCCACCAGGAAACAATGCTCACAGTCACTGATGCATCCTCATAAAGAAGGGGAACAAAGCTTCTGCCACCTTCTCTGGACAATCCCTCCACCTCCTCCACTATCTAGGAAGAGTGAATAAGAAAGAGTTTGAAAGACCTACACATTCCTACAAGCCTTTCCCATTCCTTCCTGTCTCCTCAGGTAACAGGTCTTTGCCTTCCTAGTTGCTTGAGTGTCTCTTGCCTTCTCCTCAACACACTTTGGGAAGTGGAGACAACAGCATATGTTCTGCTTTTTCAGAATTTATCACCAGTGGAGGTGGCACAACTTTTCAAGGGACAAGTTAATTTTGACCTACCCTTTTAGAAACAGAAAGTCACCTCTTCAATTCAATTACATGACATTGAAGAACTGTCCACTTTTTCTAAGACTTATTAATGATTATAGCTGGCTTTTATAGAGATCTTTAAGGTCTGCAAAGTGCCTTGCATACGTTATCTCACTTAAGCCTACCAACCACTCTTAGGAAACTGAAGCACAGACAACTTAAATGATTTGCCCAGGATCGCATATGTAGTAGGTGTCTGATGCCAAATTTGAACAGAGGTCTTCCTGAATACAAATGCAGGGCTTTATCCATCATGCCACCTAGCGAAAGGGGGCATTAGGCTCAATGACCACTAGGATAGGTCCCTCTGATCTCTAAATCTGCGATCCTATCACAGTTTCCCGAAAATTGCTTTTTTTTTCCTCCATTGCCTTATCCACCCCACAAAAATGCCCTTATATCTCAAGAAATCTAGGAACGAAAAGGTCCCTCACCCCCAGAGTTCTATTTTTGTCCTTTACAATGGGTAATCAGACTGTTTTTTAAAAGTTTTGCTTGGAAACCCAAATTTTAATTTTAAAACAATTTTAAGGAAGAGAGTTTAATATACAGTGAACAGGGACAAAGTAGCCCTGTTCCTCACAAAAGAACTTTGTGCTGGCCTAACCTCATGGTATCTCATTATGGCTTAGTATGTTGTTTTGAAAAACAACTCATTCCACTAGAGATGGAAGATAAGTGACTGCCAGAAAGGAGTGTGGGACTGTGGGGAAGAGAGGAGAGTTTTTGTTCTTTGTACCAGCAAGGAGTCTAATGATTGTGCTTAGGGTTTATCACCATTTTTGTGAGGGCTGGGTCTATAATATCACACCTGGGAAGGAATTCAACTATGACTGGCTATATCAATGAGGTGGTAGTCTTGACCCTGCTTTGCCATTGTTTCCTCCTTTTTCTGGGGAATCACTGAGGATCTTTTTCACCCAGGTAGAAGTGTCTTGGTTGCCTCTAAATGAATCAGGTTCAGAACCTTCCTTTTTCTCAATAATAGCTTTAAGGTTTGCAAAGCAAATTACAAATATCTCATTTGATCTTGAAAATTACCCCTTAGGTAGAAAGGCTGTATTATTTTCACCCTCATATTACAGATAAGAAATCTGAGACTGAGGGAGTTTAAGTGACTTACCCATAGGTCACACAGCCAGTAAGTACTTGAAGCAGGGTATGAATTCTGATCTTCCTGACTCCAAGTCCCTTACTATCCCTGGATAACTTAATTTCCACTTTCCCCTTCCCTCTCCTCTTTAGATATCTTTTCTTTTCTTTTTTTTATTTTTCATGTTTAACATAGTTCATATCACATAACACAATTCCAACTTTTGGTCAGGTGATATTTCTTTTAAAGCATTTAGAATATAGACCACAAACAGATTTTTTTTAACATTAACCGAGACACAAATAATAACTATGTATGCTAACTTCATAAGCTCTTGACCTAATTGTCTCCACACTATTATGAAGAATTAAAGGACCTTAACTTATTGTTGTTGGTCTAAAGTCCTAAGCCTAATACCTTAATTTTAGACTTGACCTCAGATGTTCCTCTACTACCATTCTATAATTTAACAGATCTGGTATTAAGCTTACAAACCTTTTGACTATAGGAAATTGCCACTAAGAGTAGGGACATTGCAGGGAAACAATATCTCCCCAACTTCATGTCAGTTCCAGGCAGGAGTAGATTGTCAACTTGCATTCACTGAGGCTTAAAATCTACCAGGTGTCAGTGGAGAAATTGAGTCAGGAGAATCCTACATCAGCCCAGACTGAACAGCCGCTCTCCCATCCTTCCCATGAGATCACCTTTTTCAGTTCATACCAGCATCTCACAGGCTTACTGGCATCATGGATTGGAGGCTCAGTCTTTCTTTGTTGCTATACAGACCTGGAGTTTGACTTAGAAGAACAGTCACTTAATAGTCCCATAGCATCTTAAAATAGCAAGTTCCAATAAACATGTTTCAGATATGACAATAAATTCACATTTGCTAAGGAACATCTTTTGAGGCAAATCTTAAGTGGCTTACATGCCTTTCTATACCTGTTCTAGTTCCTGCTTAAATAACAATCATAAAATCAAATTTACCATTAAAACCTTAACTTTTCCATCAGTGTCAAATTTTACCCAAAGTTACCTCCCTCTAGGAGACTTAGACTAAAATTCTTTTCCCCAAACTAAAGATATCTCTGATTTCAGTCTCAGTAATTAATTCAGTCAATTATTTTAATACTAATTGCTTTTACATCACTTGGTGACTTGTCCAATTTTTCTCCCCATCTCTCCCTTCCCCCACCCCCTAATATCTTGCATTCTGATTACCCCTTCCCTCAGTGAGCCCTCCCTTCTTTCACACCCCACCCTTCCTTTATCCCCATCTTCTCTCTTTTCTTGTAGGGCAAGATAAATTTCTAAGCCCTGTTACTTGTGTCTCTTATTTTCCAGTTATATGCAATAATAATTTTCAACAGACATTTCTAATACTTTGAATTCCATCTTCTTTCCCTCCCTCCCTCTCTATGCATCCCAACTGAGAAGGCAAGCAATTCAATACAAACTAAATACGTGTCATTTTACAAAAGATTTCGATAGTAATCATGTTGTGTAATACTAACTATATTACCCTCTATCCTACTCTATCCCCTCTTATTTTTTTATTCCCTCATTTGAACTTGTCCCTTCCCAAAAGTGTTTATTTATAGTTACTCCCTTCTCCCTCCCTTCTATCATTCTCCTCACCCCAATTGTCACCTCCTCCCCTCCTTTCCTGAAGTATAAGATAGATTTTCATGCCAAATTTAGTGAACATGTTATTCCTTCCTTAAGTCATATGTGGAAAGAGTAGTTTCACTTTCCCCTTCTCCCCTTCTCCCTTTTCTCCTCCACTGAACAAGATTTTTCTTTATCTCTTTTATGAATTATAGCCTGCCCCATCCCATTTCTCCTTTTCTCCTTCCAGTATTTTCCTCCCTCACCTCTTAATTTTTATTTTATATCTTTTTTGTGCCTATCATCTCTTCTGATTCAACACAGCCTGTATTCTCTGTCTATGCGTGTGTGTGTGTGTGTGTGAGTGTGTATGTACAATCCCTCCACCTACCCAAATACTGAGAAAAGTCTCAAGAGTTATAAATATTTTCTTTCCGTGTAGGAATGTAAACAGTTCAGCTTTAGAAAGTCTTTTATGATTTTTTTTCCTGTTTACCTTTTCAAGCTTCTCTTGATTCTTGTGTTTGAAAGTCATATTTTCTATATAGTTCTGGTCTTTTCAACATGAATGCTTGAAAGTCCTCTATATCACTGAATGACCATTTATTCCCTTGAAGTATTATACTCAGTTTTTCTGGGTAGGTTATTCTTGGTTTTAATCCCAGTTCCTTTGACTTCTGGAATATCTTATTCCAAGCCCTTTGATCCCTTAATGTTGAAGCTGCCAGATCCTGTGTTATCCTGATTGTATTTCCATAATACTCCAAATACTTTCTAGCTGCTTGTAGTATTTTCTCCTTGACCTTGGAACTGTGAAATTTGGCCACAATATTCCTAGGAGTTTCTCTTTTCAGGTCTCTTTCAGGAGGTGATCTGTGGATTCTTTTAATATTTATTTCACCCTCTGGTTCTAGAATATCAGGACAGTTTTCCTTGATAATTTCATGGAAGATAATGTGTAGGCTCTTTTTTTGATCATGTCTTTCAGGTAGTCCCATAATTTTTAAATTGTCTCTCTTGGATCTATTTTCCAGGTCAGTTGTTTTTCCAATGAGATGTTTCACATTATCTTCTATTTTTTCAAACTTTTGGCTTTGTTTTCTAACTGCTTGGTTTATCTTATAGGCATTCATTTCCCTGAACTCAATTGTCTCTTTCAGAGAACTAATTTGTTCAGTGAGCTTTTGAACCTTCTCCTTCATTTGGCTAATTCTACTTTTAAATGCCTCCTTCTCCTCATTGACTTTTGGGATCTCTTTTTTTAAATTGAGTTAGCCTATTTTTAAAAGTATTATTTTCCTCACCATTTTTTGGGGGTTCTCCTTTATCAAGTTGCTAACTCACTTTTCAAGCTCTTCTATTGCCTGAGCCTAGTTTAAGTTCACTTTGGAGGCCCTGGAGGTAGGAGTCTTAACTTTCTGTGACAGTAAGCCTTGTTCTTCCTCATTTGAAAGGATGGAAGGAGACACCTGTTCATCAAGAAAGTAACCTTCTATGGTCTTATTTTTGTCCCTTTTTTGGGCATTTTCCCAGCCAGTTATTTGACTTCTGCATCCTTTGTCAAGAGATTAGACTCAGCTGCTCAGTTTTCCTGGGCTTTGGGTGGAGGCAGGGCCATCACTTAGGGCTGGCATTTAGATCAGCTGCTCCCTACCATCAGAGGCTGCCTGAACAATGGATCTAGGTTGTTTCCATGCCTTCGTAGCTGCCTACAGTCTGCTGCTGAGGCCTCTGCTGTTGTCTGGGAGTATTGCTGGAAAAATCCTGTTTCTTCTCACCCAGCTGGGAAAGTCCTCCCCCACTGACCTTTGTAGCTTTCTTTGTAGCTTGTGGGTTGAAGTATCTGGGACCTCCCCTGCTAGGAACTCTGCCCAGAGGCCTGTTCAAGTCCTGTTCCTCCCAGTGCCTCATGGCCAGGGCTGTATTCTGCTCCACTCTCTTCAGTGTCTGGTGAGATAGACCTTTCCTGTTGGCCCACTGGGTTACCTTTGGCTGGAAACCTCCCTCACTCTCCAGTTCTGTGGTTTCTGCTACTCCACACCTTTCTGAGAGTCATCTTTACAGGTACTTTGTGGACATCTTTCTACTCTGCCATCTTGGCTTAGCCCTGTTTTAGCCCCGTTTTAGCTATCTTTTGTATGTGACCTTCCCTCATTAGGATATAAGCCCCTTGAGGGAATAACTTTACTTTTGATTGTATTTGCTTTGTATTTTGATTGTATTGATTGTATTTGCTTACCATAGTGTCTGTAATGTGGTTAAAAAACAATTAACAGATATTTATTTCCTCTCTCTCTCCATTTTCCCTCCTTCTCTTGCTTCCTTTTCCTTTCTTTCTTCCCTTTCTTTTTTCCTTCCTTCCTTGATTATTCTAGGTTTCATTTTGTCCTCTCACCTACATTCAACATCAGGTGACATACTGGAGGGAAATTCACTTATATCTTCCTACAATAACCTTATGGGATTTCACAGAATTTTAAAATTAGAGTTAGTAGGGATGTTAGAGGCCTCTGAATCCAACTCTCCTCATTTTGCAGATGAGCTCACTAAGGCTGAAAGAAGTTAGGTGATTTACCCAGAGTCACACAGCTAGTCTGAGGCTGTATTTGAGCACAGGTTTTTATTCAACTGTCCACTAGACCACCTAGCTGCCTCCTATTACTAATGAGTCTATTATAGAATCAAAATGGTCATTCATGTGTGTCTTCATTCAGCCATTAAGTAATGTTATAGTACAGGTAGAGTCACCCAGATGGAATGGAAAGAACACTGGACCTTGAGTGACCTTGAGTGAACTACTTCATCTGTCTTGGCCTTGGTGACCCAAATATAAAATATGGAGGTTAGATTATCTTTATAAAATTCCTTCCAATTCTAAATCCCCTGACTCTAAAAGCATTTTCAGAATGTCCACAAAGTATTTGGGGAATACACAAAAATTGCGTTTTTGAGGTATTTTTTTCATTTTGAGAATATACCAAAACTGCTGTTGAAATGAAAAAAAGTTATGGAAAGATTTTATATTTTACATTTTCAACCCATTTTGTTTGTTTATTTATCCCTCTCTATAAACATTGTGACCCTTTAGCCTTAGCCAGTTCCTAATTTTTCCTTTTGTCCAGGTCTTTTGTAAGTTCTTAGAATTCCCTAGAGCTTTTTCATTCTTGGTTTCGTATTTAAAGGTGATTGATATTTATTTAACACCTTTCAAATGAAGCAAAGTGTTAGCTTAATACTTTAAATCATCGTTCATAATAACTTCGAAGTTTTTCACTTTTACAGGTAAGAAGAAAATCAAATAAAAAGGGAAATAGAAGAAAGAATCCTAGAACAATCAAAATAAAAATGGGCACGGAATTGCTTGAATTCCTTGGGGCAGAAGGCTGATAAATAGGAATAGCCAGCTTATAAATGTTATGAAATGATTGAACTAATTTTTTTCCTTGCTTAAGAAATGGGAAATTTGAGGTTAGCGTCTGGTAGAATTTCAAGTCCTTCATGGCAGGAAGTATTTAATTTTTGTCTATGTATCTAAGTGATTTTCAAAGTGAATGCTGATGTACACACCTCATTTTTCGACACAAATGTCCACAACTTTATTCCCAACTACCTGAACCCTTCTCTCTCTCCCCATATTCAATTCCAGAAATATCCACCTTTTTTACTGTGTTTTCTGAAGTACTTGCTTTATATTTAACAAACTTTCATTTTACACTTCTTCCTTTCTCATTTCTCCATCTTCTGGCACTCACTGAGCTTGCTTTCTTTTTATGACATTATTTTCCTTGTCACTGACCATAGTACTGGCTATACTTTCTCTTACACACTGAAATCAATGATGTTGTGGGAATGTTGGAATGTAGCTTGCTCCTTGTTGTCACTTATAGATTTTTTCCCCCAAAAAATGATAGATCTCTTGACTTGGAGTCAGGAACACTAGAGTTCAAAATCCAACATCACATACTTATTAGCTGTCTTATTAGTATCTCTGGGTAAATTACTTACCCTCTGTCTGCCTCAGTTTCTTCATCTGTAATATGGGATGGGACAATCATAGCACTTACTTCCTAAAACTGTTGTGAGGATAAAATGATCTATCTGTGAAGTGCTTTGCAGACCGTAAGCACTATTTAAATAACAGCTACAGAGCATAAGGAGAGGATCAGAATTATGAGAATTGATGATAATGCTGTGATCGCTGGAGAACATTTTTTCTCCCTTTGATGTTTGTGCTATATAAATTTATCATCCAAACCAGAACCTAGGACATCAACTTTCCAGGACATTTGCCTTCTTTCCTTAATGAGTCCAGTGCCTGGTTCATAGGCTTTCTATCTTCCTCAAATTCTGCTCTCATCTTAAGGGATTTCAACATATATACTGCTGCTCCCTCAACTGCTCTAATTTCCCAGTTCCACAATCAACTCATTTCTAGTGATCTGCTCCTCCACTCAACTTCAGCTGCAGCCATTTATAGGTTTCAAATATAAAGCCATCCAAAACTACTCACAACAGTCTGCTGGAGCCAGCTCAAATTAGAAGTGATTATTAAATTTTCATTGTGTGCACATGCTACAAATTAGGACTTGGTTTATTATTTTGCTAGATTGGAGTTGTCAAACTACAATCTGAAGATCAAATTCTCCCCACCCTTTCTTTTTGGACAGTTCTTGAGCTAAGAATAGTTTTTTTTTTATATTTTTAAATACAGTAAAACTTTAAGATATAAAAACCACATCTAGCTCAAGAACTATACAAAAATAATCTTGGTCCTTGTGTCATTGTTTGCTAACTCCTGGTCTATTCTTAAGAAAGTGATGAATAAAATGTTAATGATGAGGATTAAACTTACATATGTGTTTTGCATACATTTTTCTGAGAGCACTTGTTGAACATTTACCAGCATGCTTCTTCCCAACTCTATGCTCATGAACTTCGAAGTTCCTTTATATGATTATAATTTTTTATTATTATAGCTTTCCTTGGGGCCTCTCATCCTGTTCATCATTCTCTCTATCACACTCCACACCTCTATTATTCTGCATGCTATTAGTTTGTTACAAGAGCTCTCTTCCTATCTCGACTACTTTGTAAACAATTTCAACTCTATACTATCATTTACACTCAGATCTCTTGTCCTTTGGTCTAACACTGATTATGTCTTGCCAACTCTGAATTATTCTCACCATTTGCCTTCTTCAATTCTAATCATATGGAGTAGGAGAACTGTAATTCTGTGCTAATTGGACTCGTTACAAAATTTATGTCACATAATCTCTGCCTTGCCAACTCTGAATTATTCTCACTATTTGCCTTCTTTGATCCTATCCATATGGAGTAGGAGACCTGTAACTCAGCTAATTGGGCTCATTACAAAATTTATAACACATAATCTCAACTGAGCCCTCATTGCAGCATAACAAAACTATTCTTCTCAGTTGATTCTCTGTCTCACTCTCAGTGACTATTCCAAACTTCATCTCTTCAAGTCTTCTGTGACACCTTCTTAACTGAGGGCTTGATCTCATACTTCATCAAAAAATTGGGCCTTTTGCCAAGAATACCTTCCCCTCATCCTTATCTCATTTCACAAGTATTTTTTAGTATGTTTTCCTTCATTTTTGTCTCATATCAAAGAGGTGGCTCTTCTTACCAAGACCAGTCTCTCCACACATACCTTTGATCTGATGCCCTTCTGCCTTCTCAGAAGATTGCCCATACAATCAGCCCTTCTCTTTAATTATCAGCTTTTCCATATGTAGTGACTGCTCTTCTGCTGCTTAAAATACTTGCCCAATTCTTAAACAACTTCCACTTGATCCTACCCACCCTACTAGCTATCAGTCCAAATCTTTCTTTCCCTTCTCTGATAACCTCCTTAGAGAAACATGTCTATTTCTTCTCTCTCTCTCTTTCTCTCTCTCTCTCTTTCTCATGGAAACCCTCTACCTTCTGGCTTTTGATCTCATCATTCAACTAAAACAGCTTTATTCAAAGTTACCAATTGTATCTTAACAGTAAAATTTAATGGCCTTTTACTTTTCATTTTTCTTGACTTCTCAGTACTACTTGACACTGTTGATTACTTTCTCCTCCTGAAAATTCTCTCCTCTGGATTTTATGATACCACTCTCCTGGTTCTCTTCCTGCAAGTCTTCTTTCATCCAGAGACACACCCACTAATCATGAGTGTACTTCAATGCTTTGTCCTGGACCTTTTCTTTTTTTATTCTATTGCATCTCACTTGATAATCTCATCAGCTTCCATAAATTCAATTATTATTTCTATGTAAATAACTCCTTTTCTTTGTATTCTTAGTACTTAATACAAAGCCTGACACATTTAAAATGATTAATAAATGTGTTTTTATGGACATCCTCAGTGTCTGGTCGAATGGCTTGAATGCAATAGGCACTTAGCAGATGTTTGCTGAATTGGATCAATTTAAGGGATATTGGTGTTCATCCTTTATTTTTTGATGAGGATCAACGGCATCAGGGGGATAATATCTTGACTTGCAAATGAATTGGAGTTAAGTGAGGCAGACCTATGCAGAGTCATCAGCATCACTTTCTCCTCCAGTCACTGGAGTCCAATGGCAATGCATAGGTCAAGACAACTGGACATGTACTCAGATGCAGTGGGAGAGCTTGGCCTTTTTAAACTAAGGTCTCTTCCAGATCTCAGTCAGTGTGAGTTAAGGAATAAATAGATACAAAGATAGAGAAAGAGATAATAGAGATAGACAGATATAGATAAATAATGGTGGAGAGTATGTCAGTGGGACTCACAGAATCACAGGATTTCAGCATTGGAAAGGATCATGGAGCCACAGTCAGGATAACAAAATATTTAGCAGCTTCTACATTAAAGGAATGGAGGACTTGGAATATCCAAAGGGCAAAGGAGGTAGGATTACAATCAAGAATCACCTACCCAGAAAAATTGAGCGTAATATTTCAGGGAAAAAAATGGATTTTCAATGAAATAGAGGACTTTCAAGAATTCCTGATGAAAAGATCAGAGCTAAATTGAAAATTTGACTTTCAAATACAAAACTCAAGAGTAGCATAAAAAGTCAGATAGGAAAAGGAAGTCATGAGGATTTTAATAAGATTAAACTGTTTCCATTCCTACATGGGAAGATGATACTTGTAACTCATAAAAAATTTCTTATTAAGGCAGTTAGGATTCTGCATATACAGAAGGCACAGTTGTGAATTGAATATGAAGGGATGATATCTAAAAAAACAAAATTAAGAGGTAAGAAAAAGGAATGAACTAGGAGAAAGGGAAAAGAAGGGGTAGAATTGGGTAAATTATCCAACATAAAAGAAGCAATACAAAGCGTTTACAGTGGAAGGGAAAATGGGATAGGCAAGAAAGAGTGATTGAACTTTACTCTCATCAGAACTGACTCAAAGAGGGAATGACATACATACTCAATTGGGTATAGAAATCTATTTTAGAGGGGGCAGAGCCAAGATGGTGGAGTAGAAAGATTCACATATGCTAGCTCCGAATCCACAGCCCATGCATTTCCTCTAAAAAGAACTCCCAACAAATTCTGGAACAGTGGAAGCTGCGCAGGAACACAGTGAAGGAGATTTCCACTCCAGAGAGCCCTGAAAAACCAATCCCAAAGGTCCATCATGTACTGGACGGGAACAGAGCCCTGCCATGCCCTGGCGGCGTGGCACTGAGAGGAGTGAGCAGATCTGAACAGGCTTCAGGGATGGAATCTCCAGCGGGCCACAAAGGTCCCTCCACCCACAGACGCACAGGTCAGTGAGAGAGACGTCTGGATGGGCTGAGAGGGGAGCGGGGTGTCTCCATAACATGGGCCCCCTCGGGAGGCAGCAGCAGAGGGTGGCCAGAGGCTCCCAGAGCAGGCAGGAGCTCAGCAGCTGCTCTATTAGAGAAGGTCTCTGCATAAACCCCCTGAGGGAACTAAGCCTGGGAGGTGGCCCTGCCCCCACCTGAGAACCTGATTTATTCTTACCCTGAATAGCAGCCAGCCACCCGCCAAAAGCCCTGAGGATAGGGAGCAGCATTTGAATCTCAGACCCCAACCACTAGCTGGGCCAATCTAGGCAGGGGTGGAGAGGAATATCAGAAGTCAAGTAACTGGCTGGGAAAATGTCCAGAAAAGGGAAAAAAAATAAGAACATAGATGGTTATTTTCTTGGTGAACAAATGACTCCAAGCTTCTTCTCTGTTGAGGAAGAAAACTGCTTACCATCAGGTAAAGACATAAGAGTCAAGGCCTCTGTATCCCAAACATCTGAAATTGATATCCAATGGGCTCAGGCCATGGAAGAGCTCAAAAAGGATTTTGAAAATCAAGTTAGACAAAGTGGAGGAAAAACTGGGAAGAGAAATGAGAAAGATGAAAGAAAAGCATGAAAAATGGATCAATACCTTAATAAAGGAGACCCAAAAAAAATGCTGAAGAAAATAACACCTTGAAAAATAGGCTAACTCAATTGGCAAAAGAGGTTCAAAAAGCCAATGAGGAGAAGAATGCTTTCAAAAGCAGAATTAGCCAAGTGGAAAAAGAGGTACAAAAGCTCACTGAAGAAAATAGTTCTCTCAAAATGAGAATG
>CM053773.1:137306069-137323782 GCA_028658325.1 Potorous gilbertii | reverse complement strand
GAGGACTGGGAGGCCGGTGGCGCCCCGAAGACTCATCATGACTGGGATTGGTGAGTAGGAGAGCAACCTAGCTCCAGGACCGGGGACCCTGTCAGAATAGCTGGAAGGGATCCACAGGGTCACGTCGCAAGAGGGAAGAGAAGGCAGAGAGGAAGAGAGGGAGAGAAAAGAACTGACTAAATTGCAGGAGTAAAAGTTTCTTCCCTGAGTCCTAACTGAGAGGTCAAGAGTAAAATGAAAGAGAATCTTATTGATTTGATTAATTATTTAAATGATATTCATTAATTAATATTTAAAATAAAACTCCAATTCAGCTAACAAATCATTCAAACATCAACCTGATATTGTGATTCATCCCCTAAAGCATAAACTCCACTTTTGTCTGTTTTAGATCTATTTTGACTATACCATTTCCATTTAATCATGCTAGCCTCTTGTGCATGTCCATTTCTGTGAGAAGCTCGTTAATCAGGTCATAATTGGGATTCCAGGTCTTAATATTACCTCATAGCCCAAAGTCAGTTGTTTAGTCTCTACCAAAGCCCAATATGCATCTAACAACTGCTTTTCAAAAGACATATTTTGAATTCCAGTTGAAGGGAGTTTCTTAGACCAAAATTCTAAAGATTCCACTTTGTTGTTTTTGCTATACACTCCAGGTTGCATATTCTCCCTGTACAGTCACTTTTAATTCCACCTGATCACTTTGAATAGGCCATAACTCTAGGGTCAATTGTATAGCAGCCTTTGCTTCTTCAAAACCTTTACTCTGCTCAAGTCCCTAATCAAATTCATATTTTTTCCTAGCAATTTCATATAAGGGCTTTAAAATTTGTCCTACATGTGGTATGTGATGTTGCCAATATCCAAATAATCCTATAAATTTTTGGACCTCTTTCTTATTGGTGGGGAATAGGAAAAAGCTGAATCTTTTGTCAGGTTTGCAGGAGAATCCCTTGCAGCCTCATATTCCATTGGACACCCAAACATTTTATGGTTTGAGTTGACTCTTGAATCTTTGCAGGAATAATTTCCTACCCTTTGTTTTTCATATGCTCAATTAAAAGCATCAAACTCTTCTCTGTTCTCTTTTACATTTTTTTCCTAAGTCATTATATCATCTATGTTAGAGCTGTACCTCAGGTAGCTCTAATTCATCTAAATGCTTAGTAACAATCCTATGACTAATAGTAAAGCTTTGCAAATATCCTTGTGACAAATTATATTTTCCACCCTGCCAAGTGAAAACAAACTGGTCCCATTGTTTAGAATCCATTGGGATAATAAAGAAAGCATTGACTAAATCAACAACTGCGTACCAAGTCCCATCATATTTTTGGATTCTTTCTATTAAGGTAAGAGTATCTGGAACAGCAATATACAAGGAAGGAATCACCTTATTTAATTGTCAATAATCCACTGTCATCCTCCACGTCCCATCTGATTTATTCCATCAAGTGGTTATAGGGACCAGCACTCCTTCCTCGACATATTCCTTTATAGTATTGTTAATTTCATCTTGCCCACCTGGCAGAAGGTTCAGGTAAAGTGATTGGGTCCATTTTTATTTTACCTACTAAAACTTATTAATTCCTGTCTTCCTTACTGCAAATTGGTATCTCATTTTAGGTAAATTTAAAGTCATACCTCTCAATATAGCTATTTCAATTACCATGGCATATTTTTACTTACGTAATTGTCCAACTTGTATCATTAATTTGACTTGCCTGACTGATATTTCAGTCCCTTCCAGTTCTGTGATGGTGATAGGAGTCCCATGTTTAAAATTATCAGGGTTTCCATATATACGGGAGGCCTCTGATCCAGGGTCTCTTAATGCCCTAGTTACAGTATTTGGTCTGTTTTTCCAATTTATAGTCAAATTGCTATGGAGTCTGTAATCCTCTTTTCATATTTCTTTAATCTGAGCCAGGGTTTGGCCAATTTCCTATTCTCCCTCAAGGTGTGACAAACTTGGATACAAGGGTTTAGGAGGATCTGTAGGGGCAGTTCTTACTTCCTACTCCATCCAGTATCAAGCATCTTTTTTCAGTACATTCAGTTCATTAGTTGGAATAGTATCTATGATTCTAAAATCTACTCCTTTGCTCAATAGAGTAGGAAACAATTCCTTTCTTGTCAATCTATTGGGACATTGAATCCACTGGCTATTTATTCTTTTCTCTCAAGGAAATTTATCTTTCCCCAGTCCCCTAAGTCACTTAACTGAAATCTGGTCCAGCACCTCAGAAAAAGGGTACCTTGTTTCCCCAATTATTAGAGCCAAAACTAGGTGTTGTAAACAGGAGGAGCTATCTTCACCATTATATTCCTATAGAAAACTGTTAAGGGGGGGTATCATAGTATGCACCTGTGTTTCTGATCAGTAGGGCAGTCTTCATTGCCTCCTCCTTTAACTTTCTTATACAGTACCTAAGTGATTACTGGGGTCAATTTCCACTAGCACACATGGAGTTGGTGAGATACTGCTTACTGCATCCTTCTGCAGTCACAGCTAACAGATTAGTATTATTGTTGCCTTTTTGCATATTGTAATCTCTAAAAGCTTGCTATACAAAAGAATTCTAATTCTTATAAATTTCAATCAATTCATGCCATCTATTGATATCCCTCCAGCCCCTTCATCACTAATTCTCACCATCCAAGGTATTAATCATTCTCCCATCCTTTGGATGAACTAGCTGAAATATCTGTGACCTCCTCCTGAGTAAAATCCTCAATTATCTTCGTGAGCACTGCATTGCCCCTTGTTTCTCCTGTTTCTCCTTAGTATTGGGTGTGCTTGTGCTTGAGAAACTTCTCCCTCTAACATTGTTTCATTTTCCAACTCTGTCTTCATTATATTTTCCTCCCACACACTCCTAGCAGTTATCAATTTGTCAGTTAGACCGGGTCTGTACAAAGGTTATATGCACACTTCTTTTTGCCAGTCTTTTGATTCTTCTGAGCTAAATGAACAGTCTTTTTTTTTCCAGTTGAGACTCCTTAGTTTGCTCTTTTAAAGGAGAGCTCAAAGGTTAAGAATTCCCATGCAAACTAGCTAACTTTTTCCATCTGAATTTTTTTCATTCAGCAGCTTTTCTCTGTTTTTGCACATAATACGATAACCTGTTAATAAAATCCAGCCTCTACTACACATCCTTGCCAGTTCTTTCCCTGGTTTTATTGATGTTCCTTGTAAACACCTTATTGAATCTCTAGGTTCCCCCTCCTGCAACCTTTGTTTCCAGTTTTCATAGAGTCCAGTGCTTTTAGTTCATTGCCTTGCTAGGGAGAAATAAGGTAAATCCTCCCATCATAAGATTTCCATTTCTTCCTCTTAAAGCCTTTCTTCTCCAAATGGAGATTTTATACCCTGTGATCCTGTTCATCATGCCAAATGTATTGCCAAGGCAATATTCAGAACACTGAGGGTGACTATGAATATGCCAGCATCATTCTGAATGTGCAAAGTATAACAGATTCTCCATATAGAAGACAGAAGAAAAACACTTTATTCAGACACCAGAAAGCCAAACCCCCAAAATAGAAAGCCAAATCCATTATAGTAACCAAGAAATCAATACATATTGGCAGTGCAGGGGTCAAAGCCATGCCCAAGCTTCCCCCCCCCCTTCCCATGCCGAGTCCTTCCCACAAACAAACACTCACAAGACTAGGTGTGCCTGCCTTCCTGGGTCCTCTCTTCTCTGCCCTAACCACTCTTTCCATCTTCCCCCTACTTCTGCTCCATGTTTCCTGTTCCATCCATTCAGCAAGCTCCTCCCACCACATGTGACTTAGGCTTCCATGTGATTTAAGCAAGTCAAATGACCTACTAATGAATGGGAAAGATCTTCCCATTCATATTACCAATACACCCCCTCTCCAAATAAGAATGCTTTAAAGCTATGACATTAATGGAAAAGGCTGGAAACGCTAGAGGGTATCTGAGACAAGTTTACTTCCCCACCCTCCACCCCATTTGGCCCCACCTGACCCTGGTGAGATTCCAAACAAAGACACTGAAATCAAGCCTCTGGAGACAATGGAAAAGAAGAGATGAGAAAGGGTGACTTTATCATTAAGGAAATAGAGACCATCCATCCAAGAAGGAGGAACTAAAGCATTGGCCCAGAACCAGTTATTCTTATACTACTTATTTGGTCCCTTCAGGTGTTGGAACATTGGCCTATATCTAATGTTTCCCCACCTGTGACAGTAGATGCAAGAAATCAATTAGTTATACTTGAGCAAGAACCTGCTATTTTCCTATAAAATCTATGACCTTCTGCTGCCCTAGCAAGCTGTCTTCAAGTAAATGTAATAGAAACCTAGGAGTGCCATGGGCTGATTTGGAGGAAGTCAGTGGAGAATTTGTAAGAATTGTTTTCGTAAAGTTGGGAGCTAACAACTCCCAGCACTTTTGAGCTTAAAGAGCCTCTTTGACTATTTCACTCCTTTAAGATCTCCAGGTTGGAAATATTTCAGACTATATCTTTTTACAAGGGAAAGAAAAAGGTTGAAGAAGGGAAATACATAATGAAGGAAAAAGGAAAACCAAATAAGAAAAAGAAATAAAGAAGAAAAAAGAAATATAGAAAAATAGAGAGAAAAAAAGAAGGAAAGGGAAGGAGAAAAAAGAACCTGAAGAAAAAGATAAGAGAGGGATGAAGAAAAAGAAGATAAAGGAAGAGAGAGAAAGAAGGAAAAGAAAGAAGAAAAAAGAATAAACAGAAAAAATGAAGAGAAAAAAGCAAGAAAGATGAAGAAAAAGAACAATGAAAAGGAAGAAAAAAGAAAATGAAGACAAAAAAGATAGAAGAAAAAGGATAAAGAAAAAAGGAGATGAGAAGAAAAAATTAAATAAGAAGGGTGAAGAGAAAGGATGAAGAAAGTAAAAGGAAGACAGAAAGGGAGAAGAAAAAGGCAGATGGAAGAAGAAAAAGGAGGAAGAAAAACAAAACACAAAGAACAGGAAGATAATATTTACCTACTGATACAAAGTTTGCAAAACAGTAGGACTTAGGTCCCTGATGCGACAGACATGGAAGGGACAGACCAGGAGGTTTCATTATTTCTATCTGTAGTGCCACCATTCAGTTTATCTTCCATTTAAAACACTCAAAGGTATCTCTGGCTATTCTTTCTCCTTCAGTTCTCATATGGACAGACTTACCAGGTCTTGTGCTCTCAAATTGAAACCACCTACATGCAAGTCCCTCATTTTAATTTTGACAATCTTCAAACATGTTTTTTTCACTGTAATTCCTATTATAAATAGTCTTTTTTGTCACTGCCAGAGTGTTCTTTCTTATATACATATGAACAAGAAAAGCATTTGGGATATATGGGATATTCAGGGAGGTCTAGAACCTCTGGTATGAATTCTGCTGAGTCCTCTTTGGGGCTGCCACACTGCTCTCACCTCTGTTTCCAAGAAGCTGCAGCATGTGCAACACCTTGGCAAAACCATCTTGGCAACTGAGCTAAACCAGGTTGAGGAGAACTGATGGGTCTCAAAACCACTAGTGAGTTAGGAGGGATATCTACCTGAAGCATGTGAAAACTTCCCTGGCAGAACAGGCGAATGTGAACTTTCTGTTTCAATGGGCCTCCAAGGTGGCAGAAGCAGGTGCTGTGGAGCACTTAGAGCTTGGTCAGACACAAAAGACACCAAGGTTGTCTATGGTATCCAAGGCCATCACTAGTCATCTTGATTTTGCTCTTGCCATTGGGTTCCAATGCCTCTGGAGGAAAGAGGGTCTGATGACGTCATATAACTCTGCCTCATTTAAATCCAATTTGCACATGTTTCAAAAGCTATCACCCATACAATTTAACTAGTTCATTATTTCTCATTTTACTATTCAATAATTTTATCACTATATTATTTTACTTTTTAACTATTTAATGTATATTGTTTCATTATGCTACTATTTTAGTATTTTATTGTCTTACAATTTTACCTACCTTGAAGTCCTTAGTGATAGGCTACTGACACAGCAGCAAGTACAGAGATGCTAGGAGCAATAATCGTAACCCTGCACACAGGCAGCCCAGGCCATAGGGTCATCTTCTCACTGAACTATATCAGCAAAGGAAATCAGAAGTCCCTTGGGTATCAGGACAGCCTTTTTAAGTACTGCACTCTTCACCACCTAGCATGAGGAAGGGTCTAGAAAAAGTGCCCTGAAAAATATCTACCTTACCCCACCTGGGCAGGCTAGAATCTCACCCTGGAGTTGAACATAAAAAAGCATACAAAAATTTTTTTGAAGATGATTCCATTCACTATGGGTATAAAGCATGTGTGCACATGTATGGACAACAAGAAATCCAGTCGATCTGAAAAGTGAGCTGCTCTTATGGCAAAAGAACTCAGAAAGCAGAGTATTCAAATAGCAGCCCTGAGTGAAACAAGGCCAGTGCATGTAGACCAGTTTCCCAAATCTGAAGCTGGATACACATTTTTCTGGAGTGGTGACAGTGATGGAGAACACTATTTCACAATTAAAAGTAATCTAATCAACAAACTTGTATGCCTCCCAAAAGCAGTGGACTACAGACTCATGGCAATGTGATTGGCACTTGCAGGAAAGTGCCACAATACTATCATCAGTGCCTACCACGATCAACCCTGATGAGTCAAAGAAAAATATTCTGGAGACCCTCATCATTATTGTGTTGAAAAAGAACAAACTTATAATTCTGGTTGACTTTAACAACAGAATAGGCACAGACTATTAGACATGGCAGGAAATCCTTGGGAGGAATGAAGTCAGAAATCATGACAGCAATAGTTGCTTACTACTGAAGACTTGTGCATTCTCGTCACCAACACTATGTTCTGTTTCCTAAATGCAATACAACTTCATGGATGTAACCGTGAAGCAGACATTGGCAGGTAACAGGATGTGAGAATGATGAAGGTGATGTGAGTCAGAATATTGGACTGATTGTAGCTAAATATTCACATTCAACAAAAGTGAGGTCACGAGGCAAGATCACTATGAGAAGACTTAACATCAACAGATTGGAGTGCTTCTATGAGGATGACTACAGTTCATTGCTAACTTGGAGGGAAAGTTGAGTCAATACATGGTTGACAACAATGGAACAGAAAAGGAGTGGGCATCTTTCAGAGATTTGGTATATGGCACTGTGTTTACTTATTTATATCGGAACAATAGCAAACATCAGGGTTGATATGATAAACATTAATAGGCAAATTCAGAAACTACTAAATGAAAAATGAGAGCTCTACAAGGTCTACCAGCAAGATAGTTTGTTCATCTGTAAAATGGCAGTATTTGACTTCATCAGACATAAAATGCCAGAAAAGCTTAGAGAAATGCAGGATTGTTGGCTTAGCAAGAAGGCAGATGAAAATCAGTTACGGAAAGTAACAATTCAGAGCATTTCTAAGATGTCCTGAAAGCTATTTATGGGTCAAAGATCCTTGGGGCATCTCAACTACTCAGTGCTGATGGAGTCACACTGATGGTTGATAAGGACATGATCCTGGAAAGATGGGCTGAACATTTCCACAGTGTTGTCAACAGAGCATCAACAATCCATCAATGCTGAAACCATTGACCATTTACCTTGAATTAAAGTCAATCCCTCTCTATCTGAGCTTCCCACTGAAAAAGAGGTTTTGAATGCCATTAGACTCCTCTCTTGTGGCAAAATGCCTGGTACTGATTCTATTCCAGCAGATATCTACACAGCAGGGCATCCACTGCTCATACAAAAGTTGACAGAAATTTTCTGGGCTGTATGGCAAAAGAAGATTATCCCCCAGGGGATCAAGGATGCCTCTATTATCCATCTATATAAAGGAAACGGAAATAGATTATGCTATGACAACCATGGTGGCAGTGGTTTCTTTTAGTGCTAGCAAGATTCTTGCCAGAGTACTTCTTTATTGGCTGATCTTCACCTGGAAGATGGTCATCTACCCAAGAGCCAGTGTGGCTTCAGAAGGGGCTGAGAAAACCCAGCAACTACAAGAGAAATGCCAGCATCAGAACAGAGGTCTATATACAATATCCACTGATCTAACCAAGTCCTTTGATATTGTCAGCCATGAGGGTCTGTGAAAAATCATTGTGAAATTTTGTTACCCAGAGAAGTTCATCAGTATTTTGTGCTGGTTTTACAATGTTGTATTTAAACAGATTCTGGATAAGAGACAATGTTCTTGTACTTTCCCAGGCACCAATGGGATGAAGCATGGCTCTGTACTTACTCCCATGCTTTTTAGCATAATGTTTTCAGAAGTGTGTTTGGATGCCTTCAGTGAGGACAAAAGCATCATCAAGGTCAGCTTGGTAAAATATTTAAAATGAAAAGGCTACAAGCCAAAACTAAAGTGGAGTGAGAGTTGGCGTGTGATATTCACAGATGAATGTCTACTCAATGCAGCCTCAGGCTGAGAGACCACAGAATAGTGGGTCAATTCTCTGTTGCTTGTGCTAACTTTGGTCAACAATGAACACCAAGAAAACTGAGGTTCTCCATCAGCAAACACCATGTCATCCAAAAGTGAAACCATTTGTTACAACAAAGGGAGAAATTTTGAATTGTGTGGATAAGTTCACTTACCTTGACAATATACTTATAGGAATGTACCCATCAGTCACTAGATTGAGACACACATTGACAGAGCTAGCTCTGGGAGGCTCTGAAGGAAAGTGTTAGAGAGAAGAGGTATTAAACTGACTCCCAGCTGAAAGTCTACAGAACTGTTGTGCTGACCTCATTGTTGTATGCCAATGAAACCGGGAAAGTACACCAGAACCATGACAGTAAGCTGATTTGCTTCCAATTGAATTTTCTTAGGAAGATTCTGATAAGAAAATGAACACTTAGGTCCTTTATTGAAGTGAACTGCCAACCATTCAAACTCTACCATAGAGAGTGCACCAATGGGCTAGCCACAGTATTTGAATGACAAATGTACATTTGCTTAAAAGACTATTTTCCAGAGAATTCACACAAGGCAAGTGCTCACACAGAGGTCAAAAGAAGCAATAAAAGGACATTTTCAAGGTCTCTGAAGAACTTTGGAATTGATTATAAGACATGGGAGATGCTGGCACAGAGCTGCTCCAGGTAGCATACCTACATCAAAGAAGGTATCGTATTCTAGGAGCTAGTCAACTATTTGTGCCTGACTTATAGTAGAGCCTTCTGACCTTGTGTTGGTATGATCAGCCATAGCTGTACCCTCTGCACCTTGACCCTGACTTCATGATGGATGTCATTTTGGTGTTCTTCAAGAATGAAAAACAAGAAACAAAAATAGCAATTATGAAGGGGGAGAGAGAAAATAAAAGGCGGTTAGGGGAAGAGATATTTCAGAATTATAAGGGACTTCAGATATCAGTTTCTTCAAAGTATTCCTCTTTTTCATAGATAAGGAAACTGAAGTTCAGAAAAATTTAATAATCTGCCCACCCTCACATAGGTACTGACAGGGCTATGATCCTCCCCTGGTCCTCACCTCAAATCCAACACTATTTCAATTCACTATTTCCCTCTTTTATGCTCTTGTCAAAGGACCTGCAACCAACCTGACATTCACATAAGTAATAAGAGCATCTGTCACTCTTATTCCTCTCAAAAGTAGTTACTTTCCATAATTGGGAGCATTTCTTGATTAAATCATTCCATCAAAAGTAGTTTTTGTCATATGAGATATTTCTGAAGTCTCAGACCAAATGTGATTATGCTCTTACTTTTTTTCTAGCATAAATTTCCCAAAATCACTAGGGAAACCATGTAGAACTAAGAGGCCATTATATGGCTCCTGCACTTAAAATAAGCTAAGGAGTTCCATTGGTAACTGGGCTTTAGAATATAATTAGAAGTTTGAATGATAATGAGGGAAATGGTGCATTAGTCTACCTACTAGACAATGGAGGAATGGATTTTACTTTTATTGTGACAATATTAGCAATATTGTTGATGAAAGGTTGAAGGCAATAAGAAGTGAAGCTGGATATGCACATTCTGTAATCCCAGCTACTAAGGAAGCTTAAACTGGCGGAGCGACTGATTATGCCAATCCCATATCTTCACTAAATTAGACATTGGTGGGGGACATTTTGGGGGGGCCTCAGGTGGGTAATGAAATAGGGGCAAGCTCCTATGCTTGGCAATAGTAAGCAATTTGTTGACCTGACTTTGCTTACCAGTCATAGGATCAGACCCATGAGGAGCCCTGCCCTTCTAGCCTAGGTGAGGTGGAGAGATCTAATCTTTAAAAACCAAACAAAAAGAAAATAAGAAAAATGCTTGGTTGGATGGAAATTAAGAAGATCTGTGCTTTTATTGCATCTTTGATACTTACAGTTTGCTCAGTCTTCTTGTCCCTAAGTCATCATGTTTCTATGCCTAAGGTAAGTTCCAAGGTTTATATTTTAAGCTTTTATTATTGCTGTATAAGTATTTTTAATCGTGTCTAACTCTTGGTGACCCCTCTTGGGTTGGCTACTGGAGTGGTTTGACATTTCCTTCTCCAGTTCATTTTATAGATGATGAAACTGAGACCAGCAGGTTAAGTGACTTGGCCAGGGTCACATGGCTAGGAAGTATCTGAGGATGGATTTGAACCAGGTCTTCCTGCCTCAGGGCCCAGCACTCTTATCCACTGCGATACCTAGCTGCATAGACGGTACAATAGAAAGAATGATAGACTTGAAGTCAGAAACACTTAGCTTCCAATCCTGCCTTAGCAGCTTACTGATTATGTGACCCTGGACAAATCATTTAACCTCTCTGCCTCGGTTTCCTCACATAAAATATGGATAATAGCACCTACCTACCTCCCAGGGTTATTAAGGATGGGGGTGGGGAGAAGAATATTTGTAAAACACTCTCCAATTATTGAAGCGCTGGGTAAGTGCTAGCTGGTACTATTACTGTTGCTATTAATAATGTCATCAGTCAAGGTCTGGTTGGTAGAGGGAACTCTCACAGTGGAAGAAGGAAATGCTGCATCTGAATATTCACATATTCATTAAGCAAGGAGAACATTGTCCACTCACGCAAACGTAAACTGTGGAGCCTCTCTCCTTGACAGAGAAGTTAGATGGAGAATTTGGGTCAAAAGGAAGGATCAGTAGTATGTACTACTGCACCATCTAGTGTAGTATATCACTCTATCTATTGTACCATTTATGCAGTTCGGTGGCACAGTGGATAGAGTGCCAGGCCCTGAGCGCAAATCCAGCCCTAGATACTGTTTAGCTGTGTGATCCTGGACAAGTCACTTCACCCTACTGGTCTCAGTTTCCTCATCTATAAAATGAATTGGATCAGTAGTATACACTATGTTAAGTTTGGAGAAGCTTTAAGATATCCAGGCAGGCAAAGATCTCTGAAAGAACCTTTTAAATTCAATTCTAAATGGAAGAAGGAGGCAGGTTGAACTATATACTAAGGTATATCTGGTAATCATCTGCAAACTGATGCTAGCCATAGCTGTGGGAGAGGATGAGGTCTGCCAAGAAAAGGGAAAATAGGTCTTGATGTAATCAAGGAGCCAAGAGCTGAATTGGAACAGATCCCAGACAGAAGACGAGGAAGGCAGAAGCAGGCACTGTAGGTGGCATAACCATGGGGCCAACAGCTAAAGTGGGAGAGGGATTTTTTTTTGAAATTATGCTTTATCTGTCCAGATTCTGCTTTTCTTCTTGGAGGACATGGGCATTGAGCCAAAGGCCAAATGTAAAAATTGCACCAGTGAGAGAGAAAGAGAATTTACCCAAGAGGAAAAGCAAGGGCCCTGATTGTAAGGTTGGGAACAAATATTGCAGAAGACGGCAATATGAAAATAGACCCAGAATTGGAAGCTAAAGGTATAGGGAATGCCAAGAGAAGTACGTGGTGATTTTGGTCACTGGGATTTTCTCTGGTAAATAGAAAGTTAGATATTTTAAGTCAAAGTTTAATATCTTGATTGAATTTTGTCTCCATGCAATAGGACAGATAACAAAAGTAAGATGGTATTCAGCACAAATTAACCATATTAATAAAACACTCATGTCTTCAATGTCATGCTGAACTCAGTGAGGACTATCAACTTAATTTACTTTATGCAGCACTTTAAAATTCAAAATGCTTCTGCATAAATTAGCTCATAGACACAAGAATTTTAGACACTGCTAACTAATAATTTGAGGTCTCCTAAGAGTGAAGAAGACTCCTAGGTGACTCAGATTATTTCACCTTCTAGCATGAATTCCATGTTTGAGAAATGGCATGATAGGCATATATTCACATATTGTTCATATATTACGAAATAAAGTGTCCCACTTTCTTGTAAATATTTTAAATTAAAGATAAAAATAGTTTGAATTGTTAATTTAAATTATGTTTAACTTCTGTTTTGGATACTAAGCTGGTGATCTAACCAAGCCATCACAGAAAAGAAAAATAAAATAAAAAATAAAGAAGGAAGGAAGGAAGGAAGGAATAATCTAGCTATGTTTAGACCCATGCAGAAAAATGTAACTTCCAATTGTCAAAGGGCAGTAAATTCCAAATTATGTTATTGTATAATTAATTTAAGATCATTTAATATGTCCTAAACTCCAGTGGCTATTAACCACATAGTAAGTACTGAAGATTTTATTTTAACACAACATGTTAAGGCAATCTTTTCATGAGACTGAGGATTTTAGCATTTAAGTGAAAAACTAAAATAGCACTGAAATAATTAGAAGTAAAGTACTTTGCTATGAATCCCCCAAATCTGAAAAGTTTGATCAATACTAAGTGGTTTCTTCTGCTTTATAAAAAGGAAATCATTGACTGAAACTCAGGCCAATTTTTTGCCCTTAAGAAACTCTCCAGTGACTGTCAAATCATATAAACATAAAATTCACAAGGTTTCACAAATCAAGAGCATCGTATCTATCATAAATCATGAACATAATATGACAGCACAAATTTTAAGACAAAATCTTTTCAGAGAAAGAATGTGAAATGTGACTGCAAGGACAGAAAGTTATTCATTTTTCCCACAAAATTTTCTAGGCATGCGAATGAGTAAACATGTTACTTTAAAATTCTAAGTAATATTACAATTGAAAACATCAATAATTTGATGCTATAGGTGCCTTGCCCAGATGATCTACTTTTGATTCCATTAAATTTAATGACTTTAAAATAACTATAAAGAAAATTATATTTGACTCTTTGTGACCCCACAGATCATATTGACCATGGGGTTTTCTTGGTAAAGATACTAGAATGGTTTGCCATCTTCTTCTCTGGTAGACTAAGGCAAACAGAGATTAAGTGATTTACAGAGGTTCACACAGCTATTAAGTGTCTGATTTGAACTCAGGTCTATCCTGATTCTAGACCCAGCACTCTATCCACTGAGCCAATTAGCAGCCTTCAAAGTCATGAGGGTTATAGAGATGTTAACATTCTGAAAATCCTCTGTTATAATTTAGTTACCCTATAAATTAGATTCACATAAATAAAACTCAGAGGTCTTTTTGAAATCCTATTCACAATTTGTCCGTATCTCTTCCAAAATAATTTGAGTCATTGATTGTAGTAGTAGTAGTATTCAACTGTTTACTTATTAGGTAGAACTTTCAAAATTTATATTGTATAGTTTTAACGCCTTCGGATTTTGTAACTTTTCTCTTTTTAGATTTGTTACTCCTCAATTTCTGCTGTAATTTCTTATAATATGGGTTTAGAAATTTACTTATCATTGTCATATTAGATGACACAAGGGGTGGGATATACGACATGGAGACCTGAGACCCTAATCCTGCCTCAGACATTTACTAGAGATATTATTGTAGGCATTCACTTTATTTCTCTTCTGTTTCATCTGTAAAATGGGACTAACAATAGCATGTATAATACTGAATTGTTGTGGGGATTAAATGAGATAATTTTTGTAAGTTCTTATTATCATTTTATTGTTTCCTTTTATTTGCCTGAAATATACATTGTTGCCAGTCATCAAACTGAATTTATTAAGCACTATGACAAGTGTTGAAGATAATTCTTGTTCAGTTTCTGACTTTTTGTAACTTTATTTGGAGTTTTCTTGGCAAAGATACTAGAGTAGTTTGCTATTTCCTTCTCTACCTCATTTAACAGTTGAGGAAATTGAGGCAAAAAGGGTTAAATGACTTGTCAGGGTCACACAACTAGTAAGTATCTGAGGCTGGAGTTGAACTCAGGAAGAGGAGTCTTCCTGATTCTAGGCCCAGCATTTTATCTATTCTGTCACCAAGCTATGTATTCTCATAAATACAAGAATATACAAAGAAAAGTAAAAACAGTACCTACTTTCAAGGGGCTGCTCAAAGTCTAATTATTGTATAATTTGACAATTGTTGACAAAATTGTTGGAAGACGAAGAAGATGATGATGATGAAAAAGAAGAAGAAGGAAGAAAAGGAGAAGACGTAGGAGAAAGAGAAGAAGAAGGAGAAGGAAAAAAGGAGAAAAAGGAGAAAAAGAAGACAAAGAAGAAGGAGGAAGAGGAGGAATTTTTTTGAGAGGAAAATAAAATTAGCATACCTGATCAATACATTGAGAAAGTTCAAGAATATCTGCAATGTGTACCTCCTGTAGGCTTCCCACTGCCACCAAGGGGTAGATTGGGGGTATCTGTTCACATCTGCTTAATCTTTATAATATTGTTATTTTTACGTTTGATTTTTGTTTTGTCATTTTAAATTGTTGTAGTTACAACGTATATTGTTTTCTTCCTTCCATATTGTGTTTGAGGGCACCATCATCCTCCTGGGCCCCCGGTTCACAACCAAGGTGGAATTCTGGATTCCTCATTATTTCTTACCGCCCATATCCAATCTGTTGCCAATCTCTCCTTTGCCACATCTCTCAAACATGGCTTCACCTTCTCCTCTGGTAAGGTGATCAATCCTAATATAGGCCTTCCTCATGCCATCCTTGGACTATTGTTATAGGCTTTTTGTTTTTTTAAGGAACCATCTATTTTATTTTATTTTTAATTTATGGAATAAAACAAGCAATTCTATAACACAATATAATAAAAAGGTGATTGCACAGGAAATTGTAAATCTATTATGGATAACTTGCTATTTCTTTAAATATAGCATGCTTCTAAAGATAGTTATCATATAAACTTATTTTATTCCCTTTTTTCTTCCCTCCCTCCTCCCTGCCCTAGTGATGGTTACCATTAGACAGAAATATATATACTTATATATATTTATATATAATATATATGTGTAAGTGTATATATGTATATATACATAAGTATATGTACATATATGTAACATATATATGCAAAATTATTCTATGCAACTTCTATTTATCAATTCCTTCTCTAGATTCAGAGAATGTCTTGCTTCATACATCCTATAGAGTTAATTCAGGTGTTTATAACAGTCAATACAGTCTCTCCAAGTTGTGCTTAAAACAATATTACTCTTATTAAATAAAATATTCTACTGATTTTTCTCTTCATTATTTCATGCAAGTCTCTCCACATTTTTCTAAGCTCAAAATTTCTTGTAGCACAGTAATGTCCTATCACTATCATACGCCACAACTTGTTCAGCTTTTCTCAACTGATGGGCATCCCTGCAATTTCCAGTTCTTTGCCACCACAAAGAGAGCTACTATAAACGTTTCAGAACATATATGTTCTTTTTCTTTCTCCTTTTCCCTAATCATCTTTGGAAACAGATCTAATTAGTGGTATTGCTAGGTCAAACAGTGTAGCAGGGGTGGGGAACTTGCTGCTTCAAGGTTACAAATGGCTTTCTAGGTCCTCAAGCACAGCCTTTTGACTGAATCCAAACTTCTTTGTTCTGTGAGGTTTGGATTCAGTCAAAGGGCTGTGCTTGTGAACCTAAAGGACTACAGGTGGCTTTGAGGCCCCAGGTTCCCCACTCTTACATAGGCAGTTTAATAACTTTGGGGGCATAATTCCAGGTTGCTCTCCAAAATGGTTGGATCATTTGCAGTTCCACTATTGATGAATTATTGTCTCAATTTTTCCACATCCATTCCAAAATTTGTTGCATTTCCTTTCAATTATTTAATTTTTTTCTGCTCTACAGAATTTATTGGGTTGATAACTGGACAAGCCACACCTCTACAAAATAGAGTTCATGTTTTTTTCAAAGCAGGGGGCTGAGGAGGGAAAGAGGTGGCAAGAGGCAATCACTGGCCTTTCAGTGAGATGCAGAGCCCCCCACACACTGCACTCCTCCTTGTCAGAGGCACTGTCACTCAAGAGACCATAGCCTGGCTTTGGTCACAAAACTCAAAAAGAGCCACGAGCTGGGCTGGGAAGGACCAAATGAGGGTTGGAGAACTTCAGGGACCTAAGGGCCACTCTATTCATCCCCTTCATGGTAAGGTTAATCCAGACCTAGTCTAGCGGCGTGTGCAGGGGATGTGCATTGATGCAGGGAGGGGTTGGGGCAGACAGCCCAGCCTGGTTCCTCCTCAAAAAACATCCAGGTTGCTGAAGGTGAGACCATATTTCATAGATGCCACTGTGGCCAATGTAACAAACCCATTTGATGACATCGTGGTTGCTGTAGTTCAGCTTAGGTTCAAATACTTTTAAGTATGGCACCTTCAGGCCAGAGGGTGCAAATGGTACCTCAAGTTCCTGGAGATAGGAGGCCTGCTCCACTTCTTGTTGATCTGTAGAATCTCAGTCTCCTCATTGATCTGTGATTCCTTCGTTCCGGCGCATGTGCTTAATCTTCTGCGCAGTGGTGTTCTCACTAGCCTTGTACCTGGCTTTTCCCTTTGTGCAGATCACTTGAACCGCATATGTGTTCAACGATGTTGGGATCTGGACCTCAATTTTGTGGGCCAGCAAGGACAACTTTGACCTCCAGTTTGTTCCATCCCATGTCCTGCACCGAGGCCATCACCCGGAAGGGAGGATGATGTCCTTGGTGGTCCAGTACCTCATAAGCTCAAACTCTCTATCGGGGGGATCAAACTTGCTGAGTCTCATACACTGGTGGAAAGGGCAGTCGTCTATAGTGATGTATAGTGCGTTCTGAGTTAGCAGACCTGAATTTCATTCTGTCACTTACCTGACTGTATGATCTCTAGAAAATTATTTTGAGGAATCACTGTTCCTTATACTCCCTCATCCATAAGACAGTAATAACAGTGATGCCTGGATACCTACCTTCTGTGTTATTATTCTAAAAATTGTAAAACTTTATCTGAATGTGAATTACTATATAAATGTGGGCTATTATTCTAATTATAGGTATATAGCTAGGAGCGTCCTTGGAGGTCATCACTGATAACCCACAAATTCATTGAGTATTTTTGGACAGTATAGGATTAAATTTATCAGTATAAGTAATAAATGTATCCTTATTTGGTATATCATTCTGTCACAACAGCGTTTTCCATCTAGTTCTACTTGGTTGGAACCCCAAGGAATGAGATGCCCTTTCCAGGGTAAGTTGATCACCTGAAATCTCTTCACCACGTCATTCACTCAACTTTGGACATCCCATACTTTTCCAACTCCATCAGCCTCTTCTCCCCTCTGATTGGAGGGATGGAGGGTAGAACATTAAACTCCTCTAGAAGCTTTCCTTGATAGAAAACCAATATCTGGACTTTCCAGCTCACTCTCCACTCTCCAACTGCAACTCTGCTTGGTTTCAACTCCATCAAGCATTTTGTCCTC
>CM053773.1:137255307-137305569 GCA_028658325.1 Potorous gilbertii | reverse complement strand
GAAGGACAGCTAGGTGGTGCAGTGGATAGACCATCAATGCAACAGTCAGAAGGACCTGAGTTCAAATCTCACCTCAGACACTTGACATTCACTAGCTGTGTGACCTTGGGCAAGTCACTTCATCCCAGCTGCCTCATCCTGGGTCATCTCCAGTCATCCTGATGAATATCTGGTCACTGGATTCAGATGACTCTGGAGGAGAAGTGAGGCTGGTGACTTGCACAGTCCTCCTTCACTCAAAATAAAGTCAAGTGCAAGTCATGTCATTATTTCTCTGATGGCATGGTCTTCTTTGGTAACAAAGGATGAACACAAGTTAAGGAAAGTCAATCTCAGTTTCCTCACCAGCAATTTTCTATTCTCAAGAACTCACACATCAGTTGAAATTCACTCTTTTAATTTTGCTTTTATGCTAGTCTAAATTACTTTAGAGAGAGAATATCCCTTTTTCTTCAATATCCTCCTAACAAAATCTGCCTTACCGAGAGGGAAAGCACAATCTTCCTTGTCTGCGGTAATTTTCAAGTAAAGGAGACAGACTGTAATTGACTATAACACAATTATTCTCCAGACTACAGATGACAAGTAAAAGCAAAAATAAATGAGGTGGTAGATGAATCCAGCAGGTGGGAAGTCATTTACTCATTTGTCTTTGTTATTTTTTTCCTTCTGTGGTTTCTTAGCATCCTTCATCCCTGGTGCTTACTACTACTGCTACCACTAACAACAGCCAACAGATGTTACTAATAGTAATTGCCACTTATATGAAGTTCTATACAGAGTGTCCCCAAAGGCTCAGTGCAATTTAAAGCTTTAATAGCTTATATTCTTAATGCAGTATTTAAGAGTTTATAAAACTGAACTAAGAATTTTGGTACACACTACAAATATATGGTAAGGTTAAGACAGGCAAGGAACATTCCCTGTTTTCTATCATTTGAGCTTTACAAGTACCCCATGAGGTAAGTGCTACAGGTATCATTACTCTCATTTCATAGATGAAGAAATTGATACTTATAGAGGTGAAATGACTTTCCCATGACTATATACATAAGGAGTCAAAGTAATGTGCATGACTCTAAGGACAGCTCTCCAGCTACTGTCCACTGTTGTCACCAAATCAAAATGCAGCCCTAGATCCAATAATTCCTGATGTTACAGTCTTTTAGTAAGAAAACATATGTGTATATATATATATATACACACACACACATATATATTATATAAGCATACCTGTGAATATATCATGCATGTATATATGTATGTGTGTTAAAAATTAAGACCTTCAAAACATCATTTTCCATCCCTCGGAGAAATTATTCAGACTAAATCACAGTAAAAAGTTCTCTTTTCCTTTTACCTATCTCTGAAGATATTCTTGCATTTCCAAAGGAAGGAAATGCTCTCATACGCTGAACGGGCTGAGTCTTTATTGGCCCAGCCTGAGTTAGGCTTAAAACATTGGCTCAGCTATTTTCAGCTCAGGGGGACCATGTTAATATCAGAGCCTAGTGCCTTCTATACCTCAAAGAGAAGAGATCTCTCATCACTTAAATACCATCCAAAAGACATGAAATGAGGCCTCACCAGCACTACAGTGACAATAAAAAGATGTGCGGAAAAATGTCCAAAGGTGCTAATCAGACTGAGTGCCTGACTAAGCTGCTGGATACAAGTCCCTGACACCATCGCAGGAATCCCCCTGCTTGGTAGTTGTCTGAAGCTGTCTACCAGTTTACCCTTCTGTGACAAGGGAGACAAGAAGGTCAAGATGAAAAATGTTAAAGGGGTAAAAGAAACCAGATGCTAGATAATGATGAGAGGTTAGAAGTTAAACCAAAGACCAAGCAGTCATTTGTTCCTTCCAGAAACACTTACTGAGCAGCTCCTATGAGCATAAAACCATAAGTGTGCTGGAATATAGTAATGTATGCATGGTTTCTGTCTTCAAGGAACTTATAGGTGAATATTATTAATAATAATATTAGTTATTTATTAATGTCACATCATATCATATATCATTATATTGCATTACATTATGTTGTTTTGCTTTACATTGCATTATATTATATTAATATATTTCTATAGAACTTTATGGTTTGCAATGCACTTTACACACTTCATCTCCTTTGATCCTTCTAAAACTTCTGTAAGATAGGCACTGTTATCGTCATTTGACAGATGTTGAAACTGAGGTTGAGAGGTCATGGGACTTGCCCAGAGTAACGCAGCTAGTAAATAGGCATTCAGAGTTCAAATTCAGATTTTCCTTACCACCACACTACTAACTTCCTACACTAAATGCCATCGAGGTATAACCTCTTATTTCCTACCAAAGAGTAGAATTGAAAGTGACAGCACAGAAGTGGGGACATTACAGATGGGCCTTGAGAAATGTGTAGGATTAGAATACATTTTAGAAAAATGCTAAATAAAAAAATCTTAGAACTCTCAAGGGTATAGCTATGCCTTCCTTACCAAGATACAAAAATTGGTTGAAATAAACTAGGGGTATATAATAATATCTTCAAGAGGAGATAAAGGACTGCATAACTATCTTCTCATATTTGGAGGGCTTTAACATGGAAGAGGGCATAAGCTTGTTCTCCTTGGCTTCCAAAGACAAAAGTAGGAGCAATGGGTAGAAATTGCCCAGGGAGGGACAGATTTCAACTCAATGGAAGGGAAAACTTCCTATTCCCCCAAGGGACAATGCCCTGACTTTGGAGGTCTTCCGGATATAGGCTACATGATGGATTATAGAACATAGGGCAAAAGGAGATACTTATTCTGCTACAGGTAAAACTAGATGATCTCTGAGATCCCTTTCAAGAGTCTATGATGTACCTTTACCTTGTAATACTTCAATATTTCTAGGAACCAGTATTGGCATGGAGAGTTCTTCTAGCAGTGTGGTTCATAATCCTTCTATGACCCTGGAAGATAGGTCATGAAACGCTATTAGGTCAAACATTCATCAGTCTGATTTCAGGCTTATAATAAGCCCTTCTAAAGTTAGCTCAACTAACCCTCAGATAGCCCATCATTAGGACCATACGTGAAGCCTTTTCAACTTGGTAGGACTTTTCAAAGCTGAAATACAGAAACATAAATCTAGAACTGAAAGGATCAGAATCTATCTTGTTCATCCCAGGTTGCTTTATAGTTGAGAAAACTGAAGCCCATAGAGGGTAAATGATTTGCCCAAGGTCCCTAACTACTATTTAAGCATAATTTTTACTCAGGCCTTCCTGATTCCAAATTCAATGTTCTATTTACTGTGTCATCTGGAAGCTTCTAAAATCCTTTCCTACAAATGATGTATGAGGAAATTCAGGCCAAAAGGAGCTAGTATCAGACATAGAAACTTGTCCAGTTGCTCACTAATGAGAAACAAGTATTTCTTTTTTCCTGCCAGTATGGAAAGCCAACTAACTGCTGAACTCCAGAGCTAATGACAAGAAGGTAAACGCAGCTAGAGGAAACACAATAATCTATCAAAGGATCACAGACTTTGAGCTGGAAACAAGCTTAATTCTTCCTTTTACAAAGATTCTTAGACTTCTCGAGCTATTGGTCTCACTACTCATGTTGCTAAAATTGCAGATCTGGCAATTGTGTCTTTGAGTTTTTTCTCTCCTTTTAAGTCTTCTTAGTTGACACAAGAATGCCATAATCTTTTTGGTATTCAACACCTGAGTGAAGTTTCTACAGCCCTCACTAACTCCTACAATGATTTACACCTAGAGACATCATGGCAGCAATAGCTTTAAAGGCCTGTCATCCTTCATTATAGCCATGAGTCACATGGACCACACTCAACATTTACAAAATACTAAATATTACTCTCCCCATTTTCTACTGTCAGTTTTAGACTAAACAATGATCACATCTATATTGCCAATTATTTCATCAGGCCCCTAGATCAGTCACTTCATTTCTCAGAGCTCAAGGCAACTCTCAACAACTCTGAATTGTAGAGAAGAGGCCAACTTACCCTGGGGGAGAATTTTATCATCTGGGAATTCTCTACACCAATAACATCACATTTCTAGTCCCTGTCTCTATTCCTTCATTGGGATGCTTAGAAGGTATAGGCTTTGAAACATTTTTTCTCATAATCCCAGAGAAAACCAGTAACCCTTGATGACACATTTGGGGATGCTTGACCGAATATAAAACATAGTGACGTTAAAACTCATTCTGGTCAGAGGCAGCTGGTAGTGCCATGCCTAGAGCTCTATGAGAATCAATAAAGAGAATCACTGGGAACTGAGTTCAAATATAGCCCCAGACATTTACAGTTGTTTTACCCTGGGCAGATCTAAGCTCTATCTGCCTCCGTTTCTTAAACTATAAAATTGGAATAATACTAGCATCTGTCTTGGGGGTTTGTGGTGAGGATTAAGTGAAGCAATATTTGTAAAAATGTTTAGCACAGCGTCTGGCACATAGTAGGTGCAATATAAATTCTTATTCTCTTTCCTGGTCAACAAATACTATTTTGAAAATGTCAGAATTAAGAACACAAAGAATAGATAAAAACTTGATAAATTCATTATGGAACTATCTATCTCTGAATGAATGAATGAAGAAATATATACACAAAGCACTATGCTAAATGCTGGAGGTGAAATGAAAGAGTCCTTGATTTCAAGAAACTCACATTCTTATGAAAAGGACAACACATACTGCAAGGTTCATTTGCAAATCAGAAGGAAACTGATGATCCTTAGGATGCAGTGGCAAATCAGGCTATGGTATAATTTCTACTAATAAAATCATATCTATTACTGATGTTGAACCAATGGCAAGGACTTTGGTGACAAGAATTCTGGTAGTGAGAACTTTCTTTTTCTGGGTTTTCAATAGCTATGGCTGCTGAAGATACTTGGGGTTGCAGTACCCACAGAAGCAATTTCTAGGTTATATCTTCACAGGGGTTGTTTTCTATAATAATGGTCACAGGAACTATCCTTGGAACAGTTCTGGAAGGTGCTGTTACCAAACGCATAGACTTATATGCCCATGGGTGGCAACTGGTCAGCCCTTAGTGTTGATGATGTTGAGGAAGTTGGGTCACATCTTCATAGTGACTATTCCTTACATGGATGGCTGTGACCTCTATGCTGGAAGCAGATCTGATAGTTTAGGTGGCACTGTTCTTCTCAAGGCTATTGGGTTCAGCGTCCTGGACTATATCTCTTTGGTGGCTGAGCCAAATCAAGGGTATTAGTTTGACTTACCTCGCACATTACTCCTTCCTATCTCTCCCTCAATTTGTCTCACTGCTTTGGCTACATTGTTTTGTGTGATCCATAGTATTGATTCAAAAAGGTTTACTTAAAAATTTCTATTTCTCATACACCCCTTCCCCCAAGAGATGTATATATTTGTGCTTGAACTAATATATAAACCTTGAACTTAGATGGAGAAAACTACATCTTTATTTTCACTAATCTTTAAGTAAAATCTTAGCATTTCCCTCAATTATGAATTTAAAAAAAAATCTGACTCAAGAGAGTTTATCAGACTGCCAAAGGAGTGCATAACACAATAACAATTAAGAACCCCAGTTCTAGACTTTTTTTCTCCCAGATATTTTATATTCATATTTTAATGGGTATTGTTGTACTCATTCAAATGAAAACACAAGATGTAGAATTAGAAGTAACCTTAAATTGAGTTCAACCCTTTCAGGAAACAGAATCAGAGAAGTTAGGTTACTTGGACATGATCATATAAAAGATCTTGGAAGGGCCAGGTTATAAAGTCCTCAGTTTCTAAATCCAGAACTTTTTGCTTGTGCTACTAATCCTTCAAAATATTTGACTTTAAGATGTCTTATTACCAAGATTTCTCTCAGTTAGTCTTCTCATATGTTTCAGGTCTTTTAATGTTTTCCATTAGGTAAGAACTGGTCTAGCTCAGTAAGATTGGGGGTGGAGGATGATTAGGCTTTCTTTCTCACCCATACGTAATTCAGCTACTTATCTTAGCCACTTCCTGCCTCTCTAACTGAACAGAGTGTGAAGTAATAAACTCTGGTTGGCATAAAAAAAATTAAGGAAAAGGGGATGGAAAAGGGAGTAAAAGAACTCATACTAGTGAGGAAATTACTTATTTCAGCTTTGACTAGTCTTTTATTGACTATTCAACTACTTTTTTTCAGAAGTATTAATTGAATACCCACTGTGATATCTCCAAATGTTTCATGACATCAAAGGCAGGGACTGGGTTTTGGATCTGGACTCAGAATACCTGGGTTTGAATTCTGGTTCTGCTGCTTCCCTGCTTGTGTGACATTAGACAAGGCACTTAACTTTCATGGGCCTCAGGTACTTTATCTGTAACATGAAGGGATGGGATAAGATAGCCTCTGAAGTTCTTTGTAGCTCTAAATCAATTATCCCATCATCATTCTTTTAGGTTCTTAATGAGCTTCTCCATTTGGACATAAGATGTAAAGCTCACTGGGTTTTATATTTGTTTCAGTCTATAGCAGCAGCATCACCATCATCATCATGATTTGCTGAAATAGGAACACTAGCCAGGGCTTTGCTGATCAATGAAGTTGAAAATAGAGGGAAAACTGAGGCAAGGTGTGGACAAGACTCTCAGATAACTAACCAGGAGGTTTGATCTACAAATCTCCATCAGGAGGTTACAGAGGGGGTAAAAAATGAGAGTACTAGAGCAAGTTTAGACAATGCAAATCCATGTTCAGTCACATCATTTTCTATCTCCCTGCAATGTTTTCTCTCTTGTAAATATAGCCTTAACTCAGGTTGCTGCAAGCCATGTAATAATATCTCCTTTCTGTTTTGACAATAGTATCAGCAATCTGAAGTTGAAGACAGGCTTTGGTTTTTGTAAGTGAAGCCACTGTGAGGTTAACTTCCCTTCAAGTGAAAGATTCATTTGTGACCTTATGAGATTAGGGGGAAAGACCCAGATGGTATATTCTTCTTGGTTGTCAGCATAATTATACATGATAGGGAGAGTATAGGGCAGAGGAGAATTGGTATTTATTTTGGCTTACTCCAGTGTTAGCAAGATGAATTCATTCATGTGCCAGCCCCCCAAAAAGCCTAGTTTTGAATGCTAGGACTTGCTCTTTTTTTAATTTTGGCAAAGTGTCAGATTGCAAAAATTTAAGGCCTCTGCCAAGATTTACCCCTTTTCTTTGATGGAAACACCATATCCTGTCGTTTTTACACTCTGAAGAAGACTCTATTTTGATAGAGTAAAGTGTCAGGAACGGAAAGTTCTGACAGCAGGGTAGAAACTCTCTCACATATCAAGAACTCTCACCAGAGGTGTTTGTAATCCCTCCTACTTCTCCTTCCTTCTAAAACCCTTTTGAAGATAAAGCTGTGTGTAACCTGTCCCCTGTCAGTTTCCTGCGGGGTGTTAACTCAGAAATCTCCGGCAGTCCTGAAGACCATCATTTAACATGTCTCTGGTGATCTCAAATGAGTTCCAGATCACCTTAGGTGTCTGATGGGTTGTCTTTTAGCACAACCCAGGCAGCTTTTTATTAGACCACTAATAGACCGTATCTAGCTTGATATTACTGATTAGTATTATTTTTGATATTAGCTTGATATATCTCAAAGGATATGACAAAATATGAGCAATAATTGGACAGTTGTTGGTAATTTGTGTACTATCCTCTGCATCTGCCCCACGTTGGAGTTCTCGTACAGGCATATGTTAAAATCCTAGGGGAACAAATCAGGGTAGAGAAATGGGCAGGGACATGACAGGGCCCAAAGTAGAAGGTCCTTTATGAAATAGGAGACTCAAAACTGTTCATCATCAAAAGGTCTGAGAGGAGAGTCACGAAAACAAGATCTATGGTTCAAGCTAGAAGAGATCTTTTCTGGGCAAATAATAGGATGTTGAACTAGGCAAATAGTTTTCCTAATTTGCTGCACTCAGGTCTATGGGCACATACATGTTCTTGTGCCTGGCTGGTTCAGTTCTATAGTGTTTTCCAAGGCTGGAAAGTTTCCTCCCCTGGCCATTCTCATTGTATTCCATGGCAGTGGATAGTTTCAAGCACTCCAAAACAATTTTAAGGAAGGCAATTTTCTTATGCCAGGTGTTTTGAATGGCAGCTTTAGTATCTACTTCCCTGCCCTTACCCAAAGAAAATGAAAAATTGATTAATATGTGCCTTTGCTAGTAGAGGGGAAAAAAAGAAAGTGAGAGGAGAGCACATTTTATATCTAATTCTTTTCTTCCTTTTTTTTTCCCCCAAGCAAAGCTAAAATAATGCAGTTCATTTTTTTTTTATTGGAAATGCCTGGTTTGTTGTAATGCACTCTGGAACTATGATGGCTTCAAAGAAGTCCCTTGTTGACTGTTGTTTCTATTTTCTGGTGTTTAAGAGATGAACTTTCATACTTGCCAGAGGAATACATGAATAGATCCATGTGAATTTGACAGTTGTAGAAAATGCTTTCTTCTGCCCTCAATATACATTTGTAATGAACAGATAATTTTTGGTGGATAGCACTGGGTTCCAAGTTTCTTCAGTTTCTGTTCATGTGGACAGAGATTGGAACAGAGAAGAATAATTAGGAAATTCATGAAATCAGCTTTCTAATTATCCTTTTTATAGGACAATCCTTTGTTAGATTAAGGGGAGTGTCCTGTATACTTTAATTCTCTATGTGGACTTAAAGTATTATCTAAGCTTGGGTCCCTGCTAGAAATTCAAGACATTTTGCATTTAATGGAAGCGGTAACTTCTGGGGGTGGAGCTCAAGAGGTGAGGGGAATAAGTGCCCCTAATTTTTATCAGGATCACATGCTCAAATAGGCATTCAGTAGGGGAATCTGTAGTCAGTTTTATTCCTTTTTTGGCTAGTTGTTATGTGGACAGCTCTAGTAAATCCTTGGGTTCTCCACCTGGTTCACATATGTACACAGACTGCTCAGCCCAAGGAATATATGCATAAGGCAGCTAAAAAGCATTGTTAGATATTATTATATTTAAATCATAAAACTGAAGAATTTAAAGGGAGAGGTGGTATTTTAATTACTTCTTTCAATGATAGCAAGGTAGCAGCTTCAGAAGAGAAGGGTGTGTTTGAGTATTAACTTACTGGTTTGGGTGATGATGCTGGAAAATAGCATCTGTATCTGAGATTTTTATATCAGATATTCACATATAGTAATGATGATAGGATTTTGGCTAGAAAGGGAGAAAATCTAATTAACCCTGGTAAATATTTTCCTGAAGAATCACCGGAGGAAAAAAAGACCCGTGACTTTTTTATTGGAATTTAAACTTGATAGGTATCAATAGTAAGACACAGAAGGAAAAAAAATAATTTAATCTTAGGTGGCAATAATTAGAAACATTATTTTCAAAGCTAGGGAAGTGATCATCCCACTGTAGCCTGCCTTGGGTAGGCCACCCATGAAGTTCTGTGTTCAGTTCTGGGCACCACATTTCATCAAGGACAGTGGTCAGCTGAAACACCAGGGTATCTGCACATTGTACTTTATGGGGATGGATGGCTGAAAGAAACGGAGATGTTTAACCTGGAGATGAGAGGACTTGGAACATGCAATATACCTGTCTTCAAGTATTTGAAATGCTGTCTTGTGAGACGGGGATTTGACTACTTTGCTTGGATCCAGATGATAGAATTAAGAGCAGAGAGGAGAAAAATTCAGAGGGATACATTTAGTTTGATAGGAGGAGAAATTTTCTAACAATTTCTAACAATTAGAACTACCTTGGGAAATAATGAGTTTCTCTTTAACTGGATATCTTCCAGTAAGGTTAGTTGATTATTTTTTTAAGACATTGTTGGTGGTTCAGGTGTGGGTTCTACTCGGTGTCCTCTGGGGTCAGTTCTGAAATTCTGATAACATTTTAATGAAATATAAAATTGCATCCTTTTCCCTAGCATGATGAGTACTAATTATAATAATTTAATTACGTTATCCCATTAGTTAAATATTTATATTTAATTAAATTAATAATAATTACCTCATTTGATCCTCAGAGTGCTGGTGAATGTTTAACAACTGACTCTGCAAGGGGAAAAATTGCACCTATGACATCCCTTTAGGTTTAATCTACATTAACATTTTGTCTGTTGAGTTCTTAAATATAGAAGATAAGCAAAACAATAGATCAAACTCTGGTCAACATTTGTTGATTTCCCAGGGGTAAAAGCTCACATTAAAGATTTAACAATCAACTGCTGTGAGCCAACTCAAGCTGACTCTAGCATACTTGCATCGTTAGGATAGCTGAACAACAGAAAAGTAATGAACCAAGTTTTATTAGCAAAACAATGCCTAGCATATCATTTTACTAATTCTTAAAATGTCTTCCTTTCAATTTCCATTGCCCGGTCCCAGCCCTCATCCTGTTTACACGTGGCAAATACTTAAACTTCATAGAGTAATGAGTACTTAACTATGTCTCTGTTAAATTCTATGAATATTTAAATCTTGGAAACCATTCCAAAGATCATTTGACAGATATTATATCATTAGTACTGCCAGTCATTTATTTCTTTAGAAGGCTCACTGGTGGAAAAATTAATTAAACTTTTTCTACTTATTTGACAACTTGAACAGTAACATCAACAACCAGGTCTTATTCTTAATTTAAGCATTTATTCTGATACCTTCTTGCTCCCTCCTAGCCTGAGAAGTATCTTCCTCATGTGATGATCTGCTTAGCTGAATGAATAAGATTCTAAAAGGGGTTTTTTGTTTCAAAGTAGTTGCTTCTGCTTTATTATAAACACTAGTTTGGGAGGTCCAATTTACAGTAAACCTACTTATCTAATGAAGAAGCTAGGCTCACATTGGTCCTTAACATTAGCCAGAAAGTTGACTAAGCTGCCTTAATGACATACATGATATTGCTTTTCAATAAAATTTCTAGGAAGCAGGCATTTTCTGTTTTTGATCACATAGCACTGTTGTATATTCACACTTAGATTAGTGACAAAAATTCCAGGTCGCAGTGGATATTAGCAACAATAGAAACATTTAAGTGATTATTGCATCAACACGGGTATGGAGTAGGATTGGAAGTGCAGCACATTTCTTTATAATGAACTTCATAGGGAGACAATGTCTTTTCATAATTAAAAATGCCTCTGTGCCTTGAAAAACACAGAATTTACATCTTGAGACTGGCATTCTCCTTGGAGGTGTAATAGCTAATCTATAAATGAACATTGTGTAGTTAATTTTAGTTTCAAAAGTTCTAAATAATGTCTCGTTATTTTTAAAGATACCACATTTTTAGTGACTCTGCAAGTCTTTGGGAATTATTTTGTGGAAAATATAAAGTCTAGTAAATATATAAGTAAATATAAAGTCTAGGAAATATGAAGTAGGGTTTGTTAATTTTTAAAGGTTACCTAGCTTTAAAAAGGAGTATTGTGGAGTCTTAATTGATTTCACACTCAATTATTCTTGATAAAATTGCATTTAATTGAGAAATTAAAAGAAAAAAACAGGAGAGAATAAATGCCTCTTCTAGGGAAGGTTAAGGTTATAATAATGAATGTTTTAAGAAATATAAAGCTAATTCTAATAGATCATTTTTTATAAAGTCTGTAGTTTTTCTTCCAGATAGTAAGATAAGCTCTGGTGGCATGTGCTATGGCAAAGGCAGTTAATAATTTCACAAAATAGTTATTGGACAAAATAAATGACTGGTACAGATAGTTATATTTATTCCAGACACTTTTTGTCAATATGTTCTATAGTTGCTATAAGGACCCTTGACTTTTTAGAACTAACTGTGCTGAGTAAATAATATGATTTCCCATGATAAGTAGGAAAGATCCATAATGCTGCTAAAGAAGTTGATACTGATCATTGTTAAAGGAAAACATTTGTGGAATATAGAGCAAAGGATATAGTTGACTTGTTAGAATCACGTCTCCCTATTCATGCCCTCTCATTGCATACTTTCTAATTATCTATTGATGATCACAAGTTAGGTTTATGACTAACAGTATTACATTTCTTTTTCTCTTTCCTATTTTGATGCCATATGATAGAGGAAGGGATGGGTTGAGAATTATCAGCAAGCAGGCACTGCTCCCACCATTCCCTAAGTCTTAAAGAGTATTACCTTTCCAACTCCATTGCTTAGTCCAGACCCTCATCATGCCATTGCTGTATTTTTGCAAAAATTTGCCAATTTATCTGTCTTTCCAACCTTTCTTGCAAATATTTGCTAGACTAACTTCTTACAAAGATTGATTTCATCATATTACTCAAAAACTTTTTAATACTTCCTCCATCATCTACAAGACAATATCCAGAGTTTTTAAATAGGAACTCAGTTCTTTCCTCAGTTTCCTCTGAATTAATTTGTGATTACTAGATAAGGACAACATTTCTCACTTTCACAAAACTTACAACTAGAATCATGCTAGTCAGCTCACTTTATCCCAAACATATCAATCAATCAATTCACAAGCATTGATTAAGCTTCTACTATATGGCAGGTACTAAGCTAAGCACAGAGGATTCAATGAAAGGCATAAAGAAATTCCTTGATCTCAAGGAGCTCACAGTCTACCATGTACATTTCTACATTTGAATCTTCTCCAACCTTACTCCTTACCTGAAATATTCTCTTTTACATTCTCTATCTTCCCAATTCCTACCACATCCTTCAAGGATTCGCTTAGTTCCCTCTTCCTTCATGGCTATTCTTTGACTACTCCAAATCTATGATGATTTCTCCATTCCATAAAGCATTTAGTTCTGAGATCAGTTATTTAGTCCCTAATCAAACTGCCTTATCACATCTCACATTAGCATTTTGCCTGGATAATTACATATTTTATTGTTATTTAACTATTCATGCATCTATGCATTGTCTTCCCAATTAGATTTAATGTCAGACCCTTAAGATGTTTAATAAGTGTTTGTTAAAATGTCATTCATCCATTAGATTGTAGGCTAGTTAATTTTTACATGGTGATAGTAGTCTTGACATCTGTAATCAGACTTTATTCTCAGTTTTGTGAGTTGCCTTCCAGAAGAGATATTGATAACCTGGGCAATGTGTAAATGAGAAAACCAGAAAGACAAGGGAATAAAAAACCATGGTGCTTGAGGATTAACTGAAGGAAGACAAGTGTTGGGAAGGTTATGATAATTGCCTTTCATCTGAAGACTTTTGATGTAGAAGAAGGCTTGGACTAATCTCTGGAAGGTATAAGGTGAAAGAACAAACATAAAAAGAATACTTTATAGCAATTAGTGCTGTCCAAAAGTAGAACAGATTACCTTGTTACCAATGAGCTAGAAGACATTAAACTGAAGAAACTACATAAAAAAAAAAAAACCTGTCAGGAAGAGAAGAAATTCTGTAAGTCAAAGTGGAAATAGATAAGCTCTGTGGTCCTTTTAATTATAAATTTCTGACTACCTATATAATTCTTCATATTCTCTTAGGGAGACAAACATATTAAAGGTAGCTAGGGCAGTGAGTAGATCTCTGGTCCTATAATCAGGAAGACATGAGTCCAAATCCAGCCTCAGATGTTACCAACTTAGTTTCCCTAGCTGTAAAAAAAGGAAAATAATAGCACCTACCTCCTGGAGTTGTGGTGATAATCACATGAGATAAAAATTGTATAGTGTTTAGCATAGTGCCTGGCACACATTAGCTGCTATGCAAATAAATAAACATTTGTGGAATATACCTATGCTTCTGTATTTATATAATCTGTTTTCATCTCCCCCCTCCCCCAGAACTTCTTTTTCTTTGTAATTTCAAAGTTGAAATAAACCTTAGTAGCCATCTAGTGCAGTCTATGCTTGGAAAATATTCTCCACTATAAAATGCCCTACAAGTGTTTATTTGATTGAACATCTGTAATGGGGAAGGGGGAGAAGTGAGTAGAGCACCTACTACCTTCTGATGAACTTAATTTGTATATCATTATTAGTAAGTTTTCTTTTTCTTAAATTCAACCAGACTACTTCAAAAAAAGACTTCAAGTGGTAAACAACCTTAAACTGCATGTAATTAAATATTAAACGAAAACCAAGAAGAGCAAAGACATAGATGTGCTTGGACACCTGGGATGAGTTAGTTCCTGAGGTTGAGCACCACATTTAGTTCTTTCCTTCCTGGAAACTAATGTGAAATATAAACATCTTGGGTTATGTAGTTGTCATTGTTTGATGAAAGAAAACATACAAATTTGTCTAGAAAGAGACTTTTTCCTGGCACTGAATTCTAATAGGAATTTATTATGTGCATCCTTACATAAGTGTTAGTGGGTTAAATTATGGACAATGTCTTAAAGTTTTGTAAAAGATCCAGAAATATTCTTCAAATAGATTTAAAAAAAATAATCCCCTATAAAAGTTGAAGGCACTATATGATTTCCCCAGCCTCAAGTTTGTCATTTTAAACTATGTATTTTCCACTGTGCATGTCTCATGTTGTGTTTCATTTTATATATTTCTATGTATGTTTTAAACAATTGGTGCTTAATACTTGTTTTCTAAATCAAAAGTTCATCTTCCATTTCTTAATTTTGTTGATACACTACCTTGCACTTAGCATGATGTTTGGCACATAACTGATTTGTTTTTTTAGTATGAATCAAATTAACTTTGAGTCAAGTAAAGCTGAATGAATGGATGGCAATCTTTGTCCATATTTGTACTTTAAATATGATTTTGAATATATGCATAGAATTCTAGAAAATTTGATGGCAAAAATTTTAAGGCTAGTATTTCCATGTCACTGATACAATACCTAGGGATATGTGCCATTTTCTCACTATCATCTACACATTATACTTAGCATCAGATAATAGAATGAAATTATTGAAAATGAAATCCTGGGTCATGGCCAGTCTATCAGAATCTTAGCATGCTGACTGAAACCCAAATCTGATGAGCTTGACATATATTTAAGAGTGATTCCTATATTTCAAGACGAAGTTGTTTGGATTTATGCTAGTGAAACACTGGAGAAACTCACCAAAGAAGGTCCAAAAGATCAACCATCCAAGGGCAGCTCTGAGAAGTGACAGCCATGGAGTGACCAGCCCAGTTTGCAACTAATTGAGTTTAAACAGTCTGTGAATCAAGAAAAAAAACAAAACAAATCTCCAAGTAGCAACAATGGGCTCTTTAAAAGAATTAGTAACCAGTAGATGAATGACACTGAGAGCGAAGCAAGAAAGACCTATAAATCAATCATACATTGGACTTGACTGTTGCAGTCATGCATCATGCATAGAAATAGTAGCATTTATTACCATCAGTGCCCTATTCAAATATGACAAGTATGTGTGTGAGAGAGATAGATAGACAGGTAGATAGATAGAGAGTGAGAGAGAGAGACAGACAGAGACAGAGACAGACAGAGATAGACAGACAGAGGAGAAAGAGAGCTTTTGTGTGATTGTGATTCAAAAAGCTAAAAGATTCATTTCCAAACTGACTTGTGAAATAATAGATAAGGAGGCAAAAAAGTCTTTAACTACACATCTTTCTGAACAAATAGCAAATATCTGGAGTTCTCAAGAAGCTGTTTTGAATGACAGGGATTTCATGTCAGCTAAAATAATGTATGTCTCCAGAGCAAATGGGTGCGTGTTGCCAGGCAGCTTTATTTGATGCTGTAATTTTTCTTTCCTTGCAAAAATATTAAGTTGGTTCTGACATGCAACACTTCAACATTGTTTACATATCAAAAATTATGCCTGTCATCACTGCTGGAAAACACTTCAGAAAAGTATTAATCTTTGCTGTCTATGGATTTAGGATCCCCCAAGTTGTTTTGCTTAAACTGGCAGTTACTTGTAATATTTCATAGAGACTTCCTATAGATCTCTTGGCATTCTGTGGATAACAGTGGAGTTCATGGGTCTGTTCATTGGTCAAGTCTTATCCTTGTTCCATAGATGACTCACTTCCTTTTCTGATCATACAATTCTCTGGTAATATATTTGATGTGTTTTTTCTTGCTCATTTTTTTGTTGATTGTTGTCTATTGCTTACTCATGCCAACCACATATCTTTCCATGGTTTTATTTTGGGTAGCCTGAATGGTCTCAGGTAGTCTAGGGGAGATTTATTACTTCAAAAGATGGGCCTTTTATTTGGAGTGGAGTTTGGGATCATCAAGGTTCTGAATAATTTTCAAATCTTGCCTCCTCTCCCTCCCATTGAACTCTGGGTCAAAGCAATGTCTCTCCAATATACATATATTGATGTACCAATCAATTAACTAGCCAGTAAGTAGTTATAAAGTACCTACTCTGTACCTGGGAACTATTCTAGGTGTTGGGGGTATAATGGGAAAAAATGGTTCCTGCATCTAAGGAAACTAGATTCCATCAGAGGAGAAACCCGATCCCCTAAGGCTTGCCTTTTCAAATTCCTTATCGTCTGCAAATTCAATGGGTGGACCTCTTAGAGTAGTAGAATGAATAAAAAAAATTTATTCAGTGATCACTGTATGCAAAGCACTTTGATAGGTGCTGGGAACACAAATGAAAAAATACAATAGTCCCTACTGTAAAAGAGTTCAGAGTCTTTTGGGGGAGACAGCACATACCAGAGATTTCTTCAGTGTCAGATGGAAATTTTGATAGTCCTTACTGAACAGAGGGAAAACCAATGGTAGTGCCTCTTCTTCAATGTGATTCCTGCTAATAAAATCATAGCAGTATCTGGTGTTAACCTTTTAACAGTTTCAAGGTCATTGGTGGCAAGAATTTTTTTTTCTTTTTTCTGAGTATTCCATAGTTGTCTCTGCATCAGTTGCAGGAGCAGTTACCAGACTAATTTTATCCTGTGGCTGCTCCCCAAGATAATGACTTCAGACATGAAATGGAACCATTATCATTCTTGGGTTCAGGATATGAGGGTTGCGGGTGGTCAAGGTGATGGTTTGGCTTCCCTGACACATTCTGCTTCCTCTCTCTTCCTCAGGGTGCCTTGCTGCTTTATCTAGTCTATCTCACCTGCACTATAGCTAATTGTCACATATCAAGGTATTTCATGGGGCAAAATATCTGACCTGATTTTACATAGAAGCATGTTAACTAAAGATTCTTTTTCATATAGGAACTATAAAGAAATAATATGACAATATCCGGATCTATAGCCTTGGACTCACTTGAATGCAAAACCTTATTTTCTTCAAAAACAATATTTAATGTCAAGGATAGTGTCTTTATCTAAAATTCTTTAGTTTCATTCTTATCTGTTACTGAATTGATTTTTTTTTAAACTTTATTTTATTTTTAATTTATGAGATAAAACAAGCATTTCCATTACATAGTAGAATTGGAAAAATATTATTGCACATTAAACTGTAAATTTATTATGTACAAAACAGAAAAAAGGAATTAAAAGGTAAACATGGGGGAAAAACCTTGTTATTCAATAAAGGCAAACTGTTTATATCCTTATATGGGAAGATAATATTTGTTAATCTTGAGAATGGTATATTTTCTACAACATTTAAAAGGGTTATACCTAGACAGAGAATGTGGGTTGCTATTCATTTTAAATATATAACAAATTTATCATATAACTTTCTTATTTCTCCTTTTTTCCTTCCCTCTTCCCTGCCCTAGAGATGGCTTCCATTAGTTAAAAAAATGTGTGTGTATGTGCATTTGTGTGTGTGTGTGTGTGTGTGTGTGTGTGTGTATAAAATCACTCTATACATTTTTCTGTTTATCAGTTCTTTCTCTGGATGCAGATAGCGTCTTCTCTCATATATCCTTTACTGAACTGATCCTTAGAGTAGACAGCTGTGTCAAGTTTAGGAAGGAATCCTATTTCTCTGAAACTAAGATTAGAATGATGACAAAACTAAGAGCAAGAACATATTTTGATTATTCCAGTTAACAACATATTGTTCACTCTCGACTGGATTGAATGGTTTCAGGAAAACAATTCTCCAAGAGATTTGTGAGACCAAAATTAGCATTGTTCTACTTAAGCAATACAAAAGATCTAAAGTTGAACTTTGTAACCATTTTTTATCTTTCGTAAAACTTTTTCTTTGTTTCATGATTATTATAAAATGTAAATAGGTCAGAGAATTCAATTGCAGAAATTGCCTGTTTTGATCTCTCTCTCTCTCTCTCTGTCTCTCTCTCTCTGTCTTTCCCTCTTGGAAACAATGTTAGTGTAATTAATAAACTACTTCTGTGAGACAGTGGCTAAGAATTCATAGTAGATAGAATTTTTTTCCCCATATGACAATATGGAAATGTTTACCACTCATTTATTTTATAGTCAGCTCTCCTCCTTTTCCCTTGATTCTTCATAAGAACACATAATAAGAGCCCGAGAGAGATAGAGGTTGTTCAGTTGAATTGATCAATTCTCTGGAAAGTAACAACAAAATATGCAAAAAAGCAGTCACTTTAGCTCTTCAGTTTTGCAGAAAGACTACTGGTTGACTAATGCACTGTTGTTATTGTCCTTCCAACATTGTTTTTTTGTTGTTCAGTCAGTTTTTTAGTCATGTCCAACTCTTTGTGACCTCATTTAGGGTTTTCTTGGCAAAGTTACTGGAGTGGTTTGCCATTTACTTCTCCTACTAATTTTACAGATTAGGTAACTGAGGCAATCAGATTAAGTGACTTGCCCAGCATCACACAGCAAGAAAGTGTTTGAGGCCAGATTTAAACTCAGCAAGATGAGTCTTCCTGACTCATGGCCAGGGTACTCTATCCACTGTTGCCCCTAGCTGCCTTTCAGACTTGTCACACAGTTTTGTACTATACTCCTACTACCCATACACCTTTTATGTTCCAAATAACCTGATCTCCTTGCTGTTCCCTGTAAACAACATTACATCTCCCACTTTCATGCATATGCAGAGGCTGTCCCTTGTTCCTAGAATGCCCTTTCCCCTTATCTCTTCCCCTCAAGGATTAAGTTCCAACATGTTCATAAATTCACAGACTCCTGTAAGAAATTTTTCCTGATTCACCTGGCTGTTAGTGTCTCCTTCCCAGATGACTATATTTATTTTGCATGTATTTAGTCATCAATTTTCTATGTACATGTGGTTTCTATGTGGACAGATAAATATCTTGACATTTTCTTCCTGGGATCCTAAATCCACATCACTGATGTGTAGAGATCTCCCATTTTGTTCAGTTCAGGCATTTTTTGGTCTGTCTGTGGTTATTATAGTAGCAGACTAGGAGGAACCAATAAATGGTTTTGTGCCAATTATTTTAAACTCTTTCTAAGTGAAGAGGGAGTAGAAAGGAAGAAAGAAAGGCCACAGTTAATTAAGCTTTTGACCAGAGGAAGTCTGTTGACTGAGGAGTTTTGTTTAAATTGACAGGTGGTTAACTGGGCATAGCTCTTAACCTGAAGACTTGTCTTAAGCATGCTGCTTTACTTACTTGAGGTTGCTCTTTCCCTTAAAAAAAAAAAAAAAAAAAACCAACCCCTGCCTCTACCCCACTCCCTACCTTGTAACATGCCCTAAGGCATCTGATTACACATACAGATGTACACGTTTCAAAATAAAGATATCTTTTTAAACTAAGGCATTTTTAAAGCTGGAATGCTAATGAAAGGGAAGATGGCAGGTTTTTCTAGACATCAAAGCTAGTCATGGGAAAGGAATTGCTTCTTTTCTCTTGAACATTTTTTTCCTGTCACTAAATATTGAAAAAAAATTCTTTGGAGAAAATTTCTTTCATGTTTGTATAGTCCTATTATACCCAATTTTTAAAAACATCATCAACTATAAAACATTCCATCCCACCACTTTTTAAAATGGAGAGCCTTTTTGAGCAGCCATGTCTCATTTGCCCATGAATCAAAGACATGGCACTTCAACTGCTCCACATGGTGTGAACTTGGATAGAAGTAAAAAGCTAGGAAGTGCTAGAACAGCAGAACTTGTTGAAAATAGCTAACACATGGAGATACCAAAAGAAGTACTGATACCTATTAGTGTACTAATAAAAGTAAAGGGGCATCAGTTGCTCCTATGAGTTTATGGTCCCTCAATGTACAATACCTTGAAGGGCCAACCAAATGTTTGCTTGGTTGATACGCCTTGTCCTTCCAGTGTTAAAGTCAGTCCTGCTGAAGACCAAATAGTGCTATGCAGGAGAAACATCAGGAAATGGAGAGAGAAAACAAATAATAAAAAAAAAAAGAAAATCAGAGAGAGACAGACAGAGAGAAGTAGAAAGACAGACATAAAAACCAGACAGGCAGAAAAAGAGACACAGAAACAGAGAGAGAGAGAGAGAGAGAGAGAGAGAGAGAGAGAGAGAGAGAGAGAGAGAGGAGACAGATGTTATTTCTTTCCCACTTAATATCCTGGTCCTCAATACTATGTCATACTCATTTTTCACATCTATACAATAACTGCAGTTAAACAACTGATCTCTTGCCACTTCTCATAGAATTTTACTAGAGGAACTTCTGTTTGTCTCTTTCCACCTCTTTCTATCTCTCTCTCCCTGTATCTCTCTGTATTCCTCCACACACACAGAGGAGGTAGAGATCAGAAACATGTAAGGTATTCTATGAAAATCCATCTCTGTAGCCTCACCATATTATGGAGTTGACCCTGACTACATTAAGGCTACTCCAGGGATGGGAAACCTCGGACACCCTTGAGGAAAAAGAGGGCTTCATGTGGCCTCAAGAATGCAGTTTCCCCACCCCTGAGCTCTGCCAATAGGCCAGCAGAGCTCAAGCTCTGTCAGGACCAGCATAACAGTATGAGTAACGACTTGTACTGTCAGGATGAGTTAAATTTAGAGAGATTCATTAACAGAAGACTGTCCACCAGGTCTTCATTGTTTTTCAAGCCACAAAATTCATAAAGGTGTCTACAAAAGCTTAGAGAGACTTTATCATGGAAAGAATAGCCACACCCTTTTGAAGTACTGAATTCTGTAGAAAGGATACATACATACGTACACAATCTGACTTTGATGCCTCGTTGCTATATGGAAGTGAACTTGCATTTTAGAGAGTTATATAATAACGGAACATGAATTCTGCTTCTACCATGCTGGAAAGACTTTAGGTATGGCTAGAAAGAAAGAAGGACTGAGTGAATGAGTAAGCATTTACTAAGCACTTACTATGTGCCAGGCACTACGCTAAGCTCTAGAGAAATGAACACAAGAAAAGGATGGTCTTTGCCCTTAAGACCTTACATATATGGGGGAACTGCAAAGAGAAGAAGGGAGTCTACTATGCCCTGGCAAAGCACAGAAACGACCTGGAAGTGCTGTGGAGGTATAAATCCACCAAGCCAAAACTGGTCTATCAGGGTGAATCCAGGGGCAGAGTTCTTGTGGGGAGGAGGTGGAGATGATATGGGGAAATAGACCATATCTCCTTTTGGAGGACCAGACTACCGAGTACAAAGGCACTCATTACCAGCAGCCTGATGATTTAAAGGTAAATTATTTGATATGAAATAAAAGAAAAATTCACAATAGTCATCAGTCCTGTGCAGTACCTATATACTTTCAGAGTAAATCTTTCAGAGTTCCAAAAAGAGGGGACAAGGCAGAAGAATGACATTGCCTTTGAGTCATCTATAAACATTGTTAGATCTTAATAGTCTGGACATCCTTGTCCAATGACCAATGGGTGGGCACACTACTAGGTCAGGGTGTGAGCTTAACCTTTGTGTATCATGGATTCTCTTGTGGTAGTCTGGTCCCACCCAGAACCCTTTCTCAAAATCATATTTTTAAATGAATAAAATAAAATATGTAAGATAACAAAGGAAATTACAGCATAGTGAAAGTCAAATGCATTTTTCCTATGCAAGTACACAGACTCCCTGAAATCTCTCCACAGACTCCCGTCCCTCAAAGAATCTGTGGTCCAAAGATCCAGAACCCCTGTATTAGAAGACTTAAGCCATATTAATCTTGACATTCTCACTATATATAGAAAACTAGAAGGCAAAAGGAGGTTGAAGAATGCCCACCGATACACATTATAGTCCTGGACTGGAAAGGGGACTTCCAGTTTCTAATTCAAACCCCTTATTTTACCAGTGAGCAATTGGAGGCCCACAGCACTCAAGCTTAATGCTACACAGGAAGTAATTCCCCTATAGGTAACTTCTTTAAGAGGCCTATAAAGGACCTCATTAATCACATATCCAGAGACAACAAGAAATAATATTTCATAAGATTATTGGTCATCTTATTATGCCAGTAAGCATAATAAATAGTTGCATAAACTACTATTATGTTCTAAGTGCTGTTTCAGAGACTGATTACATAATGTTAAGAACCTGATCACATATGTCAAATTAAATCAACATATTCTCCATACAAATTAGGGCATAAGGGAAAAGGGAGGAGGAAATATTTTTGAAAACATGGTTCTGGAGCAAAAGATGAAAAAGGAAAAGATATTTAAGATATAGAGAAACTTTATGCCTATATCTCAAGAATGCTATCTTTAAGGAGAGGGCCAGAAATGACTAGAATGTAAGAAAAAAATAATTTGATTGCTTAAAAGTATCTTTAATGTGAGCAAACAAAAAAATTAGTTGATTGACTTCTACTTTGGGGACCTGAGCGTCTTATTTTGCATAGATAATCAAAGGTTTGTACCCATAGTAAAAAAAACATCTTGCTGCTTGATTTGGGATACCTGCTTTTGAAAACTGATCCTTTGAAAAGATGTAACTATGAAGTTTCATTTTCTGAGTGTAGATTTTATGGGCTGTTCTTATGAGCTAAATTCTGTGGGATGACTAGGCAGATGGAATTCTGTTAGGGTTATGTCCAGCTGGGTTAAGTTACTGAATCTCTAGTGTATTTTCAAATCTGTGTGATAAGAATTCATGGATTATAAGATGACAGTTTATGGTATTAACTCCTTTGGGCCAGGTTTGGCCTTAGGATAAATTTTCTCAGTATCAACAATGCAAACACAGGAAGAAATGAAGAAAGCAACTATCCACTTAAGGTTGGCACCGGAAAATAGACAAATGAATCAATGAATGAATGAATGAAACAAAAACAAAAAAATCTGTAGAATAAGTGGAGTATAGAGATATCCAAACTTCATGGGAGAGTTAAATGTAATCTTATCTAAGGTTAATAAATCCTTATTGCTCTTGTGTATGTGAAATATTTTGTCTTCTTAGAAGAAAATGCCCTAAAATGTTTAGAGGCCTATAGCATCTTTTTACATATTTGCAGATGACCCAATGTTAAGATCTCTGAATGACTAAAGAAATAAATGTTCCAATGACTTGACATTGAACACTCAATGAACTTTATATATGTGACTATATCTATAGGTACTGGTCACATTTGATTCCGTGCTTCTAGGATTAACTGCTTGGAAAATTTACTCAAGGTATTTTCCACTTGGAATTGTTTCCTACTAGAGAAACATCTTTTCTGGAAAGTTTTCTTAAACCTTGTGGTATTTCTTTTCTAAATGGGTAGAGAGAGAATCCTTTATCATCCAAGTTGTTGATCCATTCCATCAGCAAGCATCTATTATGTGTCAGCCACTAGTGTTAAAGATATAGAGACTTTTTAATAAGTGAAACACTATCTGCTCTTAAGGAGCTTATAATCTATTAGAGGAGACAGTTGGCCTCTGCATTCAAACTATGCTCACATCCTGCAAGTAACGACTCTAGAGATAAGGTAACAAGCATTTATTGTGTGCCTACTATGTGTCATGCACTGTGTAAGTTCTTTGTACAAATATTATCTTATTTGCTGAGTGGTAGGTGCTATTATTTTCCCTATTTTGCAGTTGAGTAAACTGAGACAGACTGATGCTAAGTGACTTGCCCAGGGTCACACAGGCCAGATTTGAATTCAAGTCTTCCTGACTCCAGGCATAGCATTCTATCACTACTGTAAGATGAAGCTGAAAGCAAGGTAAGCTCATGCATTTTTATGTACGTTAATAAGTTATTGCTATGGGTTGAGAGGCTGCGGTTAAAGTGTGGGCTTTTTAAAGATAGATTTTGAATAGCTAGAAACAGATTGTTTTTACTCTAGTTTCTCATGACTAGCTGCATGCCAGACATTCACTCAGATGTCCCAGAAGCATCTCAAAGCCCTCCACTCTGAAAAGTGTATATATACTCTGAGGTGAGGTTTTGCTTTGGAGCCTTAGAAGAAGGTTCATGTGCCAGATGTAACTCTGGGTAGCCATTAAGGAATGCCCCTACTCCCTTTGAAAACCCATATGTTGGTGCTTCTCCCTGGTAATTATATATATATATATCTATATATACATATATATACATATATATATATATATATATATATATATATATATATATGTAATGGTCAGACAACTGGATCTGTCTGTTGATCTGTGATGTATGTATTGCTTATGGTCAGAGAGTTAGAATCCCTGTCTGTTTGTCTTTATTTCTTTGCTTGTATTATCTCTGTTGGTATATGTGATTAAAGAAGATTGTTCATGCCTCAAAAGTTGCTTTCCTTTTAGAAAAGTAGATCTATTAACCTGTGCTTGCAGGTCCTCCCGGATGTATCAGAGTGCTTGTTGCTACAGTTATAAGGATCAAATGAGATATTTGTAAAGTGCTTAGCATGGTGCCGGAGTCATAGAAGGCCTTTCCCTTCTCCCTTTAAAGTGTTTTACAAACCCTAGAGCACCATGTAAATGATAGTTATTGTTATTTTTCACTATTTAGAAACACTGTTCTATATGGAATAACTAGAGATATCAGATACATAATCATTTTCTTTACCTCTGGAATTCTGTTGGCAGTGTTTGCAAGGTTTGGTCTGAAACCTTAGGAGGCCTGAAAATGCCCTTTGGTTAAGAAAGAGAATACATAATCTTGTTTTTAAACTGCTGAAACCCTGGATCATATTGTATATAATTCAATTAGAGTTCTAAAGGGCCGAAAAAATGACCAGGGAAAGCTCTCTCTCTCTCTCTCTGAATTCCTCTCTCTGTGGAGAGGGTCATAACTCCACAGGAAGCTCCTCCTCCCCGGCTCCCTTCTTCATGGTCTCTTTCCTTCTCTCCCTATCCTGCTCTCAAATCCACACAGTCACAGGATGCTGTCCCCTGCTGCCAATGATCCTGTTGGTGGATGGGGCAGTGGAAAGACAGAGACAAGTATTGTAGGTGCAGAAGTCCAATTCTTCCCTACAGGAATTTATTATGTTGGCTTACATATGGATGGAGGGAGAGAGATAAGGGACACAAAGCCTTAGGTCAATATTGATGTCCATGAAATAGCCTTTAAAATATTTTTTATCAATGCTTTTCAATTTCACCAAAATTTACCCTTGTATCCTTCCTCTCTCTCATCCAAGAGAGTCACCCCATATAACAAGTAATATCTTAAATATAACAAATAATACTTTAAGTAAAAAAAGAGAAAGAAATTAGCAAAACTGATCAACTCATTGAAAAATTTTTTTTAAAAATGTGCAATTGCCACATGGTGATTAAATGTCTTCTTATATGTTTCCTTTGGACCCATGAAATATTAAAATATGCAGAGGAATAGCTCTTCATCTCCTGGGTGACTCCACTAGGGAGGTCTTATGGAGAAGATTAACATAGGATGAGAAGTGATTGAATTCCCATTAATCCCCTAGTGGGGGGAAAATCCATTTCGGGTATCAAAATATGTTTCTATTGCTGTGCTCTTTTCTAGGGAACATCACCTACTGCTTTCTTATTTTTTTTTCATCTTTTCAAAAATAATTTTACAACTTTATTCATAAATATTGACTTTTATTCTTTTCAAAGAATATAGCTGTTGCATATTTTAGTTCTTGTATTCTACCTAAGCTCTTATGATTTTATGTTCTCCTTTAATCTTGTTTCCCTTAGGTAAATACCATTTCTAAACCTTGAACAGTAGCTAGTTAACAAATACTCTATGGCTACAAGAAGTTCAGATCTGAGAAATGAAATTCATATTCTTTGGCTGCATCACTATTCTGTTCTGGGATGAGCAGTGTGGATGACTTGATATAACTCAATCAAGAAGCATCCTCCAGTCCTCTACCAGATGTACTCATGGACATTTTGTGCAGTCTTCAAGTGAACTTTGGGAGAAGGCACACATTTTGTCCATAAATTATGTGTCTTGGAAGAATACCAACAAATGAGCCTGAAAAGAGTTCATTAGAAGGAAAAATGGCTTAATAAAACAATACTTGGTTAGGATTTTCCAAAGTAGCTCAGTCAGCTGCTATAAAAAAGCTAGCACACTACAAGATAGCTGAAAATATTATTTTATCAATAGTGAAATGAATACATGAAAGACTATTTTTCCCAAGTTGTGACCCTACAGTAGTATGTGTGATTCATAGGAATGCATTATCTTTCAGATGAATGCTAACAGATCATTTGATGTCATTTGATAAATAAGTCCAGAGCTACACAAGCAAAGTATCATTACACATGACTTGTAGCAGCCCCCTTTATCAACGAGGGATGTGGAATGTGGAACAATGACATATGCTAATCATCACTGATTACAAGAGGTGTTTATTTCACTGGATTCATATAGGACATGACAATTTTCTTCTGACTTAGAATTTATTTTGTAAAATGTTCACTAATTTTTTTCTGGTCTCCTTGATGTGACAGAAGCAGAATCAGCAGAATTACTGATGGCCTTTTCATTTGAGAGTTTACCACAGACCAGAAAATTCTGAACACACAAATTTAGCTCACTGGCAATATTGCATCTCATGCTCTGGTTTCTGCTATTAGCAATTCATTGTTTTTACTTCTTGGATCTGGTGGCTCACCTTTATCTCTGAATCTCCCTGGCTGAAACCTTTGGTTGATCTCTCCCCCTTCATTCTAGACAAATCTCTCTATATGATACACTTCTAGAAATTACGCTTCTAGAATAATGGTTGATTGGTTGGTTGTTGGCCTTAGTTCTTGAAGAGGACAAAAATGAAATCATCATTGTAAAGTGAAATTTCAGTGTGTCTGACTGTGGCTGATCAGACCAATATGAGCTCAGAATGCTCTACCACAGATTGGGCACAGATAGTCTGTGTGAATATTTGGGGTAGACACTCCAAATTTTCACATCTTGTATTTACTTTGTGCTGTCTCCATTCTGTTTTGCTCATAGAGCACAGAGCCCTTTCTGATGTGGGCACATCATGCTGACAGGTCTTGTGCCAGTGTCTACCATGTTGCACAGTCATATCCAAAGTTCTTGAGAGAGGCCTTGAGAATGGCCTTGTATTGCTTCTTTTGACCACCATGTGACCGCCTGCCCCATGTGAGTTCTCTATAAAATAGTCTTTTTGGCAAGCATATATTTTGCATTCAAACAACGTGGCCAGACCATTGGAGTTGGGCTCTCTGAAGCACAGTTTGAATAGCCTGGCAATTCAGCTAGAACAAAGACTTCAGTGTCTGGTACCTTATCCTGCCAGGTGATCCTCAGAATCTTCCTAAAACAATTCAGATGGAAGCAATTCAGTTTTCTAGCATGGTGCTGGTAGACTGTTCATGTTTCACAGATATACAACAATGAGGTTGGCACAATGACTCTTTAGACCTTCAGTCTGGTAGTCAGTCTAATACCTCTTCTCTCCCAAAGTTTTCTTCGGAGCCTCCCAAACACTGAGCTAATTCTGACAATGTATGCATCAACTTCATTGTCAATGTGTACATCCCTGGAATGTACACTACCAAGGTAAGTGAACTTATCCACAGCATTCAAAACTTCTCCATTTGTTTAAACCAATGGGTCAATGTGTAGATGGTGTGGTGGTAGCTGGTGGAGCACCTGTGTTTTCTAGAATAACAATACAGGTTTGAATAGGCTGTGCCTTTTGAAGTGGTTTAAGATAATTAGGGCATGGTACCCTCATTCTTTAGTAATCAGTATGTTCTCTAAAATTTCTATGGATGTGACTTAAATATCAATCACATTCCTCAAATATATTGTCTAAATTATTTTCTAATTCTATTATTTGCATCGCCAGCAAACAATTTATTCCTCCCCTCCAAAAATTATTTTCAACCATTTCCCCTTAAGGCCCTGATTTTCCCTGGTGGTTTTCAATTTTGTGCTAAGAATCTACATATCATCTTCACGAAAAGTTTTACAGAGTCTTTAGGCTTCCAAAAGGTAGTTTATATGGCAGCTATAGAATAGTTTTGACCTCAAATTTCTCTTTCTTTCAGTTTTCTCCAAGGTTACCATCTCTGCAAAGACCATATTCCCTTCTCTTCCCTATCTTGCTGAACCAGTTCAACTCTACACTTTTCCTCTGAACTAGCCAATTCCCCCTTGTCTTATCATTCATCATACTTTCCCAAACTCCCACCTTGGATTACTCCCACCACCATTCACTCCTATTCACATGCTGCTACATCAAGCTTGAGAAAAGCATGGAACTACACTGAGTCCACAACAATTTCACAATGCATAATCTCCAAAGGGCCCTCACTGAGTAAGGCAATACTTTTATATCTCCCTTATCAATTTACCATACTACTTGCTACAATAGCTGTTAAATATTTTGATCCCTCTTTCAACCTCCCATGGCATCCTCTGACCCCTCCTTTTCAGCTGTAAACTTTTCACTGAAAAAAAAAATTGAGGTCATACATAGAGAGATCCTTCTTCTCCTAATGCCCTCATCTCACAATATTCAGTATCTTTCCTCACTATTTCTTCCTTCCATCCTGGTTTACACAAAGAAGTGGACCTTCCCCTTTGCAAGGTGACTTCCTCTACCTATAGCCTTGATCCTATTTAACTCTGTCTTTACATGGCACCATCTATAATCTCCATTTTCTCATTAATTTTCAGTCTCTTCATATCTATCTACTTCTCCATTATTTACAAACACACTCATGTCTCTCTATCCTTTAAAAAATCCCTTATTTGATATGTCTCTCCTTGTCAGCTATCATACTATATTCATCCTCCTTTTCATGGTTAAATTTCTTATGAAAGTCATCTACAACCATCATCTCCTCTTCTCTTTTCATTCTCTTCTAAACCCTTAGCAGTTTAGCTTTTGACCTCATCATTAAACTTTAACTACCCTCTCCAATATCATTAAAGATCTCTCCAGTGACAAATCTATTTTTTCTCAATCCCCATCTTTCTTGACCTCTCCTAATTCTCATCTTTCTTGACCTCTCCTCAACCTGCTATACTGAAGATTACCTTCTTTCCATCACAACACACTACTTCTCCAGTAAGCAATAGGAAACAATTAAAAATAATTGAATAGAGGAGTGATCTCACCTATATGTGATTAGAAAATCATTCTTGTAATGCAATTGGAAGGAGAGAAAATTGAGATCAGAAAGAAGGCTTGTAAGGAGGTGATTGAAGTATCCTAGAAGGTAATGAAATTTTGTGCTAACATGAAATTTGCAGTGTGCTTTTGAACTCCAGTATTCCCACAATCATCTACATACAATTTTCCACCTTCTGGAGCTTCTCAGATTGCTTTATGAGCAGGAGGAAAGTGCACTTAAGGTAACCGAGAAAGTCACATAATTGACCTAAGGAAGTTTGACCTATCAAATGTCAGCCATACTGTAGCCTAAGTTCATCCAACCTGTTTTTGCAGTAAGCCTTAAAGAGTTCATGAATTTTCTTGTCTAGTATTGGATGTGCATCAGCAGAACATCAGTTAAATGATGGAGAAAACAGACATCTCATTATCTGTAAGTCATAGCCTTCTCACAAAGCCAGTCAGGTGACTAGATCTCTCAAATGCTGTTATATTATAATGTGAGATGTTTAAAATCCTCATTTTGTGTACATGAATAAAAGGAAAGTTGTTCCCTAGAACACTGTGCTATACAATCCCTGGTCTGTTCCCCTTCTGACAAAATCATAGACCCTTGGAGTATAAAAGTCAGTTCAGGATGTTGCTGCTCAATCCCTTTAGTTGTGTCTGACTCTTTATGACTCATTTTGGGGTTTTCTTGTCAGAGATACCACAGTTCTTGCCATTTCCTTCTCTTACTCATTTTAAAGATGAGAAAATGGAGGGAGGTTAAGTGACTTGCCCAAGGTCACACAGCTTGTAAGCGTCTGAGGTGGGATTTGAACTCATGAAGATGAATCTCACTGATTCCAAGCCCAGTGCTTTATCCATTGTGCCATCTAACTACCTCAGGTGTATTATACTTTAGGGTATGAAGTTATTGAGTATTGATTTTTGTAACAATATTAATGATAAAAAGAGCTAGCATTTATACAGGGCCTTAAAGTCTACAAAGCACTTAACAACTATTATTTCATTTTATCTTCACAGCAAACCAATGATGTAAGCGCTATTATATTCTCCATTTTATAGATGATGAAACTGAGGCACACAGGTTAAATGATTTCCCCAAGGTTGCACAAGTGTCCAAGGGAGAATCTGGACTCAGATTTTCCTCACTCTACGTATAGTATTCTTGCCATTTGGACACCTAGTTTTCTCTAACAATACAGTAGTCTTTCTACAGAAATTTACTGCATTAATTTCACTTCTACCTATTGATTCCCTAAGTTGTATTACAACACTGAAGCATATGATGTCCATTTTAACTGGCTTCAGTTATTTTCAGCTAAAAATATTACCTTAAAATATAAGATTCTTTTTCATTCGTTAGTGGTTTCTTCTCACATTCATAGAAATATTTCTCTTATTTTCTTAATTTCCGGTTTTCTGTTTGTATGTCTTGTAGTTGATTGTGGTTCAAGTTGTAAGAATTTCAGTTCTTGATGTTTATGTCTTATTTTCTTCTTGAATTTTCAGGGTCTCTGAGCCTATTTCTACTTCTTCCATTTTCCTGAATTAGTAATACTCTCCTTGGTGTTTGTTCAATAATATGATTTTCAGTCCTTATCCATCTTAAAGGAACTTAATTTTAAAAGGATTGTGATTCAGAAACAGGTTCTGTCTTGCATTGGACACAGTTGAATTCAAAGGCTATTTAGCCTTACTCTGAAATTCTAAAAATATTAATAAAAACACATTGCCTGTCTCAAATGTAATAACATATCATGCACAGAAGAAGCTTAGGAAAGTGATATATGCACCTTATGGTCACAGAAAATATTGGCTGCTGTCAGCAAGGAGGAAAGAGATAATCTCGGTGATAGAGAGGTTAAATATATTTTTTTAAAAAAGGGAAGAAAACTTGGATAGATTTGCAGAAGTGCAAATGCTTTCTCTTTCTCTCTTTGTGTCTTAATATCATGGTGCCTGGCTGAAGTTTACCTCGTTTTAAGTTACCACAGTTATCCTAAGAACTCAAGGCACCAGAAAAACAAACATGCTTTCTTAGTAGACTTCTGTCTTTTGAAATCCCAAAGCAATGGGAGACAGAGGGTGTTAGTGTGTGTGTGTGTGTGTGTGTGTGTGTGTGTGTGTGTGTGTGTGTGTGTGTTGGGAGGCACACAGTGGCTAACAAAAGACATCTGGGTCTTCAGACACTTAGAATTATAAGTACTCCAAGTCAATCTTCCTGGAAAAGAATTTTCTTATCTTCTATGTATCACTTTCAAACTGTTTTTAATGACTTAATTATTTCTCACCAATGAGAAATTGAAAAGACTTCCATTTTTTTTTGTCTCTGTGAGAGGCCAAATATCCTGTTCAAAACTGGAAAATTTGCTGGAAAAAACCCAACATACCCCAAACATACTTGGATATTTATTAACTCAATGTCAAATATTTGGATGCTTAAAATACTTGTGTAATTGATATATTTTCATCTGGATGTTTAGTGTCACTTATTTAATGAAGGCAGATAAAACGACTTCAGTCAATCAGTTGGTCAACCAGTACTTAGTCACTTACTGTGTGCCAAGCACTGAACTAAGCTCTTGGGAATGTGAGCAAAAATAGAAAATATTCCCTGCCCTCACACATATTGTTTTTTAATGGATAACAGCAAGGACATTCATATACCTAGGGCTATTTTTTCCAGTGGGGAAAAGTTTTCATCTAATCTTTTTGATACTAAAGAGGAGAAGCAGAGTTAAGATGGCAGAGTATAAGGAAGTAGTATAGCAAGCTCTCCACCAAAATTATTTAAAATAGATTTAGAAAATGTAGTGCCTTGAATTTTAATGGGCAAATGCAAGATACAGTCACAGTCAGTAATTTTCTCAGCTCAGGTTGGCAAAGGGAGACAGACAGAGAAGTCTGTAGACACTGGGAATAGTGTGTGGTCAGGAGCCCTGGAAGAGGAGCATTCCAAAGAAAAGAGAGTTTACACCAAAAAAGGTGATTCCCAAACCTTTACTGGCTCATCCCTACATAATAAGTTTTTGATGAGAATAGGTGGCAGTTGGCAGCTTTATTGTCTACTACCTAGTTGTGAGTGACAAATTCAGGATGGACAGATGACAGGACCTGTATGAAGGTTCTGTGAATGGGGAGGTCTTGGGTGATGTCCCAAGAAAGGAGAAAATTCAGAAATAAGCAGAAGTTGTGGCTCTGAAACCTGCAGAGGAATAATTGGGGCAACAAATCCAGACCAAAAGAAAGCCTGCAGTTCTGTCACAGAATCAACAGGGTTTTCCATATGGTTAATAGTAGCTGACCTCAGAAATTTACTATTACTCACACCTAAATCCAGGTCAGGAAGTTTTAGGACTCCAATGGGGGACATTGATCAGAATTTATACTGGATAATAGCACTTTGGGAACACTGAAAGTTTTTAGATCCCAAAAGAGCTATTCCTGAGAACCTGAAAAAACACAATACTCCATTCCCCAAGAGAGCATTAAAGAATCTTCCCTCTAAAAATATGTAGAACCTAGTCCTAAAAACAGATCCCAGTTCAGAAAGTAAGCTGGAAGAAAGCAAATAAAAAGAGACTCTCATCATAAAAAGCTATTAGGATGACAGAGAAGCTTAACACAAATCTAGAACAGAATGAATCTAAAACATCTACAAAGCTTCAAAGTGAAACATAGTATGGGCATAAATTTTACTAGAATTCCTAGATGATATGAAACAAGAATTAAAAACAAGAGTGAAAAATATTTTTGTCAATGAAATGAGAGCAAGAGGTAAAAAAATGGAAAAAGAAAGAAGTAAATTAGAGTTACATAAGAAAGAATTGAAAAAAAATTGTCACAGGAAGCCTAGGAGGTCTGTTGCTAAACAAGAACCTTTCTGAAAATAACAATAAACAAACTGAAGCCAATGACTCCATGATATAGCATGAAATATTAAAACAAAATTAAAAGGCTAGAATAAACTGTAAAATATCTTACAGCAAAAAGAAAAATGACCTGAAAAAAGAATCAAGGAGAAAAATATAAGAATAATTGGATTATCTGAATTCCATAACCAAAATAAGAGTTTATCCATCATATTTCAAAAAAGTCTTAGAAGAAAACTACCCAGAACTCTTTAAATTGAAGTACAAAGTAGAAATAGACAGAAACTTTCAGGAACATTGTAGTCCAAAACTTCCAGTTATAAATATACACACATACACACTCATACATACATGTGTATATGTGTGTGTTTGTATCTCAGAAATAATTCAAGTAACAAGGAGCAACATTCAGGATTACACATGATTTAGCAGCCATGACCTTTAAGGAGTGGAAAGTTTACAATATTATATTCCAGAAGCAAAGGATATAGGCTTACAACCACAAATAACTTACCAAACAAAACTAAATTTTACCATAATAAGGAAAAATGGACCTATAGTGAAATTGGTTTCCAAGTATTTCTCATGAAAAGACCAGAGCTTCTAGAAACTTTGAAATTTAAATGCAGGAATTAGGAGAACCACAAAAAGGTAGATATGTACTAACTGATGAAGAAATAAACAAAGATTAATTGCTTATATTCTAATATGAGTAAATAATACACTTTCCATAGAAGGAATTTAGTAAGAGAGCACGGGAAGTTTAAGAAAAATGTTTTTAATGTTTGGTGATCTTAAGAGAAGAATGAAAAGAGCAAGAAAGAAAAATATATTGATGGAGGGGATGAAACAAAGTTTAGAGAAAACTTTTCATAATCAGACTGCATAAGTAGATTTCTATACAAACAGATATTAGGAGTGTGGTAGGGAGAGAGGCTAAACTTGAATCTTACTTTCATCTTAATTATTCAAAGAAGGAAAGAATGCACACACATACAGTTGAATACAAAAATATAGCACAATGAAAGAAAGAAGGGGAAATTATTGAGTGGTTATTATAAGGGAGGGATTAATTTTAAGCAAAACAAACTAAGGATGCACAAAAATATTTTATAACTTTCTTTGAAGTGGTAAAGAAGAGGGAGCCACAGTGATGCCCACAAACAGGGAAGTGAATGAACATGTTATGGTACACAAATGTGATGGAATATCATTGCTCTAAGAAAGGATAAATGAAATAGTTTTAGAGAAATGGGGCAAACATATGACCTGATGTAAAGTGAAATGAACAGAACAAGGAGAACGATTTTTACAGTGAGAGCAATGTAACGTAAACAAACAACTTTGAAAGAACTGGGCATTCTAATCAATGCAATAACCAACCACAATTCTAGAGGGTTAATGATGAAACATGCTACATACCTTCAGATAGAGAAGTTAAGGACTCAGAGTTCAGAATGGGACTTGTTTTGCAGGAATTGGGGGAATGTACATGGACAAGGTGCAAATTTGTTTTGCTTGACTATGTCTGTTGCAGTAGTATTGTTTTCCTTTTGTTCTCAGTTGAGGAGGTTTGGGTTATGGAAAGGGAGAAGGCGGGTTTTATTGTTTTTATTTTTATTTTTTGCTTTTTACATATATATCATTTTAAAACATTGTTTGAAACACCTATTAAAGAACTAAAATAAGCAAGAAAATGAAACTAAAGAATTATTGGGACACTAACAAATTCAACTCTTAAGCTGAATAAGAAAAGAAACAAATTATGGGGATTATATTTGTAGAACTAGGGTAAATATAAATTTTAAATTTGGGTTAGAAATCAACTTTACAGGTAGAGACCAGAGAAGTCATCTACATGGAATATTGTCTGAAAATGTTCTGGGGCTTTATTGTGAACTGATAACTAATAAGGGTCAGCAATGTTCATATGGCAGTCAAAACATCTAAACAATCTTGAATTGCATTAAAGAGTTACAGCTTCTGGGAATAAGAAGTAATAGTCATAGGAAAATAGGTATGGAGTTACAAGGAACATTTGGGTTTACTGAGTCCAATTTCTTCATTTTAGAAAATAGGACTTTCAACCCGCAAAAGGTTAAATGATTTGTCCAATGTTACACAATTTATTAGCCTCTGAAGCAGGGTTTAAATATAGGTATTCCTGACTCCAAACATAGCACTCTATTTGCTGCACCACCTACCTACCTCAAAACCTACTTACACCACATCTAGGGCATCTTGTTTAATTTTTTCACAATGATTTTTGAAAGACATTGATAAAATAGGAAACATCCTATTTTGGTGTAGGGTTTTGGTTTCATGATGAATATAGGTTAAAAGAAGTAGAAATATTAGTCCTAGAGAAGAGAATATTTAGGAGAAATGTATTAAGTATTTTCAAGTACTTGAAGGTCATTTGAAGTTGGAACAGGTATTAAACTTGCTTTGTTTGATCCAGGGAGGCAGAATCAGGGGCAATGAGTAAACGCGACAAAGAAACAAGAATGCTTCCTGTCAGGGAAATAAAGAAACAAAACTCCTTAACAATTTAGAAAACGGGAAGTAGTTGTTTACCCCTCATTTGTAGCCTTCATACAAGATGAATGATCACCTGTAAGTTAGGTTATAACTGTGAATCCTTTTTGGATATAGACTATTCAGTGGTTCTCAAAGTGTGGTCCAAGAATCCCTAGAGGTCCCTAAGACTTTTTCTTTCATGAGGTACACAAGGTCAAAACTATTTTTATAACATTATGTTTTAAATTCTAACATGGTAATTCTCAAAAGCTACAACCCACATAAGCAAAGTTATGTGAGAGGGGATCCTCAATCATTTTTAAGAGTATAAACAGATCCCATGATCAAAAAGTTTGAGAGGCACTAAATTAAATGACTGATGAGGCCTTCCAATTCTAAAATGTTTAATTCTGTAACTTGCACCCCGAAGAGAATGGGATGACTGAAAGAGCTCAAGACAGGGAATAGAGAGGCTTCAGATTTGATTGATGTCCTCTTCTGGAAACTTTCCTGTTTGGGGCATGGACTTAGTGAAGGACAAAATATTGGGTAGGAACTTAATAGCCTTGGAAAAGAATCTGTACATTGTATATCTCCAACCCATGGAGCACTTAATTCTTTCTCTCTCTCTTCTCTCTGTCTCTCTCTCTGTCTCTCTCTCTCTCTGTCGCTCTCTCTCTGTCTCTCTCCCTCTGTCTCTGTCTCTCTCTGTCTCTCTCTCTGTCTCTCTGTCTCTCTCTCTGTCTCTGTCTCTCTCTGTCTCTCTGTCTCTCTCTCCCTCTGTCTCTCTCTGTCTCTCTCTCTCCCTCTCTCTCTGTCTCTCTCTCTGTCTCTCTGTCTCTCTGTCTCTCTGTCTCTGTCTCTGTCTCTCTCTGTCTCTCTGTCTCTCTCTGTCTCTGTCTCTCTCTGTCTCTGTCTCCCTCTGTCTCTGTCTCTCTGTCTCTGTCTCTCTCTCCTTCTGTCTCTCTCTGTCTCTCTCTCTATCTCTCTGTCTCTGTCTCTGTCTGTCTCTCTCTCTGTCTCTGTCTCTCTGTCTCTCTCTCTCCTCTCTCTACTATATCCAGATTTTTTGCTGGGACCTGAAATGAGGAAGCTTTGGTGAGGGCTTCATGGAGCGTGGTGCAAGTGACCTCCATTTAATCAACAGGGCTCCTATCTTCATTTGGTCTGGCTCAGCCAGGATTTCTTAAATCCAAGACTCTTCAGGAAAAACAGTACAAGAGCCAGCTTGAATTGTTCTTTTGTGATTTTGACAACTCTACATCATGGTTTCCAGTCACTCATGTAGAAAGAATTATTTTTTTGTATTGCTAAAACATAGTTTGGAATGTAACAGGGGACTTTATTAAGATCATCCCAATTTATTTAGAAATTGTCTGTGTTTTCATACAAAGTTCATCATATGCCCTGTGGTAGTATTAATTCCTTAAAATAATAGATTTGGCTATACATATATAATTTAAGTCATATCTTAAGAAATAAGAGCCACAGGAGCACCATTTTACAACAAATGATTATTGTATTGTGTCTTTATCCATATAAGAGTATTTGCACAGTTCTTCAGGTATGTTTTATTGAATTCAATTTGATAAGCATTTGTTAAGTGAATATGCATTGTTCTTGGGAATGGCTGTAGAAGACAAAACTAAACCCCAAACCAACCCACTAATAGTCCCTGCCCTCAAGGAATTTATATTCTACTCAGGTGGACAATATGGATATTATCAAGCAAATGCAAAATTTATAAAATTTAAATGTAACTTAGGGGAATCAAGAAAAGCTTCAAGTACAATGTGGCTCTTGAGCTCAATCTTAAAGGGAGTTAGAATTACAAGAGGTGGAAATGAGAAGGGAGAATATTCCATGCATAATAGGGAGGAGAGTAAACTGTGCCAAAGCTTGAAGGTTGGAGATGGAATGCCAAGTACATAGAACAACAAGGAATCCAGCTTGTATATAATGGAGAATAGATAAAGGGTTTTAATGTACAAAACTCAGTTCATTAGATTTCTCCTCAAACTCTCCCCATTTTCTACTTTGGCTATCAATGTCAAGGATATGACCATTCTCCTCATCACCTAGGATTATAACCTTGGTTCATCCTCAAATCTTCATACTCTTTCATCCCCAAGGTCTCTTCTCACTCCTGTCTATCTTTCATTCAGTTCTCAAAGTGATCTTCCTGAAATTCAAGCCTGACTGTGTTATCCCCCATCCTTCTGTTTGATAAATTCCAGTGTCTCTTACTGTCTTCAGGATCAAATATAAAATCCTGACTTTTAATTCATAACCTTTCCCTTTCCTACTTTTCCAGTCTTCTTGCCCTTTACTCTTTTTACCTCTTCAGATATTCTATGATTGAGTGACACTGACTTTGACGTTCCTAGCACAAGAAAATCCTTTTTCCCAACTCTATGCATTTTCATTGGTTTTCTCCTATTCCTAGAATTCTGTACATCAACACCTCCTTGTTTGCCTGTCTTCCCTCAAGTACAAAGTAAAAATATCACTTTCTGTAATAAGTCCTTCCCAGTTCCCCTTGATGTTAGTGCCTTCCCTCTGTTAATTAGTTTAGATTTATCTTGCAATTCATCTTGATCATATATAGTTATTTGCATATTGTTTCCCTATTATACTGTGAACTCTCTGTGAGCATGTCCTGTTTTTTCTCCACTTCTTTTGTAACCTTAGAGCTTTGTATACTATCTGACATATGGTATTAATAAATGCTAGTTAATGGATTGATTAATTGATTGATAGTGGGAAATCAGATTACAACCAACCTTGGTTGGAGGTGGTGAAAGACTTTAAGATTCAAGCAGAGATAAATGTTTTATCTTAAAGTCAACAAGAAACCACTGAGTCATTTGAAGAGTAATATAGACCTGTGGTTTGGAAATACCCATTTTTCAGCTATGAATAGGATGGACAAGAAAGGGTAGAAATTTCAGGGAGACCAATTATTTATGGGACATGCATAATGTTCTCTATCTACCTGAAGGCCAATTCAATATTTTTAAGTGCCCATGAAAAGGTTTGGGGCAGGGATGGGGAACCTGTGACCTCTAGGCTACATGTGGTCCTCTAGGTCCTCAGATGTCACCCTTTAATGGAATCCAAACTTGGATTTGTTCTCTGAAGTTTGGGTTCAGTCAAAGGGCTGCACTTGAGGATCTGGAGGTCACAGGTTCCCCAACCCGGGTTTAGGGTATTCTACATCATTTTTTGATGCACCCTTCTGTTCATTATGAATAACACATGGTCCACATTATCTAGCTCTTTTTAAAGGCATGATCAGACTAAAGAGGTTGACCTAGAACCTTGCAGAAAAACTGACTGGTCACTATGCATGTTCTTTGGGGTATGAGGAGCTGTCTATACCAGGAATATCTATGACTATTTGATTATAAGTTGATTTTACTGGCAGCATCAATAGTCATCAAGCTTGATTCTTACTTTTAAGGAGGTCTCTGCTTTCTCTCTGTCTCTGTTTCTGTCTGTCTCCTCTGTGTCTATCTATCTCTCTATTTCTGTCACTCTGTCTCTGTCTCTCTGTTTCTTTCTGTCTGTATAACCCACCCACCCATCTCAACTATTTTCAATTTCCTTCATATTTACTGATTTGTGTATTTCCTTCCCCCAATAGAATGTTAGGTTCATTGAGAACAAAATCTATTTGAATCTTAAAGACTAGTAAGGCACAGGACAAAGGGTTAGACTTGGAGTCAGGAAAGTCTGTATTCAAATTCCGTATGAGATACCTATTAGCTACGTGACCCTGGACAAGCAATTCACTTAATTGATATGAAACTCAGTTTTTTTCATCTGTAAAATGGAAATAATTATAAAAAGCTTACCTCATTAGGTTTTGTGAGGTCAAGCAAGAAAATGTATATAAATTGATTTATGAATCTTAAAGTGCTTTATCAATGTCAGTTCTTGTTTTAATTCCCAGTGAAGTAGGTACTTAATAAATGACTATAGAATTGAAGTCAGTGATAGCTTTTACACTCAAAGTAATAAAACTCTCACTTGAACTATAGCTCTTCTAAACTGTTTTACAGAGGTACATGGGACTCTTCAGATTTAAGGCATTAGCTGAAACAGACAAAATTTGTCTGAGTTGCAAAAAAAAAAATTGTGTGATTTTTTTGGATGGAAAATAGAAAAAATCCTAAACACGATAGAAGATTGACTTTTGTAAGTTTTCCAGAAGAACACATTCCAACTAAAGGAGTATGTTCTTTAAATTTAGTAGTTAAATAAAAAAGAGGAATTTTTTTTTAAAAATCAGTTCTTCCTTCCAGGAGGTAACCCAGATTAAAAATTTTCTATATTACCTCTTTTGAGATATAGAATTGCCAGTTGGCAAACCCAGATTTTCCCACAAACCCCCCTTTTAGCTGAATGAGACTTCTGATCTCTGGGTGGCTGACACCCCCAATTATCATCAGAACTTGTCTCTGCACCAACTATGAAAGTCCATTCTGAAATTGTGGCCGTCAAAAGCAAACAAAGGTATTCCAAGAATGACATTTTATTTTATGTTGATGTGTGAAATAAATTGAAACAGCTTTAAAATAGCAAGATGCAACAAGGACTAAATAACAGCTCTCTACAAAGTCCTTTTTGTTGCTTGTGGATCATTGCAGATGCAGAAATATGGAACTCTAAGTTATGAGTGCTGTTATTATTGCTATGCACAGTTGTAATACTAAACTTACTTCTTGCATATGACTCTACCCCAACCAATGGATCATTAAATAACTATTGGTCATTACCTCATGCTTCATTTGAGTCTCCAGCTTCAACTGTTCCATAGTGTGTGTGTCTCCTGTTTTCATGTACCTTACAGTCAATCAGACAGGCCTATAAATTTGCCCAGACTCCTACTGAATCATTGCTGGAGAAACTAGAACAGACATTTCTTTTTGACCATCGTAAATTAAACGTCTAAAGGATCATAAAAGCCTTCATGTGACTTTGATAGCCAACATCTTCAACCAAATATCCCCCAGTACCTTCAAAGATGTTAGTAAATGTCTGCTTTTTATATGAAGTAGTTAGCTAACCACTTGAGAATGTAAAATAGACTTTAGGAGTATAAAATAGAATACTGCTACTACTGGGGAGCAGAATGCGGTCTGAAAGTGATCAGAAAAGATTGTGATAAACAGAGGAATTTGAAGAAAAACTGTAGGTCAAGGGAAAGGCAGTGACCCTCATACCATAAATGGGCAGTACATTTGGAGCCGTACAGATGGTGCTCAATATTTTCTGTGTTTATATTCCTAATCTGTAGTTTATGGCACTTGCTTAAAAATAGACAATTGGGGCCATAACATAGCTGGAATTGTTGCGGGGGAGGGGAGTGAACTTGATGCTGGAGATGATATTCTGTGAAATTTTTTTAATGTCATAAAGACTTTTATTTTATAAAATACTAGTCATAATATTAGCAACTATCAACTACTAATATTCTAACTTCTCAAGATTAAATTAACAACACCTTGAAAGTGGAATTAAGGTTTCAACAAGTCAAGAAAAAAATCATGCTCTAATTTTAACCCTTTGTACTTTTTGGTACCATTTCTTTTCAAGGAACTTCAGAAAATCCTTTGGAAAAGTTCTGCTTGGCAAAACAATTATATTTGATTCATCTCTTTAGCCCTCATTCCTCTTCACACATACTTAAATAGAAGGCACCTAATGCAATATTTGGAAAATAATCACTCAACAAATGTCTGGAGGAATGAATGAAAAAGTTTTCCTTTAGTTGCAAAAATGCCACTTCTTATTTGATAAAATCTAAAAGGTGAAAATCTAATTTAGTTATACTATTCTTTATATTTTAAAGTACTTTTAGATTTGAAATATGGGCAAAGCATTGATTGAATTGCTATGAAAGATGCTTCTTAATTCCTACCTAAAGTTCGGAAGTTACATATTCTTGAAACCCTTTTTCATTCTTTTGTAATTTAAAAAAATATGTTTAATTTTTTGTTTTCACCATTCATTTCCACAAGATTATGAGTTCCAAATTATCTCCCTATGTTTCACCTCCCCCACCCCAAGATGGCATGCATTTCCCCAGTTTGTCCTCCCTTTTGTCATCCTCCCTCTTATCTCCTTCCCCTTTACTTTCTTGAAGGGCAAGATAGATTTCTATATGCCATTGCCTGCATATCTTATTTCCCAGTTGCACGTAATAACAATTTAAAAAACATTTTTAATTTTTGTTTTTAAAACTTTGAGTTCCAAATTCTCTCCCTTGTTTCCTCCCTGAGGAAACTTATCCTCACTGAGAAGGCAAGCAATTCAATATAGGTTAAGCATGTGCAGTAATGCAAAACACTTCCATAATAGTTATATTGTGAAAGACTAACTATATCTCCCTCCATTCTATACCACCTCCCTCAAATATCCTATTTTCTCCTTTGACGCTGTCCCTTTTCTGAAGTGTTTGCTTCTGACTACCCCTCCTCCAATCTCTCCTCCCTTCTTTCATCATCCCCTCTTATCCCCTCCCTCCTTAATTTCTGGTAGGCTAAGATACCAAATTGAGTGTGTTTGTTATTTCTTCCTTAAGCCAAATTCAATGACAGTAAAGTTCACTCATTCCCTTTCCCCATTCCTGTCTTCTCCCTATTGTGAAACATTTTTTTGCCTCTTTTACGTGAGATAATTTACCCCATTCTATCTCTCCCTTTCTCCTTCCCCCAATATATTCCTCTCTCACCTCTTAATCTTATCTTTAGATATAATCCCTTCAGATACAACTCATCCTCTTCCATCTATCTGTTTGTCTATCTGTCTCTCCATCTATCTGTCTATCTATCTATCTATCTACCTATCATTTCCTTCAACTATCCTAATTACTGAGAAAGGTCTCATGAGTTACAAATATCTTTCCATGCAGGAATGTAAATAGTTCAACTTTAATAATTCTCTTATGATTTCTCTTTCTATTTACCTTTTCATACTTCTCTTGATTCTTAGATTTGAAAGTCGAATTTTCTATTCAGCTCTGGTCTTTTCATAAAGAATTCTTAAAAATCCCCTTTTTCATTGAATGTCTATTTTTTCCCCTGAAGGATTATACTCAGTTTTTCTGGGTAGGTGGCTCTTGGTTTTAGTCCTAGCTCCTTTTACCTTTGAATATCATATTTTAAGTCCTCTGATCCCTTAATGTACAAGCTGTTAGATCTTGTACTATTCTGATTGTATTTCCACAATACTCAAGCCGTTTTTTTCTGGCTGCTTGCCATATTTTCTCCTTGAATTGAGAACTCTTGAATTTGGCTACAATATTTCTAGGAGTTTTCCTTTTAGGATCTCTTTCCAGAGGTAATTGGTGGATTCTCTCAATTTCCATTTTACCCTCTGTTTCTAGAATATCAGGGCAGTTTTCCTTGATAATTTCTTGAAAGATTATGCCTAGGATTATTTTTATGATCACAGGGTTTCAAATAGTCCAACAATTTTCAGATTTTCTCTCCTGGATCTATTTTCCAGGTCAGTTGTTTACTCCAATCAGGTATTTTACATTATCTTCTATTTTTTCATTTTTTGGGGTTCTGTTTTAAAATTTCTTGGTTTCTCATAATGTCATTAGCTTTCATTTTCTCCATTCTGATTTTGAAGGAATTATTTTCTTCAGTGAGCTTTTGGACCTTCTTTTCCATTTGGCCAATCCTGTTTTTTAAGGCATTTTTCTCCTCATTGACTTTTTGGACTTCTTTTGGCATTTGGGTTAGTCTATTTTTTAAGGTCTTATTTTCTTCAGTATTTTTTGGTATCTCCTTTAGCAAGCTCATTTTTCATCATTTTCTTGTATCTCTTTCATTTTGCTTCCAAATTTTTGCTCTGCTTCTCTTATTTGATTTTCAAAATCCTTTCTGAGCTCTTCCATGGCCTAAGATCAACTCATATTTTTTTTGGAGATTTTAGATATTGGATCTTTGACTTTGTTCTCTTCTTCTGGTTATATGTTTGACCTTGTCACCAAACTAATATTCTCTAGTCTAAGTTCTTTTATGATGTTTACTAATCTTCCCAGTCAAATACTTGACTTCAAACTCTTTTCTAAGATAGAACTCTGCTTCCAGTGGGGGTAGGGGTGAGGTGAGTATACAACCTCAGGGTTCACTGATTTTGTATTTTGTATCAGCCTCTTGATCTTCCTCCATCTGTGGGCCTAAAACTCTGGAAGCAGCCTCTGCTACCATCCCACTGGCCACCATTGCTACCACCTACACCATCCTAGGACTGGGGCTAGGCCAGGAAGACCACGCTCTCCTCTTTCACCCAGGTCCCACAGAGTTTTCCATAGATATGTCTGATATTTGTGGGTTGAGAAACTGCCACAGCTGCTAATGATTTAGTCCCCTGAGACCAGTTCTGGCCTGTCTGTGCTGGTGTGGCCCATGCTGGAATGTACTCTGCTCCCTGCCTGGTGTGATAGACCCTTTGTATGGATTTTCTAGGTTGTCTTGGGCTGGGAATTTGTTTTGCTCTGTCATTTGTGGGTTCTGTAGCTCTAGAATGTGTTTAGAGTCGTTTTTACAGGTATTGGAGGGTTTAGGGGAAAACTTAAGCAAGTCCTTGCTTTTATTTTGCTATCTTGGCTCCACTCCTTTGATTCTGTGAAATTTTGGAAGGAGAAGAATAAAGTCTAATTTAAGTGAATAAAGGCAAAAGCTAGTGCCTTTATTACTTCTTTATTTTCCCTAAGAGAGACATCTAGCTTACATGGGCTGGGTAAAGAGCTGGCCTCAGAATCAGGTCCAAATCCAGTCTCTGACACATATGGATTTTGTCATACTGGACAATTCACTTCCTCTTTCAGTGTCTTAGGCAATGTGTTAAGACTCTATCCCTGCCCCCCCACAAATTTCTTAATTTATTTGTTTTCGGTTTTCCACAATCATTTATATGAATTCCAAATTTTCTCCCCCTTCCTCCCCAAGATGGCGTGCAATCTTATATGGGTACTACATATCCATTTCTATTAAACACATTTTCACATTAATCATGTTGCATAGAAGAACGGAAATGAATGGGAGAAACCATGAGAAAATCAAACCAAAATAAAATATAACAAAGGAGAAAATAGTTTAGTCTGCATTCTGACTTTATAGTTCTTTCTTTGGATATGAAAGGTATTTTGCATTATGAGTCATTTGGAAGTGTTTTAGGTCTTTGTGTTGCTGTGAAGGGCTAAGTCTATCAGAAAAAGTCCTCGCTCACTGTGGCTGTTACTGTATAAGATCTCCTGGTTCTTCTCCTTTCACTCATCATCAGTTCATATAAGTCTTTCCAGGCCTCTCTGAAGTCTTCCTGTTCAACATTTCTTATAGAACAGTAGTATTCCATTATATTCATATAACACAACATATTCTTTCGTATGACTATTCATAGTTTTAATTTCTTTCTCTGAAAACTACCTGTTCATATTCTTTGACCATTTATCCATTGAGGAATGGCTTGTATTCTTGTTATTCACTTCTCTATGTATTTTAGAAATAAAGCCTTTATCACAGACACTAGTTATAAAAAATCTTTCCCAGTTTTGTGCTTCCCTCCTAATCTTGGTTACATTGGTTTGGTTTGTGCAAAAACTTTTCAATTTAATGTATTCAAAGTTATCCATTTTGCATTTCATAATGTTCTCTATCTCTTGTTTGGTAATAAATTCCTCTGTTCTCCATAAATCTGACAAATAAACTAATCCTTGCTCCCCTAATTTGTTTATAGTGTCAGCCTTTGTACCTAGATCGTATACCCATTTGAACTTTATTCTTGTGTACGGTGTCAGGTATTGGTCCATGCTCAGTTTCTACCACACTATTTTCTAGTTTTCTCAGACGTTTTTGTCAGACAGTGAGTTCTTATCCCAGAAACTGGGGTCCTTGGGTTTATCAAACAGTAGACTGCTATAGTCATTGACTACTGTGTTTTGTGTAGCTAACCTATTCCACTTATCTACCCCTCTATTTCTTTACAATACCAAATCATTTTGATGATTGCTGCTTTATAATAAAATTTAAGATCTGGCACAACTAGACCACCTACCCTAGGATTTCTTTTCTTTAATTCCCTTGATGTTCTGGACCTTTTGTTCTACCACATGAATTTTAATATTATTTTTTCTAGCTCTAGAAGATAATTTTTTGGTACTCTGGTATGAATAAGTAAGTTAACTTGAGTAGAATTGTAATTTTTATTATTTTAGCTTGGCCTACCTACAAGCAACTGATGTTTTTCCGATTACTTAAATCTGACTTTATTTGTACAGAAGGTGTTTTGTAATTATGTTCATATACTCCCCGGACTTGTTTTGGCAGGTAGACTCTCAAACATTTCATAGTGTCTAGAATAACTTTAAATGGGATTTCTCTTTCTAGCTCTTGCTGTTGGGCTTTGTTAGTAATATGTAGAAATTTCTAATCCAAAATTCCTTGGACTAACTGGATCCCAGTGGTCCTGTCCTTAGATCTTATGTGATCTTGGTATTAGAACACAACAGGGTCTACCTCCCAAGGTGAGGATCAAGGCAATATTCTCTTGCTCTTTTTCTCCACTTGACTTAGATATGGAAGATGATGGGCAGAAGGGTTTACATGTAAATATTTTACTTACTATTTTTTGGTTTATTATTAATATCTATATATAAACACTTAAAATATTTTCTCATTAATTTTTATCTGGCAGTGCTCAAAGCAGTTTAAATTTATTTACCCTAAAACATCTATTTTTGTGACATAAATGGGAGATTACTGTAAAAATCCTATTGAGGGTATCAAGAATGGTTGGAATTTCTATAACTTCCATTAAATCAGTCAAACTTCTATCTAAAATATTTACCTAAATTTCTGGTGGTTTAGAAAATGGTTTGTAAAGATTAAGACTCAGATTTTTGGTCATATTTTTCAATGGTTCACTTTTCAAACAATTCTTTGACTTGCAGTAATAATATATCAGTTCTTAATTTAGGGTTATATTCTTGCAACCTGACAATAATTAGGAATACATATTTTTATGACATGCTAAATAATGATGTAGGAATTCATTAGTCTCTCCATTTTTGTTTTATAGACACTATTATGATTAAAAAATTGAGTGCTATCAGCTCAAAACAAATCATATTTATCAAAAGTTATAAAATTAGCATTAATGCTTAAAATATTTTTGGAAGATATTCCCAGGAGGTTAGTAGCTATGAATTCATCTCATTTGTGAAAACATAATGTTATATTATAAGATGAGAACTGTCATGATTTTTAGAAGCTTGGCTTACAGTTTCAGTATACAAGTCTCTGGCAGTTTTGATCTGCCACATTATTACTGAAAACATACTAGGAGGAGATATAAAGAATCTTGGCTGATTTAGAGGTTAAATTCACACAGGGTTCAGCTCCAATCCAGAATCTCTTTCTTTACATTTTTTTTTCTAAAATGTGGGTGGGCTTTTAACAACATAGTCCCCATGGTGGAACATTACATTCTCCTGGGCCTCCTCAAAGAATCTTAGACTGTTGTAGCTTAAAGGGACCCTGGAGATCATTTGCTATGCAACCCTCTCATTTTAAAGATGAAATAATTGACTTAGAGAGGTGAAGAGATTTTGGCCAAGGTCATGGGGCTAATACGTGGTAGAACTCGGACTTGAATTCCTTCCTCTGTAAATGTTAATACTAAAATTACTCTGAACTATGGTATTTTATCCTGGCTTCCAGAATATAGCTCTCATAGTTTGCCTCTTCTCCTTTAAGATAAAAACTTTCAAGTTCTCCCTTTCCTGATCCCCACCACCAACACATGATGGTGCCTTCCCTATCAAATTACCTTGTACTAGACTATTTCAGTTGTATTTATATTGATTCACTTGATATTTGTTCTACATTCTTTGTGTCTGTACCCCAGGGTTTAGCTTGATACCTGTCACATAGCAGACCCTTAAAAATGCTTATCAAGTGACAGACTAATTTTATTCTAGGTTTCATAGTATTTCCTATGCTTCTTTCCAGAAAAGGGGCTTCATCTACCCCTAAGTGTTTAAATATCCTAGAGATGCCTTATCTGTCCCATAATGCCTCCCACTTCCATGGATTAATCAACACTTTTGAATAGATCATATGTCTTCCCTGAAAGATCTGAGGAGCAATTCACAGCCTATTAGCAGTAGTTGATGTCTTGTAAATTATAGCTTTTGAGGAGAGAAATTGTGTGTCTTTTAATAATTGTTAATGCATTTTAGTTACTAATCTAAAGGCACTTAAGGTAAAGCACTTCTAATCCAATTAAGAACTCAATTAGAAGTAGTAGATTCTCAATTAAATGCACCCATTGTAGCTGGCCTGACTATTCAGATTTCTTTTTAACCAGCTTTATTCCTCTCAAACATTTATTTTTTTTAAACATCCAGCTTGGTCACAAACACATTCCTTTGCACTTCCTTCATCAGTGTCCCTTCTGAGTGAACTGAACTGTTAACTCACTCTTAAAGAAATCTGAATACTTGAGATGTCTTCACTGCTTCCTATCAGTATCACAAACATTATGAATGAATACAACAGCTGCATCTTGTTGCAGGGTAAGATTAGCATTTTACCCAAAGAAGGACAAGGGAAAACTGTCTGCAACAAGGGAGGGATGATGTTGTAAATGAAAAAAAAAGTCTACCCACAGCTTTTCAATCCTGGTTAAGACCAAAATTGCTTTGAAGATTAAATAAAGAACATCTTTTCTCCTTGGACTCTTTTCCAGATGTTTAGTAGTGCCAAACAGTAAAGATTGTAAAATTATTAAAGAAGATTGGGAATATGACTTGCAGACTGAAAAAATGAAACCAAGACAGCTGTAAAAATGGTTACACAAATATTAGGAGCTGCCATGGTTACTCTGTGAAAAGATTTGTGAACAAGGGGCAAAATATGGGTCTTTGAGGGTCTTGCTTGTTTGGAATACTCCCTCCGTTTCCCCTCCACATTGCATCTCATTTATACTTTATTTATACAAAATTGAAAATAAAACGTGACGTGAATCAAATGTTCCATATCCTCACAAAGCAAAATGCATTACATCTTCCTCCACTGGAGTAAGCATCAACAGGCCTGGGTTCTAGTCCCATGCCTACTCCACAGCACCATCAATATGGGTGACACCTATACCTCATATGGGTCTCAATTTCCCTTTCTATAAAAGGAATTTTGGACTACATGATCTCTAAGGCCCTTTACACATCTTATGGTCTCTGATTCTATAGCAGGATATATAAAGAACAGAGATAAAGAAGGTAATGATTTGGAACTTAATGCAAACAATACATGTTCAATACAAGTAGTTTTTGTTTTATTGAACATTAATCATGTAATTTTCAATAAAATTTATTTTATAACCAAAGCTTGCCAGTGTCATGGAACATATCCATTGTAAGATCCAAATGAGGGTCCCCAAAGCTTCTTTTTACTGGTGATATCATGCCTTAGAACAATAATCTGCTTAGTGAAATCTCCAGTAATGTGTAATAATTGGTCTAATGAACCACATAGGGAGAAAAAAAATACTGACTGAAAAATATATTTTTTCCTGATTATAACATATAAACGCATGATGAACTCATTAAATTAATTCATCAATATGTGTATTTTGGACAATATGTGTACCATGTATAATGAATGCATTGGATATAAGATAGAGTAGTAGAAGATGTGACAATTGCATTTTAGAATTTACTCAGAGCTTTTAACGAGCTCATATAGGTTGCTTCTGCAGAAGCCTGGCTTTTGGATGTTCATATTCTCCCACAATTACTTAATGACTAAAAATGGAACCCAATCATTTTTCATGAGCTAAAACTTTAAACCACTCAAAAGTCAATGCAGTGGTTAAACAGATTGTGGTACATGAATGTGATGGAGTGTCACTGCTCAATAAAAAAGCAAAATAATGAATATAAACAATTCAGAAGAGTATGGGAAGACTTGAATTGATTCAATGAGGTAAGTAAAAACCCATGCACAACCACAATCTAAATAAACACTTTCTTATTTTTCCCCAAATTTATTCATTTCTTTTGAGTTTTCAAAAATCACTTCCATAACTTTTAAATTTTTGTCCCCTCCTTTCCCCCATCCCCAAGATGGCATGCAATCTTATACGGACTCTATACAAACATTCTTATTAAACACATTTTCACATTTGTCATATTGCATAGAGGAATAAAAATGAATGGAATAAACCATGAGAAAAATAAAACAAAACATGACAAAAGAGAACATAGTCTTCATTCTGCATTCCAACTTCATAATTTTTTTCTCTGGATGTGGATGGCATTTTGCATCATGAGTCCTTTAGAAATGTTCTAGTTCCTTGCATTGCTGTGATAAATAAACACATTACAACAATGGAAATGGAAATTGAGATTTAAGTCATTTTAATTATTGAGCTTGACCTCAGAGAAGGGTTGATAAAACACATCTCCCTCTCTTTTTGGCTGAGAATTATGGATGGGTGTGAAAATTGAGTATGTTGTCAAACATGGCTGAAATGTTGACTGGTTTTGATGTTGATTTTTTTTTTTT
>CM053773.1:137234898-137254807 GCA_028658325.1 Potorous gilbertii | reverse complement strand
GTGGAGGGACCTTCGCGGCCGCCCGGAGATCCAGGTCCCTGCCGCCCGCTGGGCTCTGCTGGCTCCTCTCAGTGCCGCGTGGCCAGGGCGGGGGAGGGGAGCGCTCGGCCGGGCAGGGCTCCGCTCCCGTCCGGGTACCTTTGTGGTCAGTTCTTCAGGGCTCTCTGCAGCGGAAATCTCCTTCACTGTGTTTCTGCGCGGCTTCCACTGCTCCAGAATTTGTCAGGAGTCCTTTTTACAGGAAATCTATGGGCTGTGGGTTCGGACCTAGCATAGGTGAGTCTTTCTACTCCGCCATCTTTGATGTTGATTTTTTAAAAAAAAAATATACTCTTTATACAAGGGATACCTTGCTGATTAGGGAAAGGGGAAAGGATTTATTTGGAAGTAAAGATGGTTAAAAACAAAATATATCAATGTATTTAAAAGCTAACAGAAAATGCATAATGAAAAAAATGCATAGTGAAAACTGCATTTAGTATGTAACCCGTGACTCTTTCCTTAGCTGTTTCCCCATGCTTGCAGCAATGTCTCTAAGAGGGAACAAAGTAATTCGGCAGGACAATTTATATATCAGAGCATTTTTTCTTATTATTTTTGTTTTTTAATTGTTTTTCCCATTCAATAAGGCAGTGAACAGGAACACACTCCAAACCCGGCTACATTTTGGAGGGAACTATGGATGTCATACTTCAGGTACCCTTGACCAGGATGCCTTGGTACTCCTTCCCCACTTTATTCCACCAAAAATCTGCCGTTTTTCATTATATAAGCTTTTCTTTCCTAGGGAACTATAACTAGTCAATAACATATCTACCACTTGGCATAAAAACATCCATGTTGGGAATCTTAGGAACAGTCTCCAATCAAAATTTGATTATACTCATCCTCTCTACTTTCTCTTCGCCTGCACTTATACTTGGTCTGAACCTCAGGGTTCAGCTCCTTTTGAGTGGAAATCCTAGCTTTGGAATCAATGAATTTTTTTTATATAGTCTTACATTTCAACTTCTCTCCAAGTACACATTCCAATCCACTTTTTATAATTAATTTGTTTCAGAGGAGACAATATGAACAAAAGAAATTTCATATGCTTTTTAAAAAATATTTTGCAAATTTATTATTTATTTTTAACATTTCTTTTCTTTCTAAATTTTGAATTCCAAATTCTTTCCCTCTCTCCCACCGTCTCCTCACCCAGTAAAAAGGTAAGCACTATGATGTCAACTATATATGTGACATAGTACAAAACTTATTTCCATATTAGTCACATTTCTAAAAGCAAGAAAAATAAAGAAAGCGATAAAATTACACTTCGACTTGCATTCAGAATTCATCAGTTGTATCTCTGGAGGTGGAGAGTATTTTTTTTTATCATGAGTCCTTTGGAATTAATTGTCTTGGATCAGAAGAGCCAAGTCAAACACATTTGATCACCATTGCAACATTGTTGTTACTGTCCACAATGATGTCTTGGTCCATCTCACCTCACTTTGCACCCATTCATATAGGTTTTGCCATATTTTTTTCTCAAACCACCTCCCTTTTTGTTTCCCATGGCAAAATAGTGCTCTATCCCATTCATATCCTCCAACTTGTTCTGTCATTCCCCAATTGATGAACATCCCTTCAATTTCCAATTCTTTGCTCACCACAAAAAGTTACTATAAATATTTTTTGTACATGTAGGTCATTTTCCTTTGATCTCCTTGAGATACAGAATGAGCAGTTCCGTATTGCTGGGTCAAAGAGCATGCACAATTTTATAGCCTTTTGGGACTAGTTTCAAATTGAACTCCAGAATGGTAGTACCAGTTCACTGTACTACAAACAGTTGATTAATGTACATTTTTTCTCATTTGATCCTTCATTTATCATTTCTGATAATTATGAGGTGGCACCTTAGACTAGTTTTAATTTTTCTTTCTCTAAACACTGGTAAGTTAGAGCATTTTTCCATATGACTTCAGATAGCTCTGATTTCTTCTGAAAACTGCTTGTTTCTATCATTTGGCTATTTATCAATTGGAGAATGGCTTTTATTTTTGCAAATTTGACTCAGTTCTCAGTATATGCTTGAGAAATTAGGTCTTAGCAGAGAACCTTGTAAAAATATTGATATTATTTCATTGTCTATCGCATTTCTTAGCAAAATGTCCTTACACTAATTATCTCTTTTAATTAGATCTACTTTTTATTTTGTTTTGAGATCACTATTGCCCCTGTTTTTTTCTTTTAGTTTAGCTGAAGCTTATTGTGTTCTTATCTAGCCCTTTATTTGAACTCTGGGTATGTTTTTCTGTTACAAGTGTGTCTTTTATAAATAACATATTTTGGATTCTCATTTCTAATCCATTCTGCTATCTACTTACATTTTATGGGTGAGTTCATCCCATTCACATTTACAGTCATGATTATTGTGTTTTTCCTTCCATCTAATTTTTTTGTTTCTCCTTCTTTGGTCTTTTTTTATGCTGTCCTTCTTCAAAAGTCTATTTTTCTTCTAACCCTTACTCTGTTCTTGCTTCTTATCATTGACTCCCTTAATCTTATTGTTTTCCCCTCCTATTTCCCTATTGAGCAAGTTACATTTCTATAGGAAAATCGATGTGTGTGTAGAGTATATATATATAAAATTTTCCCTCTGAATCATTTTCAAGGAAAGTGAGGTTCAATCATTGTCTGCCACCACCTTTTATTTTTCCTTTTACTGAAAAATTCTTCCTTGTGCGCCTCTTTCATGTGAGATAATTTTTCCCATTTGATCTCTTCCTTTCTCCTTCTCCAAGTGTATCCATCTTTCTCACCACTTCATTTTTTTTTTGGTAAATCATTCCAAAAATAAATTTACGTCCAAGCCCCATGTCTGTTTTATACTTCTTTTAACTGGGGTTTACATGTATAATCTTTCTATATAGAAATATAAATAGTTGAACTTCATTAATACCTTTATGATTACTCTCATATGTTTACCTCTCCTTTACCTAGAAACTGCTAAAACTCATGTGATCCTAACTGTGGTTCAACAATATTTTAGTTGTTTCTTTCTTTGACTGCTTGAATATTTTCTCTTTAACCTGGTCTTAAATCTGGCTATAATATTCCCAGGAGTTTTCATTTTGGGATCTCTTATAGGAGATGATTGATAGAATCTCCCAATTTCTATTTTACCCTCTGGATCAAAGATATCAGGGAAGTTTCCCTTGATATTTCTTGAAATATGATGTCTATGCTATTTTTTAATCATAACTTTCAGATGATCCAATGACACTTAAATTATCTCTCTTTGATCTCTTTCCCACGTCAGTTGTTTTTTCTAATGAGATATTTCATTTTCTTCTATTTTTTCTTTTAATTTTATTGTTTCTTGCTGTCTCATGGAGTAATTAGCTTCCACTTGTCCATTTTGAATTTTTAGGGAATTTTTGTGAAGGCAAAAAATACTATGCAACAATCTACATTCAGATAACATCAGTTCTTTCTCTGGAGGCAGATAGCATTATTTTCATCTTGTGTCCTTTGGAATTATCTTTGATCACTGCATTGATGAGAATAGCCATGTCTTGTTAATTCTCTTTTTATAATTTTCTTGCATCACTTTCATTTCTTTTCCAAATTTTACCTCTATAACTCTAATCTCTTTATCTCTTCCATGAATTCCAGCATTCTTTTTTTTGAGGCTTTGTTTGTAGCTGTTTTTACATCATTTCTTCTTCTAAGTTTGTATCTTATTCTTCTCTGCCACCGTAGTAGCTTTTTATATTCAAATTCTTTTGTTGTTGTTGTTTTCTCATCTTTCTAGCCTATTTCTTGACTTTTAACTTTATGTTAAAGTTGGACTCTGCTTTCCTTGGAATAGTAAGGCACTCTCCCAAGCTTTAGACATTTTTTGCTGCTGTTTTTGTGGTTAGTTCTGGGGTTCTGCAAAATTTTGGTGCTACTAAGGTGCTGTGTTCCTGGGAGAGGTGTGGTCATTGTTCTCCTGGTCTGCATTCTGAGCTTTACCCAGAAAGTACCCTTGTCCTCTGAAACCACAAGTGCTAATTTTCCTCTTTTCATTGGAACTGAGACCGGAGTCATTGTTCCCTTTTGACTGGCCCTCAGAGCTCCTCTCCATCCTGTAATGGCAATTAAGACCTCTACATGGGAAATAGAGTTTACAATTGGTACCAGAGGCAACCAACTGTAGCAAAGGGTCCCCTGTAATCTCTTTCTGACCTCTTACTCAAATCCCTAGGCTGAGAGGTCCTGGAGCTGCTGCTGCTTCTGTGATTACTGTTGCTGCCACCAGTGGTGTGGACTCTACTTCATTGTCACAAACCTTTCCTGCCAACCTCCTAAATTTTCTGAAGCCAGAAAAATGTTTCATCATGACCTTTTCTTGGCTCTGCCTCTCTAAAATTTGATTTGATATATTATTTAAAAGTTGTTTGGCAGGGAGTATTGAGAGAGTTTAGCTGGATTATCTCTAATTTGTCATCTTGGTTTCCAAAAGTTTCAGATCATTCTTAATGTTCTAGAAGCAAAGTTTGACTTTCCTATCTGTCACTGTCCTAAATGTTGAGGAAATAATCATAATTGTTAAATGCTTTATTTCTTTTCCTGTTGTATAAAGCAGAAAAGCTGTATGGTTTCTGTATCCTGAAAAAGATCATGAGAGAATTAAAACAGACAATTCTTTCTCCCTCCTCACATGGGAAATACTTGGCTGCCCATCATGGAAAATCCATATTGTTCTAATAGATTTAGGAAAATTCTCTCTATAGCCTTTTTTTTGTTTCATTGTACAGTAGATAGTGACCCAGGTTTCCCATAATTTCAATTATCTCAAACTTTTTGTTCAGCATCAGATACAGAATACCATTTTCCCTCTCAGCAAGTCAAGAATTTGTTACCTGCTCTATTCTTAAAAGAACATATATTGTGAATATCTTTTGTCACATAATATCTGAGTTGGTTGAGATCTTGGGGGTCATCCAGTCTAATTCAAGATTGCATAGAAATCTTTTTAAGGCATTTCTGATCATAGTCACTCATTCTTTACTTGGAAATTGGGACCTCACTAACCTTTCAAAACAAACTGTTGCACATTTGGTATTTCAGTCATCAGGAATTTTTTATTTATATCAAACTTAAGTCTAACTCTCACTTTCATCACTTTCAACTCTCCTAATTCTATCTTCTGGGGTAATAGAGAATAAGCCCAATTATCATTTTTCCTTTTTTTTTATAATTTTTATTTGATTTTACCTTATTTTCCAATTAATAAAGATATAATTTCTGTCTTCACCTCCTCCAATTGCATGGAAGAGGGATAATTTACCCAAATCATTTAACAAATATGTGTAACCAAGTAACACATGTGTGTGTGAACTGATACAGTTAAATAAATAAGACCAAGTGTACAATTTATATAACAGCAATAGTATTTTAGAAACAAATACCTTTGAAAGACTGGTCAATGAGATAACCAGTGATGATTTCAGAAGACCGATAATGAACCATTCTACTTATTGCTTGACAAAGAAGTGATGGATCCTAAATACAAAATGAAACACAGTTTTGGACATGAATGATGTAGAAATTCATTTTCCTTGACTATCCAATTATCATTCAAAGACACAAAGATAAGCATCTTTTGTACTCTAATTTTCCTCTCTTGACAAAACTTTCAACTGGCCTTTAGATGTTTGTTTTCTGGTCTCTCTATCATTCCTTCACATACCTTCATATAAAATTCTACATAGGTGCTAATATTGACACTTAGCAGATGCCACTAGACCTAGACGATTGGACTAATCAGATACTATTGTCAGACTTTCAAGAGGCTACTCTTATTGCAGTTTAATTTTTTCCCCAGTACAAACTATTTTTTCCTTGTTAATTTAATTTAATTTTCAATTCCAAATATTCTTCTTCTTCTACTTCCCCTTCCCCTCACATTGATATGGCAAGAAAAGCAAAATCCATTATACACATATGCAGGGATGCAAAACAAATACCACATTAACTTTGTCAAAAAAAACCAAGAGAAGAGAATATGTTTCACCCTACTCTGAGTTCAATATTTCCCTTTCAAGAGGTAAATAACTTGCTTTATTTTGAGAGCTTCAGAATTGTGATTTGTCATTTTGTTGTTCAGTTACTGAACTTTCAAAGTTGATTGTCTTTAAAATATTTTTATTACTATATAAATTCATTTCCTAGTGCTGCTCATTTCACTTTGGGGCAACTTATATAAGTCTGCACAGTTTTCTTTTTTAATTATTCCCTTCATCATTTCTTATAATACAATGATATTCTATCTCTGTCATATACCACAACTTCTTCAGGCATTTCCCAATTGATGTGTATCCCCAGAGCTACAATTCTTTGCCATGACAAAAAGAAGTGCTACAAATATTTTTGTACATATGGATCCTTTTCCTTTTTATTTGATCTCTTTGGAGTATAAACCTATAGGTGCTTTCTCTGAGTCAAAGGGTATGTACAGCTATTGCATTTTTATTTAATTTTTTTGTTTATCTAAATTTAATTTATTTAATTATTAATGATTACTTAATTAATTAATCATTAATAATAACTAATGATAAATAATTTATTTAATTATTAAAATAAATAAATTTAATTTTAATTAACTATAATTTTAATTGTACTTTATTACTCACTCATAGAGAGTTAATGGATAAAATATGTGGGGACATATTTTTTGGAAATGGTCAAACTGAGTAGATTCATTTTTCTTTACTATATTTACTCATTACAAGTGTTTTTCTGGTTTGTTCGTTTGTTTTGTGGGAGTTTGAAGGGGAATAATGAAAAAGATTACTGTAACTTTTTTAATAAACAGAAAAGAACAAAAAATTTCAGAAGGAAGCACAGACAATTTGTATAGTTTAAAATGTAAAGTGTAGAAGATATTTACTTTTTAAAGAAATCTAGCAGTATGAAATGGAGATTTGTGGTTTCACATAGAATCTTTTTGCGTTTGGTTATATTTGGTAATGCTTTCTTTTGGTTTTTAAGTTCAGAATTTTAAAATTTTGAAATAAAATTTAGTTGTGTTTCTTATTCAATCTTGTTATCTTAGACAGAAAAAAAAACCCACCACAAACCAGAATAGTTTACTGTGGATTCTAAAACATTACTTCCTTTTTCAAAGTCCTACATTTAAACTGTGATGAATTTAATAGAATCAATTAGCAAACTTTTCCCGGACAATGTTGTTAACTCACAGATTTAACTTATAGTCATCGTATTTTGATAAATAAAGTAAACTGAAAACACCTTTTGCATGATGAAAAATCAGGGCAACGTCAAGTCACATACTAACTGGTACTCCAATTTTCTGCTTAATTTGAGAATGCCTATAACTTAAGGGTTAGAAATATTTAATTCTTGATTCTCTTGCTTCCTTATAGAATTTCAGAATTACTGTAGGATGACCAAGAGATTACTTCCCACCAGCCCCTTCCCAGGCATCTGTCTGTCTATCTATCTATCTCTATCTATATATGTATGTATATATGTATATACATATATATGCATATATATGTATATATGTATGCATGTATATGCAAATATGGCTTTGAATTGGTGTTGATTTTATATGTTTGAATTTTTGACATCTTTTTTTAAAAATTTATTTATTTAATTTTAGTTTTCAACATTTATTTCCACAAGATTTTGATTTTTCTACCCCCCTCTCCCCTCCCCCACCCCAAGACACCATGCATTCTGACTACCCCATCCCCCAATCTGCCCTCTCTTCTACCACATACCTCCCTGCCCTTATCCTCATCTCCTCTATTTTCTTGTAGGGCAAGATAAATTTCTATACCCCATTACCTACATATCTTTTTTCCCAGTTGCATGCAAAAACAATTTTTGGCATTGGTTTTTAAAACTTGGAGTTCCAACTTCTTTCCTTACTCCCTTGCCATCCATCCACACTGAGAAGGCAAGCAATTCAATATAGGTTATACATGTGTAGTTATGCAAAAGACTTCCATAAAAGCCTTGTGAAAGACTAACTATATTTCCCTCGATTCCATCCTGCCCCCATTTACTCTATTCTCTCTTTTGACCTAGTCCCTCCCCAAAAGTGTTTAGTTCTAATTACTCCCTCCTCCCATTTGCCCTTCCTTCTATCATTCCCTCCCCCACACCCCACTTATCCCCTTCTCCTCTACTTTCCTGTGGTGTAAGATAGATTTTCATGCCAATTTGAGTGTGCATATTATTCCCTCCTTAAGCCAGATGTGATGAGAGTAAGTTTTTCTTTTCCCCTCTCACTTCCTCCCTTTTCCCCTCCATTGAAAAAACTTTTTCTTGCTTCTTTTATGAGAGATAGTTTGCCCCATTCCATTTCCCCCTTTCTCCTATCAATATATTCCTCTCTCACCCCTTAATTTTATTTTTTAGATATCATCCCTTCCTATTCAATTCACCCTGTGCCCTCTGTCTATATGTATATTATCCCTCCAGCTACTCAAATACTGAGAAAAGTCTCAAGAGTTACAAATATTATGTTTCTATATAGGAATATAAACAGTTCAACTTTAGTAGGTCCCTTAGGTTTCTCTTTCCTGTTTACCTTTTCATGCTTCTTTTCATTCTTGTGTTTGAAATTCAAATTTTCTATTCAGCTATGGTCTTTTCATCAAGTATATTTGAAAGTCCTCTATTTCATTGAAGGACCAATTTTTCCCCTGAAGTATTATACTCAGTTTTGCTGAGTAGGTGATTCTTGGTTTTAATCCTAATTCCTCTGACTTCTGGAATATCATATTCCAAGTCCTTCAATCCCTTAATGTAGAAACTGCTAGATCTTGTGTTATTCTGATCGTATTTCCACAATACTCAAATTGTTTCTTTCTGGCTGCTTGCAATATTTTCTCCTTGACCTAGAAACTATGGAATTTGGCTACAACATTCCTAGGAGTTTTTCTTTTGAGATTTCTTTCAGGAGACAATCAGTAGATTCTTTCAATATTTCTTTTATCCTCTGGTTCTAGAATATCAGGACAGTTTTCCTTGATAATTTCATGAAAGATGATGTCTGGGCTTTTTATTTGATCATGGCTTGCAGGTAGTCTTATAATTTTTAAATTGTCTCTCCTGGGTCTGTTTTTCAGGTCAATTGTTTTTCCAATGAGATACTTCACATTTTCTGTTATTTTTTTCATTTCTTTGGTTTTATTTTGTAAATTTCTTGATTTTTCATAAAGTCATTAGATTCCATCTGCTCCAGTGCAATCTTTAAGGAATTATTTTCTTCAGTGAACTTTTGGATCTCCTTTTCCATCTTGCCAATTCTACTTTTTAGGGCATTCTTCTCCTCATTAGCTTTTTGGAACTCTTTTGCCATTTTGTTAGTCAATTATTTAAAGTGTTATTTCTTCAGCCTTTTTTGAGGTCTCCTTTAGCAAGTAGTTGACTCTTTTTTGATGATCCTCTCTCATTTCTCTTCCCAATTTTGCTGTATTTCTCTTACTTGATTTTCAAAACCCTTTTTGAGTTCATCTGTGACCTGAGACCTATTCATATTTTTCTTAGAAGGTTTGGATGGAGGAACTTTGACTTTGTTTTCTTCTGTTTGTATGCTTTGACCTTTCTTGTCACCAAAGTAAGATTCTATAGTCTGATTCTTTTCCATTTTTTGCTCATTTCCCCAGCTATTTACTTGCCTTTTGAGCTCTTTATCAAGGTGGTTCTATGCTTCCAGTGGAGGGTGGGGGGAGTGTACTGTCAGCCCCTAGATTCCCCCCACAATCTGTAGGTTTAGAGCTCCAGAAACAGTGGCTGCAGCAGTTTCTGCTGCTGTTGTGTCTGCAGAGGGTTCCTCCGCTACCCTGGGGCTGGAGCTGGACCACTCCACTCTCCTATGCTGGTCCCACAGGCTTTTTCCACTGACCTTCCAATTTATCCTCAGTGTTTTAGGGTCCTGAAGTCTGGAAACTGCCATAGATGTGAGAGATTCAGTCTCACCAAGGCCTGCTCAGGTCTAGTCTATGCTGGAGCAGTCCATGCTGGACTGAGCTCTGCTCCCAGTGTGGTGTGAAAGACACTTTTAGGTGATCTTTCAGGCTAACTTGGACTGGACATTTGCTTCCCTCTGCCATTCTGTGGGTTCTGCAGTTCCAGAATTTGTTTAGAGCCATTTTTCACACATATTTGACTGGGGTTGGTGGGACCTCTCTAAAAAGTCAGTGCTGTTACTTCTCTATCTTGGCTCAGCCTAGTGATCACATCTTTAAGGTAACTTTTTTTTTATATATCTTGTGATTTTTGAATTTAGAGATTTATGAGATCAGTGGTCTGGAGTATGTGTGGGATGGTTTACTGCAGTGGAAGGCCCATGTCCCTACAAAGCTTGGTGATGTGGTTGAAGAAAAGAGACATGGGAGGTGGGAAAAGATAGACCAATTCCATTTATTGATCCGAGGGTTAGGGTATATATAGACAGAAACTGTAAGTCTACATGACATTCTGTTTGTCTCCTGTCCCAGTGATTTGGCCAGTCTTACTGTCTTTAAAGGCTATTAGCCTAGAGAATATCTATTTTACATATCTCTTGTTTTCTGTAGTTCCCACTTTTGTCTCATGGAGACAGCAACATCTGGGGGACATGGAGAGCCATTTTGGGTGATAATGAGCACAGTCTCAAAGAACAGTTTCCCCAAAGGTCTTTCCTGATCTTGTCAACAGCACTCCACCCTGGCCCTCAACAGTTTACAAATTTTTGTTTGGGAACCTGGAAATTAAACTGGTATCAAAATTATACCAAAGTTTTAACTTCATTGAAAGATGACTTTTGGGAAGGAAAAGTGTATATAAACCATGAAAATAAGTAGCAGTCTACAAATTTGCAGTATAATGTGAATTAAGCAGTGACTCTAATAATAATTTTAATTCAATTCCTTCTTTTTCTCCCTCACTCTTTTCATAATTTGCACAAAACTCTGTGATTATTGGTAATTTTGAAGTTATTTTCTGTAGTTATGTTCTCTTAGTCTGATGATTCAGAGGCCAGTAAGAAGAGGAGACTTGGTGGCTGGGAGTAGGTGGCATTGGAAAATGCTGAGTGCCAAACACAATTATTGCTATCCAAATACTTTATTCAAACTATTAACGAATGATGCATAATATTCTGGTAGACAGTATCAAAATATATTTTCACTCAGAAGATCTGGATATGTTAAGACAACAATGAATTTTTCCACCTCCCTGAGGTTTTGCATGTTTAGAGCAATGGGTTCATCATTCTGGATGACTAATCTACTCCTTTGCTCTACATTTAAATTAACTCTTAACTTGCACTAACACAGAAAAATAATAAGAATATAAAGTATAAGGAAGACAAGAAAAATCATAGAACATTGGAACTGGAAGAAGCCTCAGATACTACCTAGTTGAACTCTACCTAACCTCTATTACAGTAAAAAAATCATCAACCAACCTCTTTTGAAGACTTCCAATGAAACAGAAATTAGGTCCACCCCCCATAAAGACAGTTGATTCCACTTTTGAATGGCTTCAATTGTTTGGGAGATATTGTTTTCCACTAGCGTCAAACCCAAACCTACCTCTCTGTAACTTAAACCTGTAGCTCCCAATTCTGTCCTCTAACACTGAAGAACAAATTGAGGTCCTTTTAATTCTTGAACATAGCTATTATGCACTCCGAAATTCTCTTCTTCATACAAATATCCTTAGCTCCTTCAACTGATCACAAAAATGAAATAATACTTACAAATATTCATGCATATGTAATGAAATAAATGAATATAGGGTGATCAATATAAACATCTTTTGGGAATTTCTTATATGCAAGGCACTTATGCTAGTTGTTATGAAGGTCACAAAGGAATTTGAGCAAAGTATTTGCATAAATTATTTGTGTGCTCTTTAAGTTATTGTTTTGTTCTTTTCTTGAGCTGGTCCTATGGAGCATCTTCTCCCCTCTCCTCCCAACTGCTTGGTCTCTCCAGTTACTGGAAGTCATGAAAGGGAAGCACTAACACACCAAGGCACGAGGTGTCTCATCAAAAACCACAGCGGTATTCCAATGCCATGGACTCTAAGAACTCAGGATTATCCCCATGCCATGATGAGGTGTGGAGTAGGACTCTAGTCCTTTACATAGTAGTCATCCAATGAATTAAATAGATCTATGATTTCATCAAATCATCAATAATGTAGATCACAATACACCAAGGACCACCCATTCTCTGCAACTCTTATCTATAATTTCCTATAAATCCATCATAGAAGCTCCTTTTGGTGTTCTATCTGCCTGAATAAACACTGCTAATGTTACTAAGGCTATGATTAAGAATCAGGCTGACAGTTATATACCACTGGATTTGCTGAATATAACTAAAATGACTTCTTACCTCTCAGTGGAGCCTATGAAAAGACTAATATACCAAGGTAGGATCAAAAGACCCTACATAGGGGGCAATTGCATAACTTGGACAAATGTGTTGACAAAGAAGCATTTTATGCTAAGTACCAGATCATTGCTACCATAAGGTAAAGAAAGGGAAATCTTTAAGGATTTAAGGTTTTAAAAGTAATGTAGATTATCCAAGGAAATAGTGGAGATAGTACAATTCACCATTATAGATCATAAAAATTTAGCTTCTACCAAATATCTCACAAAAACTTTATGTCTTTCATGGACTGACAGAAGATAAATTCCTATATCACAAATAGAGTCTTGAAAATGTCCTAGCTAACCCAATCAAAAAGAATGCTCTGGAACCAGAATATTATCAGTGACCACACTGTTTGCTATGATCACCCAGACATAAAATTTATTCATAAAATCTATTCACAATATTCGTTAACAACATTTTAAGGTATATGTCACCATCACAAATAAATATTCATTATCTCCTAACTATGTGGAGCACAAAGTATTCAAAGTGTAAATGCTTGACTGAGGAGAACAAAACCATATGAAAACAAGTTGAAGACCCTTCATTCCTATTGCCTTGACTGCTCCTGAGATTGCACTGTGAATGCTTTCCGTGACTTTATGGGAGATGAGCTTATGTCTTAGTACTTTTATTGAACCACAAAAAGAAGTTATTTTATCTACCTCTATAATCTTCCATAGAACCCTGAATATAAAGTAATAATAGCATGAGAATGACTTGTCCCAAGATTCTTTTTCTTGGAAGCCCGTCAAGATCAATGAGAGGATGAGATGATGACAAAATATGAATAATAATCACTATATTAATAATATGATTTTAAATCCTAATTTTCCCTTCCACAGCTCAGCAGAACACATAGAGTTATTCTTCCACATGAAAATCCTTCCAATATTTTGAACATAGCGATCATGTGCCTGCTGAGACTCCTCTTCTTACATTTCAATATTGCCTGTCCCCAGAGAATAAATTACTCAATCAGTGCTATGGACCTATGTCTCTAAATATGCAAAACCTCAGAGACATGGAAAATTGTAATGTCTTATTATAACATAAAAAATCCTTCTGAGGAAAGTATACTTTGATGACATTTCACAGAATAACATATGGCATTTCTTAGTCGTTTCCAAAAAAGAATTCAGCTTGTAAAAATTGTCTTTGGCCCCATCACCATTTTTCCAATGCCACTCCTTTCTAGCCACCGTCACTTTTCTTTCAGCTCCATTTCATTTGATGACAGATATTATATTAGTATGTTTGAAGATAATTATTATATTAATTCAAGTATTCCTATAATATGCAAGGTATTAGATGAGGTACTAGAGATGCAAAAAATGAAAAATAATCTCTTGCCCTCAAGGAGTTTACTACATTTCTCTGGGAAGGGGGTTATCACGTTCACACAGAGAAGTAGGTACAAGTTAATTTGTGAGAGGAAAGTTGTTCTAACAGCTAGAGAGACCTGGGAAGTTTCCCCATGAGAGGCGAGACATAAGATCAATGAACTTCTAAGGCACCTAAGGATTCCAAGAGGTAGAGATAAAATGTGAATTATTATTAATCATCACTCACGTCATTATACCATTTTATAGCTCACTTTACTCCCAGCAAGATTTTAAGTTAAGAAATAAAAGCAGTATTATTCCTACCTCACATGAAGAAATAAAAGCTAGAAACAGAACATTTGCAAATTATCTTCTTTTCTTCTTGCTTTTTGATTTCTTCTTTAGAGGAGATAAAAATATTTTACTGCCGTATCTTCTGTTTGACAGGTAAGGAGAATGCATTCCTTTCCTAGTAGTTAGGAATCTCACCAGATCAGCATTTCTCAAGGTCTAGAAATTAATCTCAGAGGGTTTGCAGGGAATTCTACAAAACATAATTCCCTGATGAAGGGATTTGGGCTTACCCAAGTTATTTGCACTTCATGATGCTATGACAGGTTGACCTCTCAATGTTTTTTATTTCAGAAAATGTTAACTCAGATGACAGCTATCACTATAAATGTGAGAATAAATGTATATAAATCACAGTTGCTCAAATATCAGTTCATATGGCAGGCATATGAGAACACAAAATTTCCCACAGCCCATAGTAGAGTATTTTAGATTAGCTCTCTAGTATTGTAACAAAACAAGTCTTTTCCAAGAAAATATATTTTTTCTTTTTTCCAATCATGAACATTATTCAGTACAAAAATATATGATTTAACATAAAATGATATTTTCTTTCTGAGTTTAATGAAAATGAGACAGAGAGAAGAGTAGAGAAGAGAAAAGAAAAGAAGAGAAAGAAAGATATGAGAGGAAAGGAGAACAAAACATAGGACAGAAGATATGAGGAGAAAGCATGGTTATATAGCTAAAGAGAAAAACTACATGACCAAGAAATTCAAGGATAAGGGTAAGGTATTTTGTTCAATAGTGTTAAAGGTAGAGCTGTACTGAAAATACATTCAACTATCCCTGAAAGTCTGATCAAGAGTATTTTTAAAGTAAGTAAGCTTTAAAATTTGGTTATAGTTTCATATTGTAAGCTCCTAATTAGTAGAAGCTGGGATAGTTTATAATTTCATTTTGAACATTATGGCTTGTTTCTTTTTTGAGGTACTTTAAGTTACTAATTATCATGTATGGCCATGTAGAGTTGCTCCTTTATCCTGTAACACACATTCAATAAGTTGGAAGAGCTGCAGTTCATTTCTATCCTCAAATCCATATCTTCTTCTTGGTAAGTAGCAGGGAGGGAATAGAGGAAAACTTTTTTTGGGGGGATGTTCTTTTAAATTGTTGCCTGGGGCAATATGATAATCATTTTAAATGATTTAAAAAATTGTTTACTAGGGGATTAGGAGAGAAAATAATGTTTCAAAATCTGCTCTGAATAGTTCTAGTAAATGGAGCATAGTGTTTTGTCAAGAATAATTTTTTTTTAGTTTTTAATTTCGATATTATGTATCTAAGGTAATAAATTTATTTTTTTCTAGTGTTTTGCTATTTGATGTGCATAAATACATGTTATTGTTGTTTGAATTTATAAATTGCCTTATTGGTAATATAGAGTATAATTTCTGAAAGGCTTTATCTTGAGCATTCTAAAGCAACAATCTGTGGAAGCTGTTATGGTTTCCAAATTGTTTTCAATATTTAAAGTCATTTTCCCTTAGAAACAATAAGCAAGAATTGTTAAGAATAAGATAAAAAAAACTTACATGTATATGTTTTAATAGAATAACTATGCAAAATAAATCTTCCCTCCATAGGCTTAGGACTATACATTGATTTGGGGAGAAAATAATGCCAACAAGAAAAAATTTGAACACAAAGTTGATGTACAAGTCAAATCTTAATTTTGTTTCTTGGAGTTGTTGGTCTTCAGTAATAAAGTATTAATTATTGCTTTGTGGTGGCTTACTATGAAGGAAATTATTTAGGATTTAACAGGTTGAAGTCATTTTTTAATCAATAGTAATTTTTTAATGCTTCTTCAAATTAGTGTTAGCCTCCTCAGATGTTACAAAAATGGAACTGTTCCAATCTCCTACGGAATTTTGAGAGTATCCAAACAACATGAATTAGTCCATTGAAGTGGAAAAAAAACCCCATGCATCAGGAATATGGACCCAGATTCAAATTCTGCCTCTGGTGCTTATTAGTTATGTAACCTTGCATGAATCTTTTATTGTCCATAGACTTCAGTTTCCTCATCTGCAAAATGATGAGATGGCAATAGTTGCCCTCTGATGTCCCTTCCAGCTTTAAATCTATGCTCCTATGATATTTAATGGTAACTTCCTGCTCTAGAACTGTGATATAATCCTCTCCTTTATTTTATGCTTTAGCTTTATGAGTGCAGGGCTCTGTAAGCATTTCCGTTGTCTAAATTTTTTATTTTTTCCTGTCTAAATTCAACCCAATATTGTTTTAGTTAGACACCATTTCTTTTGTTTTCCCTGCAGTTTTCCTGTGTCCTTTCCCCTGGTCAAGTTCCCTTAGCATACTGGCAGATGGCAAACATGACTCTTCTTACTTAGCCTTGTGTTCTTAAGGGTGAACAGCCCAGTCTTTCATTCTTTCCTGTAGGTCAATGCTTTTCAGTCCTCTCAACATTCTTGCTATTCTCTGTACTTTTTCCAAGAAATGCACATATGATATTAATATTAACTGACTGCATCAAATTATTCAATTGTTGATCTAATAATTGACATGTGAGTTTCTCTGAAAACAATAATTGCAATATTGTACAGACAAGCTGAATAACTCCTCTGTCACATGCATGAATATAAAATAAGCACAACGAAACAGATGAGTGTGGGAGGAAGAAAGGTCCAGCTGGATGCTTCAGAAAGGAATAGTGTCTTTTCACCTCTGAAACTATGGAGGACCATTGAACCTTATCTATTGTTGGCAATAGATTAGCAATAAAAGGAATGTCGTGGTTTCCCATCTTTCAATTTTCTTATCTTTTTTCACTTTTGGAGGTATATAGAATTGAGCTAGTGTATAAGCTGAAGCAGCTCAGTAGTTTTGATTCATTTATGATTTGGGTTAAAGTGTGATTCAAAATTCTTTGCAGCATTTTCTTTCTAGCAAGGTATATACTAATATGGTAACAATAGAAGCACAATTTCTTGTATTTGCTCTGGAGAAATGCCACCAATAGGGTTCTCTTTTGTACACAGAATGTATACTTTCTAACAAAAATATCAACAGAGCACAGTAATAATTGTCCTTTGTTACAATACCCTCTGTCATAGCATGCGGAGATAAACTTTTCACTATTTGTTATGGCTTTATTTTTAGTTATTATAAAATAGTTACTTTCCCAAATGTTTCAAAAGACATGATTCTGATCTTTGGGGAATCTTATAAATCTCATATTTTCTACTAATGGACAGTTGTTTATCCTTTGTTCTCGAAGAGGACCATCATATCAGGAAGATGATGCCGTGACTTGCAAGCGAATTAAATTAAAGTGAGGGAGGGCTGCGCAAAGTCACCAGCCTCACTTTCTCCTCCAGCACCATCTGAATGCAGTGGCAAGATATAGATGAGGATGAGTAGAGGTGGACCTGGATGCAGTAGGAAATCTTCGTCTTTGTAAGCTAAGGTCTTTCCCAGGTTTCAGCTTGACTGAGGCAACACCCATTCAGTGATTAAGGCTAGGTAAGAAATGAGGCAAAGAAAAAATCATCATGGAAACAGAAAGAAAATGCTCAGGGTTTCTGGACAAAACACAAACAGTTGCTATTTATATTCTGAGCCATCAGGGCCCAATGTCCAGGTAATGCCTGGACCACCTATTGGTGGTTAATCAATGAGAGTCAGAGTTACTTGAGTATAAGACTTGGTCCTTAAGATAGAAATCTGGCCCATAAACCCTAAGATATCTAGTGAGGTTTCAGCAATCAAAATTTATATTCCTTTGGAGAGAACACCCCAAAGTAAGGTTATTATACTCCAGGTGGACAAAGAAAGAAGAAGGATAGGAAAGGAAAGGAGAAAGGAAAAAGGAAGAATGAAAAGAAAAAGGAAGGAAGAAGCTACGCTGCCCAATTGCAATAGACCAGTTGGGTTCCAAGTAGGGAAGCTTGTATAGCTTAGAGGCTGCTGTTTGTTCTTTGTTCTAGAAGAGGACCATGACTTCAGAAAAGTGATGCCATGACTTGTAAGTGAATTCAATTCAAGAGGATAAATGGGAAAGTAAGGAGGAAAAGTCAGTCATCAAAACTGACTTTCTATTTTCCAGAATCAGTTGGTTGATCAAAGAATAATTAATATTTCCCCCTCATCCCACTTAGCATGTATAAGGAAATCTCCTGATACCACCATAGAATCACAGAATATGAGGATTGCAAAGGACCACAAAAGCCATTTTATCCAACACATACTTGGAGGAAAAATTCCCATCTACAGCATAGTCAACAAGAGGTCATTTAGCATTTGCTTGAAAACTTCCAAGGAGAAAGAATCTACTGTTTAACTGAGAAATGCAATTCTATTCTTAGTTAGCTCTTATTGATAGGAAGCTTTTACTTGTGTCACACCTAAATTTGCCTCATTGTTCTTTGTTCTGCCCTTGGAGGTCAAAGAGAACAAAGAAAATTCCTCCCACAGGTAGCAGCTCTTCAAATACTTGGTGATGTCTATCATGTCTTAAGTCTGTTCTCCAAACTAAACATTCTTCTTTAAATCCATCTTTATATGGCATGAATTCAATACGCTCATCAACCTAGATACCCTCTCATAAATACTCTACTCCAGATGTGGTCTGACCACAGAATTCTGATCAAAATGCCTATTACCTATCCATGCTTCAGACTCATTTAAAAGCAAATATTAGCCTAGAATTTAGTATATAAATATGTCACTGTACTTTCATACTTTGGCTTAATGTTTCTGGTCTGCTGTCTTTATGTATTGTGTATATGTCTCAGAATTCTCAGTCTTTGGAAGGCAAACAAACTAGCTCTTGGGATATTAAAATTCTCTCTCTCTCTCTTAAGTGTCCATGAGCATCTGAAACCTAGATTGTACTTCAACTGAAAGGGAACAAACAGCTGTGGCAGATTAAGCAGTATGTCACAGGGAAGCAGATTTGTCTATTAACTCATTATAAAGTATTCCTGCAGAAGGTGGAGGAATGAGGGAAAACCAAGATGGTAGAGTAAATGCAGGGACCTGCTTGAGCTCTCCCCCAAAATCTTTCCAAATACCTGGAAAAATGACTCTAAATAAATTCTCGAGCTACAGAACCCTCAAAATTATGGAGTGAAACAAGTCTTCAGCCCAAGACAGTCTGGAAGGTTAAGAAGAAGGGTCTATCACACTGAACCAGGAGTAGAGTGCAGTCCAACATAGGCCATGCTGGCATAGATAGTGGAGCAGGCCTCAGAGGACTCAATCACTGGCAGCTGTGGCAGTTCCCAGATCTTTTGGCCCTCAAATGCCAAAGACAATATAGATCAGTGGAAAAACTCTGTTGGACATGAAACAGGGAGGGGCACTGTCCAGCCCTAACTCTCTGGCAGTGGAAGTGGTAGCAGCAGCAGCTGCTCCTTCAGGAGTTCCCACCCACAGATGGTGTGGATATTGAACAACTGATCAGAGGGTGATAACAGGGATCTCTTTGCTGCCACTTAGAATTCTCTAGCTTTGCCCTGCTTGAATCTGAGTCACCATCCTGGGTGGTGAGCCTGGGGCAAGGAGTTGCTCTGATGTGGTGGAGTTTGTGGTTCAGTGGAGAAGGAACCTTCCTCACTGTTCAAAGGCAGAAAAGAGTGCTTGTGGTCACCACAGGACAGAGCAAAGGCCAGGAAAGGAGAAAATACCTCTCCTTTAATCATTCCACATTGGAAGAACTAAAAATCTACAGATCCCAAGAAGTAACTCTGAAAAGAACCGAACAAAACCCCTGAAGTTTAGAATAATACACCACTACTACCTTCACTGGAAGAAGAGTTAAAC
>CM053773.1:137136503-137234398 GCA_028658325.1 Potorous gilbertii | reverse complement strand
CTATGTCTATACCTGATGGTAAGCATATCTCTTCGTCGTCAGAGACGAATGGTGGAATTATCTTCTCAAGGAAATAGCCATCTATGGTCTTAGTTTTTTTCCCTTTTCTGGGCATTTTCCCAGCCAGTTACTTGACTTTTGAGAGTCCTCTCCACCCCCTGGCCTGGATCCGCCCAGCTAGTGCTTGGGGTCTGAGATTCAAATGCTGCTCCCCAGCCTCAGGGCTTTTGGCGGCAGGCCTGACTGCTCTTCAATGGGAGCTTTTCTGCTGGTTCTCAGGTGGGGGCAGGGGTGCCTCTCAGGCTCAGTTCCCTCAGGGGGTTTATACCGAGAACTTTTGTAATGGAGCATCGGTCGAGCTCCACCCTGCTCTGCCGGTAGCTGCCTCTGCCTCAGTGGCAGCCTCCCAGGGGGTCCGAGTCCCGGAGATACCCTGCTACCCTCTCCGCCCTTCTCTCTCACTGACCTGTGCGTCTGTGGGTGGAGGGACCTTCGTGGCCGCCCGGAGATTCAGGTCCCTGACGCCTGCTGGGCTCTGCTCCCTCCTCTTAGTGCCGCGTGGCCGGGGCGGGGGAGGGGAGCGCTCGGCAGGGCAGGACTCCGCTCTCGTCTGGGGGACCTTTGTGGTCGGTTTTTCAGGGCTCTCTGCAACGGAAATCTCCTTCACCGTGTTTCTGTGTGGCTTCCACTGTTCCAGAATTTGTCAGGAGTTATTTTTACCAGAAATCTATGAGCTGTGGGTTCGGACCTAGCATAGGTGAGTCTTTCTACTCCGCCATCTTGGCTCCGCCCCCCCCTTAAATTCTAACTCTTTGTTTTGATTTTCTATCTTTTCCTTTTTATATTCCTCTTCAGAAAGTTTGTTTCCTTAATCTAGTTAATCTTCTGCATTGTCTTTCCTTTTAGCCCTCTGATCCAAGCTTTTCATCTAGTTGAATCTGATGTATTCCTACACTAAAATCTTTATGTCTAAACACTCAATCTTATTATTTTCCATTTCAGAAAAGACTGAAGTTGATCTAATGCCTACTTCTCCTCACAGCTAGGTGGTGGAGTTGCTGAAGCATGGGTCTCTGGACTTAGGAAAACCTGAGTTTAAATCCAAGGCACAGAAACTTATTAGCTGTGTGACCCTGGGCAAGTCATTTAATCTCCATTTGCCTCAGTTTCCTCAACTGTAAAATGGGAGTAAGACCTAGTATTACTAGTACCTAGATTGCAGGGTTATTATGAGGATCCAGGGAGATAATATTTGCAAAGTTCTTACCACAGTGAGAGACACATAGTTGTGTTCATCCTTCATTTTTGAAGAAGACTGTAACATCAGAGAAATGATGACATGACTTGTAGTTGACTTTGTTTTGAGTGAGAGAGGGCTCTGCAAGGTCATCACCCTCACTTTCTCCTCCTGCACCATATAGATCCAGTGACCAGATAATCATCAGGATGACTGGAGATGGCCCAGGATGCAATGGGAGAACTTGGCACTTGGTAGGAGCTTAATAAATGCTTTTTTCCTTCTATTTCGTTCTTCACCAGGCTTGGATACCTCCCCATTAGTCCTAATGGCTCCTTTCCCAATCTCTCCCTTCCTCCATTTGTATACTCTGCTTTTCATAAATACAATTTAAGAAAATGTAGCAAGTATCAGCTCCTTCTCTTTTTCCTTTCTATGCGAGTACAGGATGTTCCTTTTACCCTTCCTTCTTTTTCTCCTCTTTAAACTCTAAAAGAAATCTTCCCTGGGTCCTATTCTTTTCCTACTTCACCCCCTCAGTAACCTTTGAAGACATTAAGGTTCTGAAGGAACACTTTCTTTCACTTCCACCTATTAGAATGTTAGCATTATATCATTATACAACTTCTTTTTATTTTATTTTTTAACTTTTTAACTTTTATTTGTTTTTAGTGTTCTACAATTGCTTCCATATAACTTGGATTTTTTTCTCCTTCCTCCCCCTCCCTCACCCTTTCCTCTCCCTTCCTACCCTCAATTTTATATAGATTCTATACATACATTCCTATTAAATACATTTTCACCTTAGCCATGTTGCATAGAAGAATTAAAATGAATGGGAGAAATCATAAAACAAACCAGAATGTAATACATAAGAAAATGATCTGCTACACTCTGAGATTGAATTCCATAATTCTTTCTCTGAATGTGGAAGGCATTTTGCCTTAAGAGACCATTGGGAATTTTTGCGTTACAATGAAATTCTAAGTCTACCAGAAAAAATCCTTGCACATTGTGGTTGTTGCTGTGTACAAAGTTCTCCTGGTTCTGCTCCTTTTGCTCAGCATCAGTTCATATAAGTCTTTCCTGGCTTCTCTGAAGTCTTCCTGTTCATCATTTCTTGTAGCACAATAGTATTACGTTGCATTCATATACCATAGTTTATTCAGCCATTCGCCAATTTTTGGGCATCCCCTTGATTTCCAGTTTTTGGCCACCACAAAGAGGGCTGCTATAAATATTTTTGTACATGTGGATACTTTCTCATTTTTGTGATCTCTTGGTGATACAGTCCTAGAAGTGATATTGTTGGGGCAAAGGGTATGCACATTTCGGTAGCTCTTTGGGCATAGTTCCAAATTGCTCTCCAGAATGGTTGAATCAGATTACAGTTCCACCAGCAATGAAAGTGTTCCAACTTTCCTATATCTTCTCCAACATTTATCATCATACTTTTTATCATGTTAGTCAATCTGATTGGTGTGATGAGGTATCTCAGAGGTGTTTTGATTTGTATATCTCTAATCAATAGTGATTTAGAGCATTTTTTCGTATGACTATAGATAGCTTTAATTTCTTCCTCTCGAAACTTCCTGTTCATATCCTTTAACCATTTATCAATTGGGGATACAACTCCTTTTTATTAAGGAAATTAATTTGTCTAGGTTTCTTTGGACTCTATTTCAAAGTTCCTACTCAACTATGCTAATTTTACCAGAGATTATTGAATGTACTTTCTTCCAGTGTGGGTTCATTCTCCCTACTCCTGTAGGATTATACCAAACTTTGCACAGTAAGTTATTCTTGTTGTATGTCTAAATGCCTTTTGGTATACTATCTTCTAAAACCTTCTCTCATTTATATTTTATAGTTGTTCACTCATTTCAGTAACCTGTGACTCTTCATGACACCATTTATAGTTTTCTTGGCAAAGATACTTGAGTGGTTTGCCATTTCCTTCTCTAGCTCAATTTACAAATGAGAAATTGGAGCAAGTAGGGTTAAGTGACTTGTCTAGGATCACACAGCTAAGAAGCATCTGATGCCATATTTGAACTCAGGAAGACGAATCTTCCTGACTGTGAGCCTGGCATTCTATCCACTTCATCACCTAGCTGCCTCTATATTTGTATTAGATGCAACCAGACTGTGTGTAATCCAGCTGCTGTTCCTTGGTACCTGGAGTGCTTCTTTTGAATGCTGAGAGTATCATTGCTCTGTTCTGGGATCTTGAGATTTTGGCTATGACATTCCTATGATCTTTCTTTGGAGGATTTCTTTTAGGAAACTATGGGTTGTTTCCTTCCTTCCTTCCTTCCTTCCTTCCTTCCTTCCTTCCTTCCTTCCTTCCTTCCTTCTTTCTTTCTCCCTTTATATTTCCTTTGATTTTAATAGATCTGAGCAGTTTTTATTTAGATTTTAAAAATCCAATAATTCTTAAGTGATATTTCCATCCTTTAGTTATTTTCCAGGTTAATTGTTTTTGATATTATATCTTACATTTTCTTCTCTCAGGCTTATACTTTTACTCTAAAATTCTTGCTCGTGGAGTCACTTACTTCTGTTTGTTCTATTTAGTTTTCAAGAAGTCAGTTACTTGGTCAAGATTTACTACTTTCTCTTGGAAGCCATTTATTCTCCTTTGAATTCTTAGTTCAAAAGCTTATATTTCATTTTTAAGCTCTTGCTTCATTTATTTTAGGTATTTACATGGTCCTATATTAATTCCTCGTTCTATCTCAGGAATCCTGAATTCAAATATACCTTCATAAACTTATTAGTTTTATGACCCTGGGCAAGTCACTCAACCTCTTTTTGCCTCAGTTTCTTCAACTATAAAATAAAGATAATTACAATAGCAATTTGTTTTGAAAATCAAGTGAGATAGTATTTGTAGAAAGTGCTTGACATGGTACCTGACACATAGTAGGTGCTTAATAAATACTTAGTCTTTTTCCTTTCCTTCCTCTTACCAATGCAGATTAACAACTACTCTGAAAGAGAATTAGGTGAAATGACACAGGTAGGTTTTACTCAATGATACTTTGGCATACCTAATTAATATTCTTAAATTACTTGGAAATTTAGAATTAATAATAATCTTCCTGATGAATCTCACTGAGATGATTCCTTTATATTTTGTGGGTGAAATTATGTGGGTTTATCTGTTTTTAATATTCATGAGCCTCTTGGGTGACCTGTTTCTGATATGAGAGTTATGGCTAGAAAGGATAAAGGGCTAGTCAGGTAATGAGAATAAAGGATAACTAGTGGCATATCCACAGGATCTACTGACACCATACAATGTCAAAAGATCTAGGAAGGGGCTCAACATGTTGGACAATACTGACTGTGTGACCCTAGGCAGGTCATTTAACTTCTCAGTGCCCAAAGCAAATCTCCAAGACTATAAATTGTTTACAATCTGTATTGCATTGGGAAATTCCTTACTGGAACTTAATTTACCAATTAAATCATAGATCTGATCTAAAAATCTAAGTATGTGGAATATATTTTTGTAACTGTCTATTACTATGAAAGGAAAATATTTCTGAGTCTGTAAGTAGGTGAATCTTTCCATTCATGATCTAGACATAAGGTCTACACAGATGTACATTTTGCAGAAAATGTAGACAGGACCTCATGGCTTTCTTTCCTGGTTCCAGATTTCTCCTCCTTCCTACCTGGATGATGGCTCTGATGGATGGTAACTTTTGAAACTAAGAGGACTGTGAAAAGATTTACTGGAAGTAGATAGAGAACTAGCAGATATACTGAGCATCCCAGGACCCCCACATAGGTCACAAGTCAGTGGGAGAGTTGATGTGAATTTCTGTCCTCATGCTTGGCTTTTGTGTTGGAAACTTTGCTGTCAGTACAGTGAATTGACTGAGCTGTGATTGGGACTCAAAGACTGTTAGTCTTTCCTTGACATAAAACAGATGTCAGAAGACTTTTGCCTATTATTTTTGACCACCTGATTTGTATTGTACTGTTCTGTACTGGCCTTTTTTTTTCCTGAGGCCCTATCCAGTGATCAGAGAGGTGAGCATAGAAAGAGACCATACTAAGCCAAAACTTGGCTCTTGTCTGGGGAGACTTTTGAGGATGTTGATGCAATCAGCAACACAAATTTGGAGATACAAGACCGTTTCCTTTCAATGACAATGAAACAAGACCCAGACTTTGAAATTTAATTGCCTAAATCAGGCGCCATGTTTCCTAGAAGTTCTGGTCTTCTTATTATGCCTAGGGGGTGATACAATAGATCCCTAATCCTAGTGCCCAATCTCTGTTTTACAACATGTTGATAGATCAGGGTGCTAGCATTGTAAATCTTGAAGAGACTTCCAGCAATCACAGGGAAACAATGTAGGGCATCGGGTTTGGAGTCAGAGTACTTGGGTTTAAATCCAACCCCTGCTATGCCAGCATATATGGGCAGCTAGGTGGTGCAGTAGATAGAATGTTAGGCCTGGAGTCAGGAGGATTCATGTTCCTGAGTTCAAATCCAGCCTCAGACACTTAGTAGTTGTGTGACCCTAAACAAGTTACTTAATGCTGTTTGCTTCAACTTCCTTATCTGTAACATGAGCTAGAGAAGAAAATCACAAACCACTCCAGTACCTTTGCCAAGAAAACCCCAAATGGGGTCATGAAGAATCAGATGCAACTGACATATTGAACAACAACAAAAACTACTATGTACCTCCTGTGTGACTATGAGGAAGTTACTTGGCCACTCTGGGCCTCAGTTTCCTTATCTGCAAAAAACCCAATTGGATGAGATGATCACTAAGGGCCCTTTTAGCTCTAACTCTACCATCCTATGTAGGCAATACATTCCCTTTATGGAGGGTTTCATCTTAACAGTTTCAAGCAAACAGGAACCTAGGTTCCTGACCAGAAGAGATTCAAGAAATGCTTCTTGACTACAACAGCCTTCTTCCTATTTTTCCCAGTGCCTTTTGTCACTATTTCAGGTATAGGTATAGCTATGCTGCTATGATGGGTCTTGTAATGGTTCAGATTCTATCTGAAAAAGATCTTACTACTAGAAATCTTGATCTGGAAAGTACCTGAGGGGCTATCTTCTCCAAGCCCTTAATTTTCAGATGAAAAAAATAAAGACAGTCAGAAGTTAAATAACTTGCCCAAGTTCACACAGATAGTAAATGGCAGAAATGGGAATTGACAACAATTCTGGCTGTAGGTTCAGTGTACTTTCCCCCTATTCCATACTCTCTACTTATCAAGTGCTCATTCATTGAGGTCTTTACCCATACTTTACTTGGGAGGTCGGGAATTTAATTTATTTCACTGGTTAAAAGGAAGCATCTGGTGCTGAGGTTGCATGACTTTGGACCCCTGCAGCTTTCTGACAAAATTTCCCCAGTTCCAAGACCTTGTGCTAGCTGCCAGTTGGCAAAGAAATTAAACAGCAGGTGGGCATATTTTTTTGTATGTTACTTTATAGAGCTGCTTTGGTAATTCAACATTCTCTTATCCCTGAAGCTGAAGTTGAAGCTATTTTGGCATCATTAGGAGGAAAAAAAGGTGAAGATGCAATTCCTATTTAACAGATTGGGTAAATGACACCATTTGAAGGTTAAAGGACTACACCAGCATCATAGAGCTTAGGAAAGGCCCTTCATCTCTTGATCTATGGAAGGCCAGAACTGTTTGCATTTCTCTTATTTCCATAGTGTAATCTGCTTCTTAAATTTGTGTTAAGAAAGTTTATTATCTTAAAAAACAAATTTGCTTAAAAAAATTTCCCAAAGACTGCTTATTGAAGACCTGACTTCAATAATTGCTCTTGCCAGGATGATCTGAGTTCAAATTGGCCTCATATATTATCTAGCTGTGTGACCTTGGCAAGTTACTAAAATATTTGTCTGCCTCAGTTTCCTTAACTGCAAATGAGGATGATGATAGCTCTTACCTCCCTGGAATATTAGGAGAGTCAAATGAGATAATATTTGTAAAGCACTTAGCATAGTGCCTGGTACATATTAAACGTTTAACAGATACTTGTTCCCTCTCCCCACTCCTTCCCTTGTAACAATAGTTCAGTGAAAACAAATGTATACATTAGCCCTGCTTTACAAGGAATGCTCCTTTCTGCACCTATAGTTTACCTCTTCTCTAATGAGTGATGAAAGGCAGGCTTCACCACCAGTCTACTGTAAAGTGAATACTCATTTTAGTCTCAGTCACACCTTCCATTCCTAAGTGATATCTTTGCCTTGACATCTCCATTTCTGCCATGAATACACTGAGCGGTATGGAGGTGAGGCAGAGAGAGTTTTGACATCTATCTTATTCTGTTTACCCTTAGCTAGTGCTGTAACTCATTACAGGCTCCATTAATGGTTAGAGGAAAGGTCCAGTTGACCTCCCATTCTGCATGATGTATACTGGTAATGTTTGTAGAGTGATGATGACATGTTCCTCCATTCTCAGTGTGGACTGTGTTTCAGGGTCTTTGAAACCTGAGAATCCCCATCTCTGCAAGTGGTCAGACCTCTTCTGGCTCAATAGACTCTTGCTCAGATGTTTAATCCAAGAACACGAATATAAACTGCAGAAATCTTAAGAAAGAGTGTGTACAAGTTCTATTGAATTTCAGATGGTCTATGCGGTGAACTGTCAGAGATTTGGGCTGGTCAGTGGAGGCTCAGGAGACTAGATCAATTTCATCACGATGGTGCTTTATGAAGTTGCTAATAGTTCTACCCTTTCTCCCATTCCTCCCATAACTTCCAGTCTTGGCTGAGCTATGGAATCCCGTTTTTCCATGATTCAGAATAGCATGTATATCCTAACGATCAGTATTGTAAATTCCATGAGAACTTCTGAAATATGCCAAGAACATTTACAGGATCTTGGGTACATTTATAGATGCTATAGTTCCCCCATTGTGGTCTGACCCAGAAGAGAATTCAGGCACTTAGTATAATATTGATCTAGATCTTTCACTCCCTCTTATCTCCATCCATCTTGTAACCTCATTTGATTTCAGGAAAACTGGATGGGGGAATGAAGGAAGGGAAAGGAAAGAGGAGAGCTTCATTGCTCTAGCTGAGTGCAGCTCTGAGTCTTCCATGATCTACAGAATCTTAGAAAATAGTTTCATTATATAGCTATTTGGTGAGAGCAAAGAGACGTGATCAGGGTATGCAAATGATCCATTCATCCACTCAATATTTATTGAACACTCATTAATTATGTATCATTTCTTGAACTAGGCAATATAAAAAATCATGATTTTATGACTGACCTCCAAAGTTTAGAAGTTTGGGACCAGAAAAACCTAGCCTGTGCTCTCACTCTGTTATGCTTAGCTCTTATTAATCCTGGTTGGGTCCACCGGCAGATCTATTTGCTTCATTTTATATACCCAGATTTCAGGGTGCAGTTCAGATGTATGCTAACTTGACTCAATCAAGTGGGCAGCTAGTGGTGCAGTCAATAGAGTACTGGGCTAGGAAAAAGGAAAACTCATCTTCATTAATTCAAATTTTGTCTCAGCCACCTACTAACTCTTTGACCCTGGGCAAGTCACTTAACCTCTATTTGCCTCAGTTCCTCACCTATTAAATGAACTGGAGAAGAAAATGGCAAACTACTCCAGCATCCTTGCCAAGAAATCCCTCAAAGGGGTCCTAAAGAACCAGACCCTACTGAAACGACTCAACAAAAACTCGAATCATTCCAGACTTCCCAACTTGTGATCAATGAATGATCTTAATGATCTCCTCCAGTAGAAAGTAAGCTTTTCAAAGGTAAGATTTGCTTAATGTGTCTCTTCAACCCCAGCACAGTCAGCTGCTTCGTAAAAGTGAATAGAGTAGAATGAAATCACTTTGACAGAATTGAAATGGATGCACCCACAACTTATGCGGGCTAAGAGTACTTTCCACTACAATTTGACCAAAGTTCTAAATGATGTGCATTGGGGAATGTTTGCACCTATCAAGTAGACTCATCAAATCCACACACACAAATAAACACAATAAATACAGGGATATATACATATATATGCATATATATTATGTATGTACACATACATACACATATACACATACACATACATATTAATGTGTTGACTTAAACATATTACACTAGTGGTGCAATCAAAGAGCTAGAGGATTCCAAGGCAAGAGAAGTCATTTTCAACTGGTCTGATCAGTTATATATGATTGGCGTGATCCTCTCCTTCAGAAATGAGGTGGCCTTTGAGCTCATTTGATTGGAGATTGGCCTTTTCTCTGTTTTATATAGGCTGATTTAACCCAGCTGAATCCTTCTCTCCCACCCCCCACCCACCAGCTGTTTTGTGCTACCAAGTGATCATTCCTTATGGATCAGCTCTTGAGACCTTAATCTTGAAAAAAGAGAGATGTTATTTATTTTTTATTTTTGGTCAAGTCCTCAATCTAGTCACCTCCTTTAAGTGGTGCTATCTAAATAAAAGTAGAGATTCAAAAACACCATAGTCTGAACCAAGGAACTAAAAATGGTTTGAATTAGATTCATTAAATTGCACATGACTGTAGTTCTCTACAAATTAAAGCTTGAAAAATCTTGCCAAGTTCCCTCTTCCCTTTTCTGATGAGATACTCTAATTAGAAAAATTTTTGGAGAAATTTTAGTATGTGATTCTCTAATATAATTGCAGAGAGCAACTATCCTCTACTTTCTCTTTCATTCTCTATTTAAAGCAGCATCTGAAAGAGCAAAAGAGAAAAGATTGATATATGTCTGCATTTGGGATAGTTTTTTCACAGAACATTAGTGGAGACTGGTTTCTTACTTGTTACCTCACTCAGCCCAGTGCATAGAGACATGGCACATTTCTTAGGTGATAATATCTCTGAAAACATAGCTCTGTTGTTCTAGATGTGTGTGTTCATTCTTCATTGCCGAAGAAGACCATGCCATCAGAGAAATGATGACGTGACTTGCACTTGACTTTGTTTTGAGTGAGGGAGGGCTGTGCAGGTCACCGGCCTCACTTCTCCTCCAGAGCCATCTGAATCCAGTGACCAGATATTCATCAGGATGATTGGAAATGACCCAGGATGAGGCAATTGGGGTTAAGTGACTTGCCTAAGGTCACACAGCTAGTGAGTATCAAGTGTCTGAGGTGAGATTTGAACTTAAGTCCTCCTGACTCCTGCACTGGTGTTCTATCCACTGCACCACCTAGCTGCCCCACTTTGTACTAGGTACTTGAACTGAGGCCTTCCTTTTGTAATCTGAGGAATTTATAGTGTTCAGAGTTCATCCTGTCCCAAAGTTGCCAAAAGGGACAGAAGGCCACTAGATGAGGGAGCACAAATGTTTTTGGAAATGGGCAAACCCTCTGTATTGTTCGAGGAGGGGATGGGGAGAAAGAAGCAATCCTACAGACATTTTTCCTATCCATTTATTTATATATGCAAGCTTTGGCATTAAGATCAACTCTGCATTTGGTATTCAAACAACGCTGCCAAACCGAAACCACAGCCTTCCTCCTCGTTTCAAGTCACGGTCATCCAGATTGCTGAGCTAAGCAGAATCTCTACCTGCATTAACAAATTGATGATTTCAAATCAGAGAGAAGGGAGAGACTGGTGTACTCGGGTTAAGCTCTTGGCTACTCAGCCCACGTTTAGGATCTGTGATACATGAAACTACATACTTTCCTCCTTATCTAGTTTCATTTAAAAATCTCTCCTTTTTCTTCCAAGTTTTCCATTAGAGGACTTTGTGGTAAAGTGTGTTCAATCCATTGAGTGGATTGAACACCCTGTCGATCCAACCTTGGCAGTCAGACACCTCTGTGAGATGGATATTCCCCCTACTCATTGTTACTGTATTGACTTGACATTGTGAAAAATCAATTTTTCCAGTGTCCATACTCTGCCATCACTGATTATTCTTCCTGCTTAACTTGCCCTGTGTAGGTGGTATTCCATAATAGTGACACTATTGCATTCATGCATCCTTTACATAGCTGTCAAACTCTTATTCCTAAAATACATATTTGACCTTGTCACCTCCCCAAACCTCCTTTAAAACATCAGTGATTCCCTATATACATAGATAAATTAAAAAAAAAATCTCTGACTTGGTATTTAAGGCGCTCCAAAATTTTGTTTCTACCTATTTTTCTAGTTTATTAGCTATTAATCCACTTCACATATTCCATTCCATTTCAGCATGCTAGCTGTTCCTCATGACCTGAATTCTATTTCATGCCTCCATACCTTTGCACAGACAGTTCCCCAAGTCTGGGATGCACTCCTTCTTAACCTCTACTTCTTGGAATCCCTAGCTTTCTTCAACATATAGCTCCTACACAGTCCCTTTCCAGATCTTCTCCTCTCTCCGGTTGTTGATGTTTTACCTTTCTTTACATTAATTAGCCATTATTTTGTATTTACTTCTATGGACACATATTATGTCTCCCAAGGGGGACATTAGCTTCTCTAAGGTAGGGATCTGTATCACAATGCCTGACATATCACCACATATAATACAGGAAGCCCATGATAATTTTCAATGGAATTGAATGCAAAGAATAAATATTGACAACTCATATTTGATATTTTATCTGAACCTCCCAATACTTTGTATGCTCTCTGGACAAATCTGATGAAGGACTGAACTAGTTAGGATGGCGAGAGAACCAACTGATAAATTTTCAATGTTAGCATTTACACTTCAGAAATCACAAAAACTACAGATCAGGGCTTTATTTATTGTTTGTTGATTTCTAGATTTAAAAAAAGATAATACAGAAATGTGAGTAAAGCGGATTAATCTTAAAAATCTATCGTGTATTTTTTAGGGGTGGGAAAGCTGGTTGTTGAATATTACTAGCACACTCCTGCCTCTGGAGGTAGAGAATGGAAATTATTTAACAGAATCCCAGACAATAGAATAAAAGGGTTGCTGAAAAATAAAGGGTACTATCAGAGATGGGTGGAGTAAGAGAAAACAAACCTTAGAAACTTTTAAATAAGAGAGTGTTCTGAAAGCAAGGAGTGGTTATAACAGAAGGAATCAGGAAAATTGTCTTCTTTGTAGTAGGATGAGCATAGGGTTTAACGGATGGTGTTGGTAATGAACTGCCTGTGTGCAGGAGAGCAGATTTATCATTGCCTCTTCTTTGGCTTGAAGATTTTTTGAATGGCAAAGCAAGACAATTATCTGAAATATTTCAGGTCAAAAGCAATTTCACCAGACAATATTCTCCAAGTGGAGGCAAAATTGGGCAACCTTGAAAAATTTGGATAATTTTAATTTTGCCTAATCCTAATTCCTGTAGGATTCCACAGAGAAGGTGCAAATGGCCAAGGCATGTGAAGGCACATTACAATCTTTCCTATCTCTACTTGCCCTCATCACTTAGCTCTGCTGTTACCTCCTATAATAAAATCTTTCCTGGTCTCTTCAGATGGAAGGTTCTTTCTCTCTCTCTCATCCAATTTCACATTGAACAAGGATGTCTCCTTCATCACATTCTGTCTGCTATTATTAGACTGTGTTTAGGTTTTAACTTGTTTGTCAGACTGTAAGCTAAATATAAGAAATTCAGAGAAATAGGAGAAAATTTCAATGAAATGGTGCAAAATGGATGAAGTAGAGATAATACTAATTAACATGATGACCGCAAGATTTAAGCAAAGATAAAACTAGAAGATAGTCTCTAATTAATTATAAGGACTACACTTGCTCCCAGAGAAGAGATAGTGGGAGGTGTTGTTGTATACCTCTGTGTGTATTGTTGTATACATTAGATGTCCAATATGGCAAACTTGTTGCTTTTTTTTGTTTTACTGTTTTTCATAATAGACTGCTAAGGGGCCTTTTAGGCCTTCATTTCACATAATGTCTTTGTTGTCATCAAGTAGATTCATGAAAAAAAACAAGTGTCATATGTAATGGGGATACATTAGGAGTTCCCCTTCCTAATAAATGCAGGAGCAAAGCAAGACCGCCCACTCTCCTAACTGTGGGAATTAAATGAAGCACACTTACTCCATTTTGTGACTCAATTCTGAAGCTACCCCAGTTACCTTCAAATTCAATTATTTGTCCAGTCCAGGACTGCACTGCTTGTAACCTGAAGGCCACTTATGGTCCTTTGAGCCACTTGTGGTACACCAAAGGATTTTGGGGTGTTTTCATGCATTTTTATGGCCTTCTAAAATCCTTGGAGTGCAACAGGTTGTGCATTCTAGTTGACTTTCTGTTTTGTGAGAAAGCTTTATTCAATTATGGGAATTGTGAGAAAACTTTATTGCATTGTTTGAACCTAGCCCTACATGACTGGGAAGCTGGACCACTATGACTTAACTAAAGACATAGGTTATACTGATCAGTAACCCAATCAGATCTGAAGATGGATACAAGGAGTTTTCTCATAATTATGCATCTCAAGCAACTCATAAGTTTTATCTGAAATATAGACACATCCTATCAGTTACTGTTTTCTTGTTCATTTGATCAAATACAGACACTTGTGGAGGAAGGAGTGGACACCTCCTTTTCTGATTTCAGACAATTGAATCTATTTGCTCTCCCCTTCCAAGCTTGGAAAGTCCCTAATCTTTCCTCCAGTTAGAATGTGTTGAAATGTTACCGTACAATAAGAAATAACAACTATCTATGAATATGGAGAAGCATAGAGAACCTTTCATGAACCAATGTGAAATGAAGTAAACTGAGTCAAGAAAAGGACATACACAATGACCATAACAATATAAATGTAAAGAACAAAAACATAATTAAATAGGAATGTTGCAAAATTACAAAGAACAATCTTGGACACAAAAAAGAATATGAAATAATCTGCTATGTTAGGGGATCCACAGGTGTGGAACACTATACATATTGTTAGTTTTTTTGAAAATGTATTGATCATGCATTGTTGGTGGAGTAGTGAACTGATCCAATTATTCTGGAGTACAATTTGGAACTGTGTCCAAAGGACTATAAAACTGTGCATTACCCTTTGATCCAGCAATGCCATTACTATGTCTATATCCCAAAAAGAAAAAAAGAAAGGAAGAAATAAATGAAAGAGTGATGGAGAGAAGAAAGGAAATGAGTAATGATAGGAGGAAGGAAGAAATTATCAGTGAAACAAATTGTACTGTTCTAGAAAAACTGATGAGGCTTTTTTCCCCCTCTAGCCACATTAAAATAGAGACTGAGAATTGTTGGCTCTATGAGGCAGTGCAAATGGAAATTGAATTTAGTAAAAACAACTTGATGACTAGATTAAATAAAAGAATATGTGACAGAAATCATGTAACTTTAAACATCGTGAGATACATTTTTAAGATACCTGAGCTGTATTGAATACATTGGAGAGTTCCCTTATTTGATGACAATGATAGTAAATAGTTCACATTTATACAGCACTTACTGCATGCCAGGCACTTTACTAAGCACTTCACAATTATTCTCCTGTTTGATTCTCACAACAACCCTGAAAGGTATTATTCCCACCTTATAGATAAGAAAACTGAGGTAGACCACAGTTAAGTGATCTGCCCAGGATCACATAGCTAGTAAGTATATGAGGCCAGATTTGAACTCGGGTCTTTCTTTCTATAGGTTTGATGTTCAATCCATTGTGCCACCTACCTGCTCTGGCAAAAGTCCCCAGAATGAGAAGGCATGGAATGAGATTATAGTCTTCACGTTGGAGGGAGTACCCACATCCATGAGATAATGAAATATTATTAATTCCAGCTTTCCTTTTACAAGTGGAATGTCTTGCAATGATCATTTCTGGGCTTGTTTTCTTCATATCTAGATATATTCAGGCAGTGCTTTAATCTTTTTTTTTAAAGCAAAACTTTAGATTTCTGCTAATGTTACATTGGGGTGGTGAAAAGTTTTGTGGAATGGAATGTGATTTCCTTATACACTAAACATGTTGTTTTCTTTGCAAATTGACACCTGGAAATTTAAGAAGTGGAGGGGGAAAATAGTAGACTATTAAGACTCATTAGAGTAATGTTTATCTCTTCTCTATCCCTGCTTAATCACTGTTGACCTAGAAAATGATAGATATAGTACAATAATCTATTGTACTCATAAAATTGAATGGGTTGTGAATCTGGACCATTATCATTAGGCTTGATTTCTTCATTAGTTAGTTATCAAAGAAGTATTTTAGGAGATTCCCATTGTGAAGCATAATTAAAAGGTTATAAATGAGCCAATTAAAACTCAATTTACGTGTTTGAGAATGTTGGTTGGCTTCTGTAAGAAAGGAGATTAACTTTTAATATAGAGATTACAAAAACATTCGCTTTATACTTTAGTTCATTAACATTGATATTTTTATCCTTATCCTAAGAGATATTTTAAATGAAAGCTGGTTTATTAGACATTTTATCAACAAAAAATCTTCTTCACCTAGCACTTTTACCTCTCACCATTAAATATTCTCTCAAATATTCAACTAGATCTGTGAACTCATCAATTTGGGTGGTCTTTCTAAAGATGTACATCAAAACCTATCTATAATTGCCCATAGTTTGGGATATTTCTCCTCATCCTCTTGATCCTCAAGGGATTCCCTAGTTGTGCCGTTTGATTTCTCCTGACACCATTGGAGCACTGGCTATCCATTAGTTATGCTTCACTGACCATATGATAATCCATCTTCTCTTTCTGCCATACTGCTCCTTAACAATATACTTTTGTTCCTCTTTGGCATTGCAGGGCCATCTCCAGTTTTCCTGATCTATATCTTGCCGCTGGACCCAGATGGTTCCAGAGGAGAAAGTGAGGCTGGTGACTTTGCACAGCCCTGCCTCATTTAAATCCTGTTCAGTTGCATGTCATGGCATCACCTCCCTGAGGTTATGGTCCTCTTTGAGAATGAAGGACAAAACAGCAATCTTTGGAATTCCTTATTGAGTGTATGCCCAGCCTGATTGCACAGTTACCATGCACCTCTCCATCAATCTCTATGTGAAGCTCATTTTTAGTTCTTTGGAAACAGCTGTGTTCTAGGTATGACAAATGATAATTTAAATAATTCATAGACATTTAGATTCTTCAATGTACTTAATCGCCTTTCTAACAATGCATCACAGTGTATGGCAGGAATAATGAATTTGAAGTCACATTTTTTTGTGCTACATTGCTACTGCATGATCTTAAGTAAGTCATATAATTTATCTGAGCCTCAATTTCCCCATGTATAACACATAATGAAAGGGTTACACCACATGACACTTGAAGTCTTTTTAGCTATAAATTTGTTAATTTCTAATAGTTCTTAATTCTAGTTCTTAATTCTATGACTCTATCTTCTCTTTCCTCCACTCCCCTCAGTTTCCCTTCCCTTCCCTTCCACTGCATTTGTGTTTTAATCAGTGTCTGGAATTCCTTGATGTTGATAAGCAAAGTTCTGTAATTTTTAGTATTAATTTTGCTGATGTTATCTTCCAGTACCCTCCTGCCAAGGGATCTTCAGAATCTTCTTAAGATAATTTAAATGGAAGCAGTTTAATTTTCTGACTTGGTGTTGGTTGATCATCCAAGTTTCACAGTCATACAACAATGAGATCAGTACAACAATTCTGTAAACATTCAGTTTTGTAGGCAATGTAATACCTCCTCTCTCCCACACATACTTTTGGAGGCTCCCAAATACTGAGCTCACTCTGGCAATGTGTGTGTCAACCTCAACATCTTTGTGTATATCCTTGGAAAGTATACTGTTCAAAATGTCTCCATTTGCTGTTACTGATGGTTACATGCATGGATGGTGTTGTACTGGCTAGTGGAGAACCTCTGTTTTCTCAGTGTGAATTATTAATTAGTCCAAAGTTAGCACAAGTGGCAGAAAATCAATACTCTGTTGTGTCTCAGCCTTAAAGGCTGCATTAAGTGCACAATTATCTACTAAGTAGAACAGGAAAAGAGAATTATATGTGAAATTCTGAATCCTTTGTGTGTATAACTTCCTTTTAAGTGTGCACACACATATATATACATGCTCATACTATATATATATTATACATGTAATAAAATATGTATACATATGTGCATATATACATGTGTATATACATACACATGTATATAGATACATAAACAATGCAACATAACAAACTTTACAATAAACTGTAGCAGATTCCTTTTATCTCTAGGACCAAATGTAAACTCATTTTGGGAACATTTCTAGCTTTTCAGAACCTGACCACTAATTATCTTTCCAATTACTCACCATCAAGCACCATACTGGACTATTTCCTCATATACCATGTACCGTCTCTCCTCTCTTTGCCTTTGTAAAAGTTGCCCTCCCATGCCTGGAATGCTCTGCCTCCTCTCTTTCCATCTCATAGAATCCCTGACTTCCTTATTCATTTCCAGTACAACCTTCTATAGAAGTCCTTTCCTGTTTTCCCAGCTGCTAATGCCTTCGTCTTTAAGGTTACTTTCCATTTACTCTACACATATTGTGTATACATCTGTTTCTATGTCTGTTGTTATCAACCTTCTCTCCTCCTCCCCACTCCTTAGAAAGTTATTGTGTTTGTCCTTCATTTTCATGCCATCAGAGATATGATGACATGACTCGCACTTGACTTTGTTTTGAGTGATGCAAGGCTGTGCGGGTCACCAGCCTCACTTTCTCCTCCTGAGTCATCCCTTAGAAAGTAAGTTTTCTTGAATTAGGGCTTATGTTCCTTTTGTTTTCATAGTACTTATAACAGTGCCCCACAAATACTAAGTTCTTAATAAATGCTTGTTGATTGATTAAATAATTAAAAGAAGGAAGCATTAACTGAAGTAATAAAAGCAGCTAAGTGGTGCATTTAGACACTTAATAGCTATGACTCTGGGCAAATCATTTAGCCTTGTTTGCCCCATTTTCCTTGTCTGTAAAATGAGCTGGAAAAGGAAATGGCAAACTGCTCCAGGATCTTTGCCAAGAAAACCCCAAAGGGGGTAATGAGGAGCTGAACAAGATTGAAAATGACTCAACATCAGCAAAGTGGTTGCCGGGAGGGTTGGAATTGTAGTTAGAAAGAGCTGAAGACAAATAGATACTATCTATATAATCTGGGACAAGTCACTTAACCTCTGCCTGCCTCAGTTTCTTCATGTGTAAAATGGAAATGATGATATCACGTATCTTCCAGACCTGTGGTGAGAATAAAATGAGTCAAAAATCTATAACATGTTCTGTAAAACTTAAAGTGCCACATAAATCCTCACAATAAAAATAATTAATATTGTTAAGTGTTCACTGTGGGAATGATGGTGGCTTCAGTGGCACTCCACAGTGGACTGATGGTGGTGCTGAACTTGTACTTGACACAAGCAAGATTGATATTTACTTTGGTGCTGATTGGTTCAATGTAAATCTTATGTACTTAGGTAGACTCGTGTTTGATTTGGGCAGGCTGCACTGCTTGCGTGATCTGACATGGACCCACATCTGTATGGGTGTAATCAGTGCATCTGTGTTTACCACTTCAGCATAGAAACATAGCTTGGGGAGGAAGACTATACTTCTTGGGAGGGAGGGAGGTAATACGCATTTATATAGCATCGACTGTGTTCCTGTGCTGTGACACTCTACAACGCACTTCTTGCAAATATTATCTCTGTTAATCCTCACAATGACCCTGCAAGGTGGGTGTATTACTATCTTTGTTTACAATTGAGGAAACTGAGGCAGAGTTTTTTTTTAAAGTGATTTGCCCAGGGTCACACAACTATTAAATGTCTTAGATTGGATTTGAACTCAGTTTCTCCTGAGTCCAGGTCCAGGGCTTTATCTCCTGCGCCATTAGCGGCCTCATTGTTGGAATGTAGCTTCATTACATTTAATTCCTCAAGCATTCATTATATACCGATGCAAGGTACTGTCTTATTGCAAAGTATTTGGGATATAATCACAAAAACGAAAAAAAAACCACATTTCATTCTCTCAAAAAGCATATATTCCATTGGGGAATATAAATGTACTTTAGGTAAACAGGTTACTCAATATAAGATAAGGAAGCAAAGGGTATTAGTAGGTAAAAGGACAGAAAAATATTCATCTAAGTAGAGCCTTTGTTTTGATAAGGGTTCATCTCTCTTGTTAAAGAAGAATACACAAATACATATAATACACAGAAGTCTTTCCCTTCAGTCTTTTGCAGAAGTCTGCTGTTAATACTTTACCCCAATGTCCTTGGGGAATGAGACTTCCCAATGATAGGTTGCCAAGGTTTTTTGGTCTTAAGAACTTGTTGAAAACAAATGGTGACATTATTTGCTGATATGTTGCAACTTAAACCAACATTTGTTTTACTTAGCAAAATAAATTCAGTTATTCTAAATTTACAGACTGAAAATGAATCTTCAATTCATTTTCAGTTTTATTTCAATTAAGAAAATTTCTACTGTGAAACACTTTCACTACACAAATGTACAGAGTGACATTCACGCAAGATGATTTTACCCTGGAGTGAGTCCTGGAGAGGCTGGAGTACGTCAGTAATACCAGTGTGAACCACCGGGTAGTGTTTGGATTTTGTGTTACAGCAGTTCAAACAATCAGGGCACATACCAACAGTGAGGTCTCTTAATCTTTGGATAATCCCTAATGTTAAGGGTTCATATTTCTTACTTAGGTTTATGAATTGATTTCTCTTTAAAATCATAACTCTCTTTGGCTTCTATTACCTCCACCACCTGAGGTCCCCAAGTTTGCTTTATTTCTCAATATAAGCTAAATATATTTACTATGGTGAAATAAAATGTAAAATTTAACAATTTAAAAATCAAATTGCATCTTGATTCTTCTGGTAAAGTCTAAGTTTCCAATTCTCATCTTCTCTTCTGGGTCCAGTCCTTTCTTGTGCAGTGTCTAGGGGGCACAGAATGTTTAGACTCGTGTTCTGATGGGGGGGAGTTAAAGTCTCCCCATGTGTAATAATTTTGCCTTTGAAAATATAATTATTATTCATGTGAAGGGCTTTTGATTACACCCCATAGAAAGAGAAATTCCTCTCACAAAGAACTGACCTATTAGGGTAGTAGCCCTGTGTATGAGAGGTCCTTGTTTCCCGTGTTGCTCTCAGAACTATCCTGAGCCCTCATACCATGAACCCAGGAATCCAAGGAAACGGACAGGACAGAGTCAGCTATAGGTGTTTATAAGAAATAGTACTAGATCTATCAGATATCATCTTCAATGAAGTAAAAGGAAAAGTTTAGAAATGGATGCCAGTAGCACCCAGATAAAATAAAAGGGTTAAGGAACATCGTTTCTTCTTTGTTTTCTATTTGTATTTATTTGTTTTCTTTCCTCAGTGCTCCAACCACCTGAGCTAGTACTAGGGATTTAATCGAAAGAAAAGCTTTCTACCACACTGTTTTTCCTTTAGCTAGCATTCTCCAGTCACCCAGAGGTGTGGGTCTTCCTATACCCCTTCCAGAGAAAGGCGACTGCTGATGTTGCCACACCTGCTGCTCCATGCTCCATTTGGGTGGAAGCCCTATCACCTCCTGACTCGCAATGTTTTCTTTTTCCTTCTCTCTCCTGAGCTCTCCTTTTTAGGCTTGACCTAATTCCACCTCTGTATGATTAATCCAGTGTGTCTATGTTTACCACTTAGGAACAGAAACATAGCCTGGGGAGAAAGATTGTATATTTTGGGAGGGAGGTATAGGCATGGGTACTTAAAAATCCCAGAATAGCTGAGACAGACAGTGGCAGAGATAGAGACACACTGACAGAGACTAAAACAGAGACAGAGAAAGGTGCAGAGACAGAAACAGAGATTGAGAGAGGAGAAACAAGTTTCTTTTAAAAAAATTTATTGCTGCCTTTTAAAAATAATATTTTATTTTCCTCTGATTACATGTAGAACAATTTTTAATATTCTTTTTTAAATAAAAATTGAGTTGTAAATTCTCTCCCTCTTTCTTCTCCCCCCTCACTGAGTTAGTAAGTAATCAGAGGTTTCTTACATGTGTAATATATATATATATATATATATATATATATATATGTATGTATATATACATATGTATAAAGCACATATTCATATTAGTCATTTTGTAGAAGAAGACAAATAAAAAAAGAAAGAAAATGAAAAAGTGTGCTTTGATCTGCATTCAGATTCCATCAATTTTTTTCATCATGGTATTTTTCATCATGAGTCTTTCAGAACTATCTTGGATCATTGCACTGCTGAGAATAGCTAAGTCACGCACAGTTGTTCATCATAAAATGTTGCTGTTATGTTTACAGTGTTCTCCTGGTTCTGCTCACTTCACTCTGCTTTAGTTCATGTAAGTCTTTCCAGTTTTTTTCTGAAATCTGCCAGCTCAACATTTCTAACGCGATAGCATTACAATCACAGCATGACTTGTTCAGTCATTGCTCAATTGATGGGCATTCCCCTCTATTTCCAATTCTTTGACACCACCAAAAGAGCTACTAGAAGTATTTTTGTACAAATAGATCTCCCTACCCTTTTTCATTTCTCTTTGGGATCCAGATTTAGTAGTGGTATTGCTGGATCAAAGAGTATATATACAGTTTTATAGCCCTTTGGGCATAGTTATTTGCTCTCCAGAATGGTTGGATCAGTTAGCAATTTTCTAAACAAGTATTTCTTAGATTCTTTGAAGCTTAAAAAATTGTTATTTAAGGAAAGAAATAATTCAAATCAGCCTCCAAATAATCACTCTCCTTAGTTCTCCTAGTTTATTGAAAGTTGTCTCATCTTTAAAATGAAGATGATGATAGCACCTACTCATAGCTTGATGTGAACATCAGATGAGACATATAAAGTACTTTATAAACCTTAGAGAATTGTAAAAATGACAACAATTATATTTTACCATCAAGAAAGCTTTTTTTGTTCATAATTCCTATATCTTTGAAAGATTCTCTTTGGCCCTTAACATTTAAAGAAGAGACAATATTTAGACTAAAATCAAACATTGGTAGCTTTAGACAGCACGTTTTAGTCCAGTACAAGTCTTTATAAACCATCATGACAAAAAGTATTGAATGTTTTAATTTAAACATAGAGGAGCCCATCATTATTTCACTCTTAAATAGAAAGGCAACAACTTTCACTCAAGTTTGACCTCTTTTCATCTATCATGCCTGTCAGGGCCAGACAGCTGCCTGTAGCTAAGCCATCTAAAACATTTGTAGATGAGAACAGCAAGAGACCATAGTGTATTATTTGAGATGATCAACAATTAAATGAACCTCCTGAAAAAATAAAAGGGAAGCAGTAGCTTTGAGGTTCTATTCTCCAAAGCTTTTAAAATATTTTGTTCATTTTTGAACTTCATTTGGAATGCTTCGTTATTTTTAAGGGATTCATTGATTACATTTTCCTCTGTGTTAAAGGAGTACACTTAATATTTATTTTGAATTTGATTGCCTGCATTTTTGTTTTTATTGCAGCTAGAGACCTTTGGAAAGAGAAGTTTATAATACTTTCTGTGGAGTCTTTTTTGAAGGGTTGTTGAAAACCGTCATTTTCTTTAAGTTCTTAATGAGTTTCTAAGATCATTCTGGTAAAAGGACATAAGGCATGGGCAAGGTACCCAGGAGCTGAAGTGATCTTCTGGTTGAACTTAACTTGTATGTATATTCTATCCAAGAAGAGCTAAAGGTCCTTGAAAATACTGCCAAGTACAGCAGAATTCAACAGGCGTATCTTTGTATGTGAATAGTGATTAGCAGAAGCTGAAAACTCTTGGAGTACTCAGAGAATTGAAGGTATCTATAACACCCCTGAAGTACATGTGTCATGGAGAGCTCAAAGGACCCTCTGTGACAGCCACTTTGAGTAAGACATTCTTATACAGTGCTCCTTTTCGGAATCACACTGTTATTTCTAAACTTAAAGCTAAAAATGGCTTTGTGTGTGTGTGTGTGTGTGTGTGTGTGTGTATAGATAAACACATATACACCCATATACATATGTATACATGTATATACATGCACTCACATACACATATTTGCACATTTTCTTATATAATATGTATATACATATATAGTACACAGACCCATATGTTTATATAACATTTTTGTTTATTATTTGGTTATATTTATCTAATTCTGAGAGGGATGAATAGTTCTATTGTCTAGTGCTCTGTGTAACTCATTTAAATTTTTAGATGCTGTGCCATTTGGTGTATATATGTTTAGAATTAATATTAATTCATTACACAAGGTATCCTTTAAACAAAATATAGTTTTCCTGTTTATCTCTTTTAATTGAGTCTTTTCTTGGTGTTACTTTGCCTGAAATGATGAGTGTTACCCTTGCTTTTTCACTTTAGCTAAAGCATAATAGATTCAGTTTCATGTCTTATTTTAATAATTTGTTTATCTTTTTGTTTCAAGTGTGTTTTTTCAACAACATATTGTTACATTCTGATTTCTAGTCCATTTTGTTACCCTCTTCTGTATTATGTGTGAGTTCATTCCATTTACAATCACAGTTATGAATGCTAACTATGCATTTCCCTCTATCTTATTCCCCTATGTTTTTCTTTCATTCCTCCCCAGTTAAAAAAACAAACCAAACCAATTTCTCCCCAACTATGTTAAAACAATTTTTAACATTAAAGGAGGTTTGCATTCCAAATTCTATCCCTTCCTCCTTCTTTCCCCTCTCAATTTGATATAGGTTATACATGCCCCACTTTCCCTTCAAGAGATTGTTTTGCTTCTGGAAAATCTTTCCCTTAATTTACCATTCCTCTTATTCTTCCACTTCCCTCTAACTCTTTTTCCTCCCATTTCTCTGTTAGATGAAACATATTTCTGTACTCAACTGTATTTATGTTTATGTATTCTTCTCTCCTTTGACCAGTTCAGAAGTTCAAATATCATCCACTCCCTCCTCTTTTGTTTGTTCAACTTACTCCATTTATGAGATAATTCTCCCAACTCTTTCTCTCCCATCTCCTCTCTTCTAATGTATTCTTCTTCCCCACCCATTCCATTCGTCTTTTAAGATAAAAATAACAGAATCACTCCTAGACCCTCTAATTAGATTACCTCTATGACCCCTGAGGATGATAGAATTCTGAGAGGGCACATCTCTCATCTCCATATATAAGAATGTAAAGAGCTTGACTTTGTTTAGTTAGGGTAGATTTATAGATTTGGGAAATAGTTGCATAGAGATGAAAATGGAAACTATGGGAACAGATAAGATCACTAAGAGAAATAGTAGAGGGAGAAGAGAAAAGGACCCAAGACAGAGTCTTTGAGGACACCCACAGTTAGTGGACCTGACATTGCTGATAATGCAGTAAAGGAGATGGAGAAGGAGTAATAAAACAGGAGGAGGAACAGAGCAGGACAATATTGTGAGAACCAGAGAGGAAACACTATTCAGGAGAAGAGGGTTGATCATCTGAGTCAAAGGCTGTAGACATCTCATCTTCCTCATCTGAAAGGATGCAAGAAAATACGTGTTCACCAAGAAAGTCACCTTCTAAAGTCTTATTTTTTTCCCCTTTTTTGGGTATTTTCGCAGCCAATTACTTGACTTTGAGTCCTTCATCAAGAGGAGGGTACACTCCGGGGACCTGGAAGTTCTCAGTTCCTCCAAGGTGGCAAAATCAAGGGAGAGGCATTTACTCCTCTGGTGGCCTGTGCTCTGGTCTGGGAACTACTGCAAACTTTTCTGCCCAGAGTTTATGAGTAGAATTCTCTCTCCAAAGCCTCTACCAGCTCCACCAGGCCATAGCTCCTCTTCACTCCAAGGCCGCCACTCAGGGCTGAGACCTAGATCAGCAACTGAATTTCCCTGGGTGCTGTAGGCTGTGGGCTCCAAAAATGGACACTGCCACCACCTACGGCTGCTAGGGGTTGGGGCTAGTGAGGGAGGACCCTACTCCCTTCTCATGCAGGTGCCTGAGCTTTCTCACTGACTTTTGAAGCTGTTTCTGGCATTTGTGGGTTGAGGAATCTGGGAACTGTAGCTACTGCCAGGGATTCCATGCCCCAGCCTGCTCCAGTCCTTTCCTTGCTGGCTGCATTCCGCTCTGAGCCTGGTGCAATAGATCTTTCCTGTTGGCCTTCCAGGTTGCCATGGGCTGCAAATCTCTTTCACTCTGTTGTTTTGTGTCTTCTGCTGCTCTTGAATTTGTTTAGAGTCATTTTTTACAAGCATTTCATGGGCTGTGGGGGGAGATCTCTTATAGGTTGTCCTTCTACACTGCCTTCTTGGCTCTACCCCCTGCTCCCTTTTTTTATTGTTTTTGTTGTTCTGTTTTGTTTCTTCTTTCTCATGGTTCCTCCCATTGGTTCTACTTCTTCTTTACAACATGACTTATGTGAAAATATGTTTAATATGGATATATATGTAGAGCCTATATTAGATTGCATGCCATCTGCGGGGCTGCCTCTGCTGCTGAGGAGCCCCCGATGGTGCTGCCAGGCTGGTTCATGGGTCTGCCTCTCAAAAAGTTTGACCAAGAAAGGGAGAAGAGATACTGGAAGGTAATGGAGATGGTTGCATCAAGAGAGGGTTTTTTAAAGATGGAGAAGACACACGAGTGTTTATACAGAGTAGAAAGAGAGCTAGTGGATTGAGAAAGACTGAAGATTATAGAGAGAATGGAATGAAAATTAGGGCAATCTGCTGGAGAAGGTGAGAGGTGGGATGAAGGGTTCATGAGGAGGTGTTGTTTTACACGTCTCTTTGTGTGATTTAGGAGTGATGGAGGAGATAATGGGGAAAGGTATTTGAGTGATGTGAGATTAGAAATGGGGGAAAAGAAGAATCTCATGAGGAATGGCTTCTTTGGGGAGGGGGAAGAAATATGGGTTGGGGTCCTTAGCATAGATATATGGGTCTTTAACCAGAACTCCATCAACTTGTTTTTTTAATATTTTGATAACTTTATTTTAACCTAATTGGTTTCCTTTATAAAGTTATATACTTTATTTTGTGCATAAAAATGAACAAATAATATTATTCAGAGAAGGGATCTATAGGGTCCATTAATCTGCCAAATGGTTCCATGATACACAAAACTAGGTTAACAAACCTTGAGTAGAGAGTTATAGGAGAAGGGCTCAGTGAGAGTTTTGAGAGATGTGGTGAGATAGTAAATTAAACAGGGTGGTTCATGCTTTGCTCTAGACCAATGAAATTTAAAGGGTGTGAAGCTTAGAATAATAAATCTTAAATATTGTGTAATTTAAAAATTCTTAATATTTATATATGGATAATGTGTGTTCCTTCAGTATTATCATTTATTGGATTGAGATGACCACATTGCTAGCAATAATTAGTTAAATTAGAATGCTGTCAGATGACTTGCATTGTTTCTATCATACCTCTATGAGCCAATATACTAAGAAATTCCCTTTCCTCATCAGCAGAGTTTGTTTTAATTTCTGCTCACATACTTTTCACCTAAAGAATTGCAAACTTGATTTGAGAATGCCTTTCTTCCTGCTATCTCTGGGCACCAATATTTCTAGTTAAGGCTATGTTACTGAGGTAGGTAATGTCTATATTACAGATAAAGAAACTGAGGTTCAGAACTAATAAGAAATGACAAAGTCACACACTTTCAGCAGTCTTTCTACAAAAATAAAGAAGTTACCTTGAGAGGGGGTTAAGGAAATTGATTGACTGGCTTGAAAATAATGTATACTCCACCTATTTGCAACTGAATGAGTGAAGCTTGATCATGGCTGAGAAATGCAAGGCAAAACAGCTGGTATGGTAGAATGGGTGCTGGATATGGAGTCAGACAACTTTGATTCAAAACCTAGCTTCCTATATCACCATGGGCAAGTCATTTAAATTCGCTGAGTCTTGGTTACATAATCTGTAAAATAAAGGATTTGGATTAGAGAACCTCTCCCATCCTTTCTAGCTTTAAATCTACATGAATAGTGCTAATAAAATAGTAAGGTCTAGGAAAAGGAATGTTTTAAAACAAAGTTAAATGTTATGGAGGAACATCCTCAAAACCAGGAGTTCTTGGAAGTTCCTTTCAGAGTACTCTGGTTTTAGTTTTTTCCCCTTTTGGTTTCTAGACTTTAATCTTTGTTACTTCAAGGACCATCATTCAAAATGATAAAGAATAGGATTCCTTACTGAATTTTCTTGTTTTCTATTTTATTATTCATATTGAAGTATGCTGGAAAACTACTGTGTATAGGTTTTAAAAAGTCTCTCGATGTGTTCCATATGTTCAAATACATTTTATGATGCTTAAAAGTAAAAGGTGACTCCATGGAATGTCTTTTGGCATTTAAAAAAAATTATGAAAGATCATGATTTCAGGAACATTATAGGTTAAATAGACTTTTGCAGACTTTCCTGGGAACCGAGTCACCATTTACAACATTTATTCTATGGGAAAATGCACTCTGAGATCTAAACTACTGACTCACAAGTGAACTTTTGGAGCCCAACCAAATCATAATCTGGAGACTGTGTGTATATGCAGGAAGTGACAAACTATGTCGGCACAGCCTTCCCAAAGTACGCATTCTGTATATGAGCTAAAGTTCTTTGCAACTCAAGAAGTAAAAATGGGCAATCAATAATATATAATGAAAAAAATTATGTAGTCATTAAGAAGACAATGTGTGGTGTAATGTATGGAAATCTGGGCTTATAGATAGAGAACTTTAACATGGAATCTTTATGAGTCATGAGACTCTAGTTAAATTGATTTAATATCTTAGGACTCAGTTTCTTCATCTCTTAGATGGCACACCTATCTCCCAGGGATGTTGTCAAAGTCATATGAAATAATGTCAAAAATGCTACATACATCTTAGCTTGTTAAAAAATGAAATGACAGAAGTTGATCATCATATGAAGGCAGGAACATGAGTACTACCATCTTTAACATGAAAGATAAAGATAATGGAATTTTTAAAGAATATAAGCATACTGCAAGGAATTACAAAAGGAGAAAGAAAATAAAATGATTATAGTGAGTACTATTGTTTTGGGGAAAATAATTATTGAATTTGGAGTTAGGTGACTAATTTCAAATTCTGACTCTGATACTTAATTGTAGTTACTTTGGATGAATTTTATTTTCATGGGTCCCAGTTTCTTTGTCTGTAAAATGAGGGGGTTGGACTAAGTGGTCCCTGATGTTCTTTCCAGCTCTAAACTGAATGTCCTATATACTGCTTTGTATACATTTCATATATGATGGATGAGTTTCCTGTGCTCATTTATGACAGTAGTAACTGATAAAAATGTCAGACTAGTCATAAATAATTTTAAATTAGTGTTCAATTTTTAATTTTTGTTTATATATGGATATCTAATATTGGTTATTACTTCAGATAAAATAATGAAATTACCCCTAAAAAGACTTATTTTCCCTTTGTTCAATTTGTTGTTACAGTCATTTTTCAGTTGTGTCTGACTCTTTGTGACCCTATTTGTGACTTTCTTGGCAAAGATACTGGAGTGTTTGCTGTTTCCTTCTCCAGCTCATTTTACAGATGAGGCAACTGAGGCAAATATGGTGAAGTGGCTTGCCTAGGTCATATAGCTAATAACTACCTGAGGTTGGAGCTGAATTTAGGATGATGAATCTTCCAGGCCTGGCACTCTATCTATTGTGCAACTTAGCTGCCATGCTCAATACTTTCAAAGAATCTACCCCCATACAAGAAATAGCTACCACCACACCCTTAGATAGATCCAAAGCAGCAGCCAATAGTAGAGTTGGCTCATCCCTATGATTTTTGTGGGGCACATCTTCCCAGGGATAGCGAATTAAACAAATATAGTGCTTGGTTTGTAAAGTATATCTCTCTAATCCCTGCTAGGTGAACATAAACAGATGTGCTCTTTATATTAAAAAAATGGTTTAAGATTAGGTGACAATGAGAGTAAAGCCTTGAAAGCAAAATTTGACCTGGATGACCTAATACGCTCCCAGATTATTGAGAATCAACTGCTTTGAGCTGTTGGGAAGGTGTATGTCATATAAATGCAAATATGTTTTCACTTGTAAGAAAACACTGTGTAAAAACTGTTTTACATAGAATTTGAAGTGAACATTCCAGTTTTTCATCTGATTGAAACCATTGGCTATTTTTATTTACAGATGTTCTTTGGGCTTACCACCATCTGCAGCTCATTGCTTGAGCATGCAGAATTCCTGAGATCATGTATCCTTCAGCAGATTTCTTTGTTATGGTTATCGCAGCCGGTTGTTTCAACTTTTCTGGGTAGTTATATAGATCTTCTTGCTGAGTTCTGTACTTTGGGTGGCACAACTTCAATGTGAACTAAAAATTCTGAGCTTCTAGAATGAAAATAATCCTCTAGCAATTATTATGGGTTAAAGGCCTCTGACCTTGACTGTAAGCACTAGTTTGTTTGTTTTTGTTAACAGGATTAGATTTTCTTTGTTCCACATCTAAGTTTTATAATGTCTATAGCATCAGTGTAGTATTGGCAAGTCTAGAGATGGCCTTACTCAATAGTCAGGAAAAGTTTGTGAACAGAAGCATTGGTGTTCATCCACATAGACTATACCAGGGAAATGATAAATTGAGATGACACATTCACTGCATACACGCACACACGCACATACACACACACACACAAACAATCAAAGAATCTGAGTTAAAATTTTTTTGGAAATATTCATTAGAGTAGATTTAACCAAAGTTGCCTCAATATTTCGTTTTGTCCTGCCATTGGGAAACTACATCCTAAACACGAGATTGTAAAGTTATTTAGAATTTTTATGATAATCTATGATCTTTTGGGTAAGGATACTCTCTCCATTAATCTAGATTTCAGGCCATCCAAGTCTTCTTAACTTGTGCCAATCTGTGCCAGGTTTTACTGTAAATTCTTCACTGAGATTCCTCCCAATTTGCTGAAGGCTTCTGTTCTTTTTCTACCAAGAAGATACAAGAGTTCATTTGCTATCAATCACTCTGGCTATACAACAAGCCCACTTCCCTTTCTGGTCAAACATAGATTCAATAATATCTTTTACTCCTCTTCCTATGCATGAATTATGATTGATTATATGCTGAAACAATCTATGTTTTGATTGTTCACTGTGGTATTTGCAATTTTAGATCTTTGCAATAATTACATTATATGATTTGTATCCCTGTAGCATTGCTAAAAGAATTGTGACATTTAAAAGATGGGTTTTTGTAGTGACAGTGTGGGATCATTCCAATTAATAGAGTATTTTTCAAATAAATTCAACTTGGTCTCCATGTTTTATGTTTGTAGATGGAGAGGCATAGGCTCTCTTTTCTAAGACTGAATTCATTCATTTTCCTCCCCACACTATCCCCTCCTGGGAGCTTCCTTATTTCTTTTGATTGAAGCGTTACCCCTGTCAATTGCATAAATTCTCTCCTCTACCTCAGACCCCTCTGCATCCGTTCACTTGTGAGTCCGGTGGATTATATAGTTTATGTATTTTTTGCATCTGCTCCCTTTCTTTCCACTCACACTATACCAGGAGGCTAGTACAGGCCCTTATAATTTCTGCCCTTAATTATTCTAATGTCCTCCTCACTGGTTTCTCTGCCTCCACTCTTTCACCTCTCTAGCCCATCTTTTACAACAAAGGAGTTTTCTCAGTGTCTACTGCATTCCCCTCCTCAATGGCAGCAGAATAAAATGCAAATTCTTTAGCAAAGAATTTAATGTCCAACTCAATCTTTCTACAATTTATCTTGCCAACCTGATTTCCTGGTTCTTCCTTTTGAGTTTGTGAACTACAGACAAATTGAACTAGCTGAACTTCCCTAATCTCTCTTTTACTGTGCCTTTATGAAAAAGTATTTCTTAAGTGCTTAGTATGGCAGCTTGCTGTTGTAGCCAATAGTATGCTGGGCCTGGAGTCAAGAGGACCAGAGTTCAAATCTGACCTCAGGTAGTTACTAGCTGTGTGACCCTGGACAAGTCACTTAACTCTGTTTGCCTCAGTTTCTTCATCTGTAAAATGAGCTAGAGAAGGAAATGGCAAACCCCTCCAGTATCTATGCTAAGAAAACTCCAAATGGGCTCATGAAAGGTCAGACACAACTAATTAACTAAACAACAACACAAGAAGTGCTTACTATATATTAGGCACTGCATTAAATGCTGAGAATTCAAACATAAAAATAAAAACAATCCCTATCCTCACGAAGGGGAAGACAGTAATAGAGAAGTAGTGGCCAGAGAAGTGCATCTTGGTGTGAAAAGTCATAGTGATGGAGAGTGTGGGCCATAAAGAAACTAATTTACTCATCCTTTCTAGTAATGACAATATTTATGTCATTATTTTTGCCAAAGTTAGTGGTAGAAAACTAAGCGTGGCCAGAACAGGAAAGCATGCCTGGGGCAACATAATAATCCTGAACATTTTTATTGGGCTTTAGGGTTTGCAAAGTACTTTGTATATGTTATTTTCATAATAGCCCTGTGAGGAAGGTGCTAGTGTTGCCTCTATTTTACAGATGAGGAAACTGAGGCAGAGAGAGGTTAAATGATTTGTCCAAAGTCACATAGAGTCTAGGCAGAATTTGAACTCAGATTTTCCTGAACCCTGATCAACGTTCTATCTATTGTTTCACCTAGCTGCCTACATGAGTCATGAAGATGACCAGAAAGCAGGGAGGTGGGTCTGAGTATGCGATATATATGAGAACTTTTATCAATTAGAAGCCAATGTGGCTAGGATGGGAGCTAGAGTTAGGGAACTGGAAGCAAGAACCACTAGGCATGGCATATTGGTGGTGGACAGCAGTGCTATATCATCCATGTTGGTGATGAATTCCTCTCTTCTTCCCCATTGATTTCTACCTTTTGACCTCCTTCCCTGCCTTCAAGTCTAGCTCAAATATTACCTCCTCCATCTCTCTCCTATTTGGCCACCCAGGGTTGAGGCAGGAGTGACTCTTCTCCTTATAAATCTCTTAAGCTACTTCATTTGACCTTTCTTTTGTACTTAATCATTTTATAACTTGAGATGAATTATTTACGTACATATCCCAATCTCTTGCTGCATTTTAAACTCCTTGAGAGCAGTTACTTGATCAGACTTTCATTTTATATTCCTATTTACTAGGGAAGTATCTTTCACATAGAAATATGTTAATATTTGTTGAATTTTCATTTTAATTACCATAGACAGGTGAACATTGATAACACTCATTCTGAAGTTCCTCAGATTTCTCCAAGGAATTAATCAATTATATTGTATCATGCAGCTCTGAAATTAGCAGATGTGTTATTCAGAGAAAAAAATGATGGATGGTGTTATTCACTATGGAGATTTCTACGCATTGCCTAACTATTATTCATAACCATAGCCAAAGGACCTTGATAATAGAGTAAGTTAAATAATTACTGGTAATTATTAGCAGTGATGAAGTCCCGATCATGTCCTTTGGGATTATGTGTCATAGCCTGATTGTGTTCACAATGAAAGATCTTTTTTCCAGTTCACATTCTAATATTTTTAGGTCATTGCTCTTTGTTCTTTAGATGACAAAAAATTATCTTTATTGAAATACTTTCTAGGGAGGAGGAAAGAAGGCTTTGCTGGGTGGTCTATATTATGTTCCATGAAGCAAACACTCATTAAGTGTCTTTGTCATTATTCTGTTGTTTCAGTCATGTCCAACTCTTTGTAATCCCATTTGGGGTTTTCTTGGCAAAGACACTAGAGTGGTTTGCCATTTCCTTCTCATTTTGTAGAGGAGGAACTGAGGCAAACAGTATTTAGTGATATGTCCAGGGTCACACAGCTAGTAAGTGTCTGAGGCCAGATTTGAACTCACAAAGATGAATCTTCCTGACTTCAGGCCTTACACTCTATCCATGGTGCCACCTACCATCCATATGCCAAACACTTTGTTAAGTGCTGGAGTTATAAGACAAAAAAAAAATTTCCTTGTCTTCAGGAAGTCCATGCTCTACTGAAAAGAACAAGTACAAAAAATAAATTTACATAATACTTCACATGTGCGTACACACATGTGCATGTGCACACACACACATACACACTCACACACACGATTTCAAAGGGAGTCTGACAACTGGGGGAATCAAGGAAGGTATCGTGTAAGAGATATTGCAGTCTGGACCTTGAAGGGAGTTAGAGATTCCAAGAGGTGTATGTGAGGAGAGAAAACCATAGACACGAGGAACAGGCACCTGCACAAAATGGAGACAGGAGGTAGAATGCCATATATGCAAAACAGGAAGTAGGTCAGTTTGACTGAAACAGACTGTGTGGGGCAAGGAGGTGTTCAAACCAAAAGGCTTTTTGATCCTACTCCATACCTCTCTTCTCCCTTGAATTAAACTTGTCCTTCCTTTAATTTATTTCAGTTTGTAGTAACATTTGCCTCATTAATCAAGGGTTTTTAGGGTTAGGAGTGAAGAAACTTTTCTAAATTGAGGCACAATACCCATGGGAAAACTCAGTCAAAAGTAATTCATGTTTACTTGTTGAAAGGAGGGGAAAAGAGGAATAAGTGGGAGGAGAGAAAGAGACAGAGACAGAGATAACAGAGACACAGAGAGGGAGACAGAGACAGAGAAGGACACCAAGACAGACACACATGCAAACGTATGCACATATGTAAACACACATACACACATAAAGAGAAAGATAGGAGGAGAGGGGGAAATTTCGTTTTCTGGATAAGCATCTACCATATGTAAAATAAGCATCTACCACATATAAAGAACTGCATTGGACACAGCTGAGGATACAAAAACAGTCCCTGAAGACACAGTTATAGTTGTCAGTCATGTCTGACTCTTCATGACCCTATAGGCTGTAATGTCCATGGGGTTTTCTTGGCAAAGATATTGGGGGGGTTGCCATTTTCTTCTCCAGCGAATTAGGACAAATAGTGGTTAAGTGACTTGCCTAGGGTCACACAGCTAGTAAGTGGCTGAAGTCAAATTTGAACTCAGGGCTTCCTGACTCCAGGCCCTGTGCTTTATCCACTGAACCACCTAGATGCCTTCACTGCAGCCATCTTCAAATATTTGAGAAAGACTATCATATGAAAGAGGCTGCCTCTTTTGCTTGGTCCCAGAAGGTAAATCTAGATTAAATAGATAGAATTCCAAAAAAGCTGTAGATTGAGTGTATGGCAAAACTTATGAAAGACCAAAGCTCTGCACAATTAGAACTAGCTTCTCCCTTAGGAAGTCATGTTTCCTCCTCACTAGATAATAGACTTATAGCTCTAGAGCTAGAAGGTCCTCAGGGGCCACATGGACCAATGTTCTCATTCTATAGATGAGAAATCTGAAGCCCAGAGAGGACAAAGGACTTGCCTAAAGCCACACATGTAGTAACTGCAGAGGTGGGCTATGAACTTCAGTCCTTTGACACTGGAAACCAAGGCTCTTTCCTTTATAGTTTTATAATAATTCTTCCCTTTACATTAGTTTTAAATCTGACAAGCCGAGTATTTATGCCTTTGTCTAAGGCAATCATAAAAGTATCAAGTGGAAGAACTCCAATCACTGAACCCTGGGGTATTCCATTAGATGTTTCCTTGCAAACTTACATAGGAATAATCATGACCACTCTTTGAGTCCAGTCAGTTCCAAGTCCTCCTGGCTATATTTTTTTCAAGTCAATTTCTCTCTAGTTTTTCAACAGAATAATAGGGGAAACCTTTTACATCATTTAAACAAGCATTGATTAAACAACTACAGTATGCGTAACTGCTTAATAAATGGTGGATATAATTCTCCTGATTATTAACTCTGTCAAAAAAATCAAATAAATTTAGCCTTCAGGAGTATGTTCTTATTGAAGCCATAATGGTTCCTTTTGATTACCACTTTCTTTCAATCTGTTTACTCGTGTGAACTTTAACAATAGAGTATAATATTCTGGCATTTTATAAACTCACATTTTTGCAAGCTTCATTCATACCCATCCATCTTTTTGAAAAGGAAAAAAAGATTTTTTATGAAGTCATTAATCATTAATCATAAAATCTAAGACCTAAAAAGGCCCCTCTGAAATCATAACTAAGCATCATAATAATAGCTAGTATTTAACTGACTTTAAAGTTTGCCAAATGCTTTTCATATACCATCCTACTTGAGTTTTGCAACAGTTCCATCCTTGATGTAAATGCTATAGTTATCCCCATTTTACAGGAAACCAAGGTGAAAGGAGGTTAAATAAATTGCCCAGGATCCTACAAATAATGTCTGAGGCAAGAATAGAATGGATGTCTTCTGTACTTCAAGCTCAACAGTCTATCCCCTGGGCCATCGAGCTGCAAACTGTACCTGAATTGTGTTCACAGAAAGAGATCATTTCACCTTCATCCAAAGGCCTATGGAGGTCTAGAGGACACTGTCTCCCAAAACAACCTGTTTTGCTTTTGGAAAGCTTGAATTGTTAGGAAGTTTTTCCTTATGTCAAACCTAAATCTGCTTCTCTGCCACACTGATTCATCCTTCCTCAGTCTGCCCTCTGTGGTCCGAAAGAATAAGTCAAATTCCTCCTCTTTATTATAACCCTTCTGATACCTGAAGATTGCAACTCTGTGTCCTTAGTATTTCTTCTCCATGTTAAACATCCCCAGTTCCCTCCCTATACTCTTTTATGGCACTGTTGTTATCATCTAGGTTGCCGTCTAGTGGACACAGTTCAGTTTGTTTGTGTTCTTAAGATTTGGTTCTCAGAATTGGAAAGAATTCTTCAGATGTGGTCTGCCCAGAGTATAGCATATGCCAGCTGCATCTTTCAGGGACTCATTGCTTCACTTAATGTATTCTACCATAGCAATAGTTGTTCCACTAACATCCCAAGATCTTCCACAAGAAATGTTGCCTAACACTCCTTCCATATTGTATACTTGTGACACTGATAATTTGAATTGTATGTCTGTGTGTGTGTGTGTGTGTGTGAAGTGAATATAGTGATTTGGTATTGAAAAAGAGCCACATAAACTAATGACTCAAATAATCAAATGGACAACAGTGTTTGTTGTTTATGATCCTAGATCTATAGGTGGAAGAAAGCTAGGACGTCATTTCAAATTGTCCAGCCTCCTCCCATTTTATAAATGGGAAAACTCAGGATGATGGAGTATAAGGAACTTGTCCAGGGTCACAGAGGTAGCAAGCATCTCAGGTGGAATTTGAGCAGAGCTCCTCTGATTCTAGAGATTGTGCTCTTTTTTACTATTCAATAGTGCTTCTCCTGAGAGCACCCTGAGCCCATCTGAGAGCCTGAGCAAAGGCGAGTGACTGAGAAGAGAGTGAGGAGGAATGGTATCCAGGATAAGCCCCTGGAGAAGAGTTCACATGTGCTCTTTTGTTCCTTCCGTCTTGCTCTGAACTTGGTGGGCCTCTTATTACCCAATGAAATGCCAATTAACTGATGAACCCTCATATTTCTTTAGGGCTTTTAATTCTTGAAACATTCAGATGCTTTTCTAGGAACATGTCTGCCACAACCGATCATCAAGGGAAACATAGATCACTAACTATAGCAATTTTACCCTAAAATGTGGGAGAGGGAGAGACCTAGACCTAGTGTGATTCCATTGGTATTTGAGACTTCTTAGGTAAGGAAACTTTACTGATTTATGTGAGTCCTTTCTTGGCAACTTATTTTCCATAATTAAATATAAATAATCTTTTTGTGGTGCCCTGCCATGTGTAATTAAATCAAAGATGAGTTCTAAAACTAAATCCAGAGCAATCTGAGCATTTGCATTCTTTCTAGGCTCAAAGAGAGATAAGAATGAATAAAAGATATAAATGTTGTGTGCATGTGTCTGTCTGTACACACACACACACACACACATATTTGCTTAATGTAGAAATTTCTACGGGATTAATTCTTAACTCATACTCCTACTGTAAGCTCAGATCTTCAAAGAGACTGTTTTTCCCTTTAGGCTTCTTGGGGCAATCCTTAGGGTTTAGGATTTCTAATACCATAGACCAGAAGCCACAATTTGTTTGGTGCTCTCTCAACTATTATCAATCAACTGTATCTCCCTCAAACTGATTAATCAAACTGGAATTTACTGAGGAGTATATAAGGAAGAGAAATTAATTCTAATCAGTGGATTTAGTATATGCAAAGGTATTGATTTTTGGGGAGAGGGAGCTCCAATTTAAAGCCCAAAGGTATTGGGGCACCTATTAAGGGAACACATAACTGAGAAGTCCTTTTCTCTCTTCTCAGAGTTCCCTTTAAGTTCACCTCTATGTGTGTCATCCCTGATAGACAAGCTGCTCTCTTATTTAGCTGGTTTAGTGTTTCACTGGACTCAGAGTTCTGGATGATGGGGCAGTCCACTGCCAGTCTGCGTCCAACAGGCTGTCTGGTATCTGTCTTGTTTATTCACCGGATCTTGTGGCTTCTGCCAGCTCCAGAGCTCAGGTGGTGATGGGATCTCTGCGGACTTTTATTGATCCCCTCTCACTGACTGCCTGGATGCTCCCATATTATGAAACTCATTCACTGATTAGGAAAGAATAAACACCAAAGAAACAGAGACTGTGCGCTCAGGGACTTGTAGCATCTGGATGGAGGCAAAGCTGTTGCTCTTGCCCCTTCCCAGAGACTCTTATCAGTTCTTGCTCTCACCAACTCCAGGATGGAAAAGTGCAGAAAGCCCCCACCCTCCCCTCTCCTCCCCTTCCCTCCCCACATCTCCCGTCTCCTACCCCTTTCTTCTCCTCTCCCTTCTCCTTTCCTCCCCTGCTCTCCCCTCTCATCCACTCCCCTCCATATAGGGAAAGGGATCTGATAACTGTAATTTCAGCACTGCTTAATGAGCAGAAGACTACTGTACATTGGCAGAGGGTATTATTATAGCACCTTATAGGAACTTTATGCTTTAAATGATTTTCACGTAACTTTGGGTATTTTAAAATATTGCAATTTCTTACTTTGTTCTTTTACACAGCAGTATCTGGAAATTAAAAAAACCCCAAAACCCTCCAGTCTAACCCATTACACTCTCACTATTTCATCAAAACAGATTGAAGAAGTCAGTTTCATTAGTTGAAGATATCCCTGTTTGTTTAGGAAACTTTGTCTCAAAGGGATACAGATGGCTTTTCTTAGTCTGGGCTTGGCTTTTTGCCTAGACCAGAATTCAGAGGAACAAACTTATATTTACCTTTGAGAAAGGAATTTGTGACCTGACTTGTATTGGCCAGTTATGCATTAGTGAAATCCATGATGGCAAGTTTCCAGAATAGAAACAGTCTCTTTAACATACTTCCTTCAGTACTTGAAAGCTTTCATGATCTCTTCATTAATACTCCTTCTACCAAGGCAGATGGCCATCCATCTTTGTCTTAATAGATGGCTTCATAAATTGTTGTGCCTTCCCCTCACCCTCCATTCCAAAAAAGTCACCCGGTAGCCACCCTCATGATGAGCCTTTGCAAACTTAATCAGCCTGCTCCTCAGACAACAAATACAGAGCCATCACAACACATCACATGGTTCCCATTTGAACCTGATCAATCTTAGTTTGACTTGATGAGGCTTGAGCGTCACTAGTCTAATAAGTCATGTTCATGTTATGAATGCAGGCTCCTTGGAATCATGCTCTGTTTCCCTTGTGTCTTTGTTTTCCCAGTGCCTAGTAAAGTGTCTGGTACACTGTCGGTACTTAATAAATTCATACTGAATTGATTTTAATTGAATGAGAAGACTAGTTAAAAAGACCTGGGTTCTCCTCAGAAACTCACCAGCTACGGGATCATATGCAAGTCACTTAATCTTTTGGTGCCTCAATTTCCTCATCTGAAAAAAAATGAGAAACTTGAATTTGATAGATTCTAAAGTATCTTCAAGTTCTGAATATTTGATCCTATAAAATGTTCAATGACTTTAGAGAAGGTATCTGTACAAATTGGCAGAAGTCATGTGTAGGATAGATTCAGAAGAAAGTAAATAGAATTGTGTTTGCCATGAGACTATTTTAAACAAGGAGACAGGAGTCGCCGCTTTTGGCAGAGGGACTCAGAAGGTTAAAAGGTCAAGGGGATTGTTATAATTATATAACAAATGTGCAACAAAGAATACATGATGAGTTTCTTCGAAAAAAGTACCATGAGATGAAGATACTTATTATTTGGTAATAAAATCATTAAAATTCAAGAAATAATTATTTAAAAGCTTTAATCATACTCAATTTTTTCATATAGTTGTAAAAAAAATGAGGATTGGGTATTGTGTATTCCAGAATTTAGACACTCTTTCCAATCTCTCTCCAAAGGCCTGTTTACTCTATGGAAAACAACCATTATCTACAGTAGTTAAATATTTAATAGTTTGCTTTTAGAATCATGGTGAATAGAGAGGGAGGAGAAATCTAGTTCCAAGACCTCCTGGCCTCATGAGTTGGAAAATCATTTAGAAGTTCTGAAAGCAATTTAATGGTAACAGAACCAGAATTCCCAAGAATAAACACTGTTAAGGAGAGGTCCAGCTATGACTCCATACGATGAATCTGCACACACCAAAACCACAGATTTTTCATTGTTGACTGGTGAATGTCTCCTGTAACATGTGGACCCTTTTTATTGTGCAGAGTTGTCCCCAAGGGCAAAAATCACTGAAATACAGAGTTGGAAGGGACCTCAGAGATCATATATTTTATTTTATACCTGATTGAGAGTCACCTCTATAACAATCCCCTCAAGTGATCTTCCAGCTACTTCATAGAGATGTCTGATAAGGAAGAATCTGCTGCCTCTAAAGGCAACCCCATTCCCTTTTGAGTAGCTACAACAACAATTAGGAAATATTTCCTTATATCAAGTATAAATTTACCATTTTGTGATTACTGCCCATTTCTACAAATTTTGTCCCTGGCGTCAAACAGAGCAAGTCTCAAATCTCCCTTCTAAGTCACAACTCTTCAGATACAAAAACAGAGTTATTATATCTACTCTCTACCCCAAGTCTTCTTTTTCCTGTAACCTACAATATGGCAGGTACTATGTTAGATGCTGAACACACATATTGCAGAAATTATACAGTCCCTATTTGCAAGGAATTTACATTCTCACTTGCGAGGAAACGAAGACATATATCAATGTGGACAAAATAGTTATCAAAAAGAATAAATGCAAAGAAGTGAAGTACAAGGCTGGTTGAGAGGAGTGGCAGTCACTGTTGAGTGCATTAGGAAAGGTGAGGATCAATGTTCAACTGGGCAGGGTGGTGATGCCCACCTACGATACCTTCTACCAGGGAGACTGAGTCTGGTTGATTGAGCTCAGGATTTCTGTACTGCAGTGAGCTAGGCTGATCATTAATTCTAGTACCAATGGCAAACCCTAAGGAGCAGGAATTAACTAGGCTACCTAAGGAAGGGTTGAAAAGTCTAGGCACAGAAAAGGAGAAGGTCAAACCTTTTGTATGCATCAGTAGTAGGATTGACCAGTTGGCCTATAAGTGACATAGGGAGAAGCAGTCTCAAACAAAGAAACAAAAGAACAGCTAACTGTACAATTCTTCCAATTAAAACTTATACAGCATGATCTTGAGATACTTCACTATCCTGATGGCTCTCCTCTGGATGTTCCCCAGCTTCCCAATGTCCTTCTAAAATGACTTCCTTGGAGCTGAACACCATCCTCCTGATGCAATCTCACTTGACCAATGGCGATGAGACTGTATGGCACTTCCCTAGACAAAATAAACTAAATGCTCTCAAAATTCCATGTAGAATCTTTATTTAAACACCTCAAACATTGTTACTGTGTGCTGTATATTAGCTTTTCATAGTATCACTCATTTTAGGAAATAGGAAAACAAACACCTTGTTTTTCACTTGCATATTGGTTCCATACCTTACCCAGTTATAGAATTACAGAGTTTTACCTTTCAACCAGACATGACTACTAAGTCAAATCAATTTGCCTCTCTGAAAAGCAAGCACAGGCTTGTAAGAGAAATTAAAGGACATTGCTAGATGTGAAGAATTCCTTCTGCCCAACTGACTAAACAACAGCAATTACAGATTCAAGATCCTCTCCTCTCAACCATCTTGTTAACTTGAAGAAATCTTTCAGTGCTTTTGTAAAAGCCCAGATCTCTGAGCTTTGTGTCCAAGAAGCAATCTCTTTATTTCCTCTAACCATGCACAAAGAAACATATTAGAAGCAATTCAAACATGAATATAGATGAAATAAAAAATAGAGATGGTTTTTTAATTTAATGGCTGCCCTCTGGGAAAATAGTCTTGAGGCCATCTGATGGATATTTAATTTTAAAAATTCTTAAATCTTTATTTCCTGGTCACATTTTTCTAAGCTTGTAATATCATTTTTGTAAATGGTTCCCACCATAGATTTGAACAAATTGGACTAAAAATGCCACCTTCCCATAGATTTCTTGTTATTTAAAAATATCCATTCTCTTCCAGGGTGAACTCATCTAGTTCATCTCTGCTGAGTTAAAAAAAAATGACTGTAAATATAACTCCCACCTATTCAAATTAAGCTCTTTCAAGATATGGGAAGCTAGATCTGCCTGTAACTCAAAAATGCTAACAATGCCTGTGTAACTTTAGTTCCTCAACATCTGGAACTGATCACCCAAGTCCATTGGTTAAAAGGACTGGTATGATGAGTCCCAGATGTTTAAAAATGGCAATACTTTTCAGCCTAACTGGCCTGGGATAAAGGCTAAATGAAAGGTAAATGTTTAAATTTGAGGGGGCTAAGTGAGCTTTGGAGTCGGCAGAAGCAATGTTTGAGCATTGGCACTGTGGTAGGGTTCCCTCAAAGCTAATAATGCAGTTTTTAAGATCAAGCTACAAAGACAAGGGCTCACTTTTTTGCCACATTTTAGAGAAGCCATGCTTACTCATTGTGGACCAACTCAGGTGAGCAATCCATGCCCACTACCTACTACCTGTACTAAGTAAAGAAGACTCTCTATATACAGCAAAAATATAGGTTGATAATTGGTCAGCAAGACATTTTATAATATCATAACAAAGCATTGTCATGCAGTAACAGAGTAGCATTATCATGATAGAATGCTATTAATATCTGTATAGACTTATTATCGTTTAGCAAAATCCCAGAAAAACACAGTAAATAGTTTAGCTCCTCTTTCCCACACAAGTAGTGGAATGTCTTTAACTTATGTAACTCCCCCCTTCCCCTGCTTTTTTTCTTGCTCTCATGAAAGTTCTAACATCCAGCCAGAAAAATTTCTGTGATATCCTGAGTTCAAAATGACTGTAGAAATATTTTGGGAGAGAAATATGTAGTTTCACTATACCTTTCAGTATTTATGAAATGGGCTCCTCCAAGAAAAACTACTTATAGTGCAAAGAAATGTGTATACAAAGAACTCAGAATGTCTAATGGATGGTAATAGTAGCAATTCATTATCTTTTCCCCAAATTTACCCCTCTTCCCAGTGTTTCTGTTTCCCTAATTGAAATACCTTGGGGGTTTCATATCACATGCAGTAAATTGACACACACGACAAAAGATGGAAATAACGTGAGGGAATAGAGGTTGTGGAAAGTCAGGTATGCTAACACATTGTTGGTGGAACTGTAAATTGGACAGACTTATGCTAACAAGGAACAAGTCATTTGCCCATGTCCTTTGACTTGGAGATCAAGCTGCTAGGTGTATACCCCAACAGAGTGAAAGAAAGAAAGAAATGTCCAACATGTACCAAAATATTCATTGCATCATTTTTTTAGGGTACCAAAAAAGTAGAAATAAAGAATGTAGCCAATGATTGGTGAGAGAAGCAGCAAGGGAAAAACTGGATGCTAAGGAGAAAATGATGGAAACCTTGGAAAGAAGTAATTCCTTTCTTCTAGGAGTTTTTCATGGTAGCCTTGGGTCAGATTCCCCACTTCTACCTTGGGGCAATAATAGGAAATGGGAACTACCTGTGTTTACCTACCTTGTTAGAGTGGAATGTTCCTGAAAGTGGACTTTCTCAGTCTAAGATATGGCAACAGCTAGAAAGCTTATGGAATACCAAGAATATTATAGAAGTACATCACTGCCTTATGGCACAAGCTGATGAATTTGCTAGCCTATATGATCTGAAGAGGGATTTCATAGGTAATGCTATTCCTGTATGTCTGACTCCGAGTTATGAGAGAAGATTTCCTAGAAAGTATGGTGTTAAACAGACTTGTAACTTTCTAGTCAGAAGAGGGACAATTCTTGGACAGTGCTAGCTTTCGAGGTTGACTTTACCAGTCTAACATATCAAAGATCTGACTTTCTAGAGATGGAAAGGATGTTCCTAAGAACCATGCCCTTGAAGACAGAAGAGGTTTGCGCATGTGGTCCTTCAAAACTGGAAGAGCTGTAGGGGGCTAAATCCACAATATTGGGTAACAGAGAACCTGGTTGTTGCTCCCCAATATTACTGTCAAGCCAAATCAACAATCATTTATTAAGTACATGCTTTGTCTTGGGCATTGAGTTAAACACTGAGAATTCAAATATGAACAGAAAGATAATCCTTACCCTCAAGGAACTTGCATTCAAATGGGGAAGACAATGCTTCAAAGACAGCTGAAAAGTGGATAGGGGTAACTGTAAGGGGATATGGTGGAGAAATAAATCTGGGGAATCAGGAGGAGAGCTTAGAGAGGAATGAGAGCATGGTTCTTTCCTTAAAATGGAGTTTCCAGGAGGAGCTGGCCAATCAGAGAAAGGAACTGTAGGGTCTGTGAGTTAAAGGCTCTAGAGTGCTGGATCTAAAATCAGGAAGATCCGAGTTCAAATCTTGATTCACACAATTGTGAGCTGTGTGACCCTGGACAAATCACTTCACTTCTGCCAGTATTTAACATTGTGCTTGGCACACAGCAGGGATTTAACAAATGCTTGTTGACTGACTGTCTGCCTTAGTCTCATCTGTACAATGGGAATAACAATGATAGATACAGTAATTACTTCTCAAGGTAATTGTGTGAATAAAATGATATAACATATTAAAAGAGCTTGACAAACCTTACAGCACTATATGAATGATAACTATGACTACCATTTGGAAAGTTCTGGTCTGATGGAAAGGAGGTTACTTCCCTGTTCAATGACCCCAAAGGGTATTTCTTCCAGGGGTGTGCACACCACTAGGTGGCAGTAGGATTCTTGGGAAGACTTAATGGAAGAGGTGCTTCACTGGCAGGAATATCATGATTTTTCCCTGCTGACTAGCCCAAATTCAGTTCCCTTCCAGTGGGGTCCAAATCCTGTGGTGTTACTGACTCAAAAGGAATCTAATATCGTAATCCAGAAGAGAGATGTACTGGAGAGGAAAGAGAATTGTATTGACAGCTTATGGGTTACTTAGGGTGTGTGTGTGTGTGTGTGTGTGTGTGTGTGTGTGTGTGCGCGCGCACTCATGTGTAGCCTAATATAAGTTTTTATTTTGAAGGTTCTTGAGCACAGGGATTATCTCATTTTTTTTGTCTTTGTATCCCAGGACCTAGAACAGTTCTCCATACAGAGAATCCGTGTGGACTCTGGGATTTGAACAGTTTTGGTCTCCCTTGAATAGTCTGAAGAATGCAGTAATATAATAACTTGACTCATGCTTTCCTTAGTATTGTTGATCATGTGTAAGCTTCTAGAGTCAAGGCCTTAACTCACTCTGGTAGAGGAATATGGTGGGAACAACATCCCAACTCCTACCCCCTTGCAGGTTAGGTTATTCTTTAACTTTAAAAAATTATACCTAACATTTATATAGCACTTACTATGTTCTGAGTGCTTTACAATTCCCATCTCATCTGATCCTCACAGAAACCTTAGAAGGTAGGGGCCATTATCATCTCCATTTTACAGATGATGAAACTGAGACAAACAGAGATTAAGTGAGTTGCCTAGGGTTATATGGTCAGTAAGTATTGAAATCATTCTTAAGACTTGGTTGGCTCAGGGGACTCTGACATCACTTTCTAATTGCCTAACTACAAAAATACTAGAAGGAGTTTTAGCTCCTCTGTGAAGCTTGTTTGGTGGACCATGATGAGCAACCCAGGCAGGGGAGCTTCACTCAGCTGATTCAACTTGGCATGTCCTCAATGCATATTCTTACCAAATATTTTCCTTCTGTGGTTAATTAAATCTCCTTTTATTACCTGTTGGATGGGACTAATAGCATCTCATTTTATTTTGGTATCAAACCTCAACAACCAGGGAACTAGCCTGGGTTAGCCAGCACCCAGAACAGTTGATGTAGGCGTGCAGGGTTGCAACAGAATTATCTTAATGAAGTGATAGATGGGAAGCTCAGAAGAAGGTAAACCCAGAGTGATCCTCATGTTTTCAGAGATGTTTTTTGGTAATGGCCCTAGACATAATGGCTTCTTACCCTCAAGCACACCTACTGAGAGATTAGTGCATAAACTGTTTGTGGTCATTCAATAAGGAGAGACAGATGTGAATGTGCTCAGTGTCCTTAAGAACTCCACTTTGAAGATAATTGAAGTAAACTTTCTTTTAGGTCCAAAAGCTGTGTTATCTATCCCTAAGTCTTCTAGCTTGCAGTTCTGCTAGGGAATTTCCATGAAACTCAGTTTACCCTCAAAGCTACTAGAAAGGGATTAGATTTTCTTTTTTTAATCCTAAAAGTGGCTTATCCTTTACTAGGAAAAGATAGATACTGAAGAATGAGCTATGCTTTGCTCTGGAATTCAGGATATGGACAAATGATGTCAGTTGCACCCAAGTTAATTTTCTGAAAGTAGGGAAAGGTGATCAATCAGCTTTCAAGTTTCTATTTTAACTCACTACGAATGGTGAACTATACCTTTCTCTTTAGCCTCTATGAACTGCAAAGATTTGATGTAAATATGTACTTCATCATTTAAATTCAGGACAAAGTCCTTCCAAAGTGTGTGGATGTGTGGGGTGGGGAGATGAGGAATGAAGTCTGGGATTTTTGGACTTTCTCATCTCCCATGCAAATCACTTCTTCAAAGGACTGTTACACAACTTTGTTTTGTTTTTGTTATGCTTCTGTTTTAGTTTCTCTTTTCCACCTTCAGTGCTGCCTATATAATTGCTGAATCCTTGATATTGGGGATGACCAATAATAGCCCCAAAGTGTCATAAATGATGACAGGTACTAATGAAGACCTCAAGGACCTCACTACTGAGTGCAATGTGGTTAAAAGCAATATCCCAATCCCTTAGGTCATTTAATGAGCAGAGTGCAACCTGGGCTAGTTGTTTTTCCCCTTTAAAAGTGATTGAAATCATTTTCAAGATTTGATTGGTTTGGGGGACTAAAGTTTTACGTGACTGACATCACTTTCTGTTTGCCTGGGAGCTTCCACCAGGAGCTCCAGATACCCTCTGATGCTTGGCACCCATGATAGGCAATGGAATTTTGCCCAGCTGAACAATGTCTTCGATGCACATCCTTATTGAATACCCTTCTCTTGCAATGACTAAGTGAATTTCTTTTGGTTAACTGTGGAATGACTTATTGTCTCCTTTCATTTCAGTGTCAAGCATAAAACTATTCCAAGTCTGGACTGAATCAGGCCCAGCCCAGAAAAACACCATTAAATTAATGAAGTGGTAGCAAACATACAAACAGGCATGTACTGGAAATCATAGGGACTATTTGGCTGTCTGATCACTAGAGAGGATCTTGGACTTCTAACAACATATTATGGTTAGTGGAATTGTCAGTCTGGTCAAAGAGCAGGTCTGTGTCTCAGTTGCCCTGGGTCTGACCTGAACATCATTCTCTATTGCTGTTGTGGCATCCCTTTACTTTCTTTCTCATTCTCTTAGGCCAAAAATCCCTGGTGTTCCTTGTATTTTGATGGTGCCTCATATTTGATTAATAAATATCTTGTATATGCATGCATACAGATACACATCTCTTTCTCCATCTATTCATCCATTTATTAATCTTTCTCTCTTTCCCTTCCTACCTTGTTTTCTTTTCTTCTTCCTTTTTCTTGTTTAATAAGAATGTATGTGTAGATCCCATATAAGATATATAAGATTGCATGCTATCTTGGGGAGGAAGAGGAAAGGGAGGGAATGGAGAGGGAGGGGGAGAAAATTTAAGACTTATGGAAGTGATTGTTGAAAACTGACAAAAAAAATAAATTAATTAAATTAAAAAATAAAGGTAGAAATACAAAGGATTGTACATTGTGAACCATTAGAGACTTCAAGGATCATTTGGTAGGAGCCTCTCATTTTAGAGAGAAGAAAGCTGAGGCTAAGGAAAGGGAAGTGACTCAGTAAGTCACACAGTAAGGCAAAGGTAGCCCCATTGAACCAAACCTCTCAGGGACCAGGGGAGGGGTCAATCAAGGGTTACAGTTAAGTATTCTCTTGCCCTTGGGATGGGGCCTGACTGAGCACCTAGGAGGCTCTCTTCCCCTCCTCTCCCCTCCCCTCCACTCTTTCTTTCTTTTTTCCTTTCCTTCTTTCCATGTGATCTCCTCTGTTAGAATATAAGTTCCTTGAGGACAGAAGCTGTTTTGCTTTTGTCTTCATATCGTGAACACTTAGCACAGTGCCATAGAGAATATAGTATGAAGTAGAATGTAATACCACACTTTTAATTGAAAATCCTATATGTTTTTATATATAACCTTGATCAGTTTCACATGCATCTCCTATTCCTTGTGACAATTCTTAAGCTATGTACTTATTATATGTATTTTTTATGAAGTTACTTGATGTTAGGAATATAATTTAAATTATTTTCAAAATTTTTGTAACTTTTAAATAAAACCCTAGTTTTGTTTTATCGTGAAGTTAATAAATGTTTGTCAGTTGATTGATCAGGTAAAGATAGTTGCAGTGCCAGATGACACTGCAAATTATTACGTGATAGAGATTGATTATTTCATTGATTTTGTTGGTATGGGGAAATCTTAAGAAGGTAAGTGCCATTTGGCACCTTACGTGCAATGTGTATTAGAGAGTCACCGGGACACAGAGCCAACGTGTATCAGAGGAGAAACTTGAACCCAGATCTTCCTGGCTTAGAGATATCTTATTATCTACTTAATCATACTGTCTCTTATTGCAAAATTATGTTGAATGTACTTGTCTATATGTTAAATTCTCCAAGTAGAAAGTAGAACTGAAAACCCTGCAAGATCCTTTAAAAGCAAAAACAAACTACAACAAAAACCAATACAATTTATCCTTTACTTTTACCCCCAACCAAATTTTCATAACAAGTATGGCTTAGATTTTTTTTTTCAAAAATGTTCCAAAAAATAATCATTTTGAGCTGAGGAAATCCTGGAAAGTTTCAATCCCATGGAAAATTTGGAAAGTTTTGAGTGAATGCAGGGAATGATAATGCAAACCATTGTGGAACTGAGCTATAGCATTTACAGCTGTAAGCTCCATGAGAATAAGCTTCTTATGTTTATATATTCACTCATGGTAGTTATGGCCTCTGTTCTAAATTTCTTTATCTCTCTAGTCTTTTTCAGGCACTTCTATTTTATGACAGGAAAGGTTTCTCTGCTACTCTTTCAGTGACTATGAAATAGCATTTATACCTTTCTTTGAATTCCTGACTACTATTTACCTTGTTTCTTTCTTCTGTTACAGTGGAAAGTCTAAATTTTCCTCTTTTTCTGTCTTCTGAGTGAATAGCAGGCTGATTCAGTGTTTAAAGTGAGGGGGATGCAGAATGAATGATCACCTCGAAATGACCATTTAACTGGAATTCTTCATATTTTATGCCTCCACAAATTGGTTCCCATCCACCCTTCCAGACATTTCATATTATTCTCCTTCGCATATTCTACATGTCATCCAAAACTGGCTTGTTAGCTATTTCTAGAATTCACCATGTCATCTTTTATCTGTCACCCATGCCTGAAACCCCGTCTCTCCCCTCTTAGAATTGCTGTCTGCCTTCAAGTATTAGGTTCAGTGAGTTCTCCATGTAGTCCTAAATTCTCCAACAAGCCCTCCCTTGTTAGCATTCTTTCCCTACTGGTACTTTTTAATTTAGTTGTCTATGTCCCTATTATCCCCTTACCCTCAGTGGAACATACATTCCTTGAGGCAAGGGATTATTCATTATACTTTCCTCTGGAATTATCTCTAATTTATTCTGTATATATCTTCATTGTACCTAGTTTGCATATGGACTCCCTCATTAGACTATAAACTCCTTGTGGGAAAGAATTTTGTTTATTCCTTTCTTTGTATTAGCAGTGCTTAACATAGTGCCTGGCACTAATAAATTCTTAATAAATGCATATTGACTTGACTTTTATTTTATCTTAACTCAAATCTTAGTACGGTACTAGTAGTATGACTGTACACTAATATAGTACCAAATGATAGGCACTTAGTAAATAATTATTGAATTGAAATTAGTTGTTAGAGACTATTTACACTAATGAATCCTTGGGAAATATTTCATATGTATAATTAAATTTATCTGCATTACTTTAAAAATACCTTTTCTATGGAAGTGGCTAAGCAGTACAAAAGATAAAGTCAGAAAGATTGGTTCAAATCTAGCCTCAGACCCTTACTAATGGTTTGATTCCAGGAAAGTTATTGAGCCGTTACTTTCTTCAGTTGTCTCATCTGTAAACTGAGGAATGATAGAATAATAATAGCACTTGTCTCCCAGGGTTGTTATAAAGATCAAATGAGATGATATTTGTAAAGTGCTTTGCAAAATTTAGACTTCCAGGAGGTGGAGCCAAGATGGTGGAATAGAAAGATGCACCTGTAGAAGTTCCCCTCCATAGCCCATAAAATACCTGTAACAAAGGACTCTAAACAAATTCTAGAGCAGTAGAAGCCACAAAACAACAGAATGAAAGAGATTTTCCAGCTCTAGGCAGCCTGAAAGGCTGAGCACAGAGTGGAGCACAGCCCATGAAGCCCAGACAAGCCTTGATCATGGGGCACCAGCAGGAACAGGACAGGAGCAGACCTTAGGGGGGAATCCCCAGCAGCAGTTGTTCCCAGATCCTTCAACTCACAAATGCCAAAGACAACTTCAAAGGTCAGTGAGAAGACTTTTATCACCTAAGTGAGAAAGGAGTATGGTCCTCCCCAGCCCCAGTCCCAGGTGGTGGCAGCAGCAGCATCCATTTTTGGAGCCCTCAGCCTAAAGCCTCTGGGGGAATTGAGCCACTGATCTGAGTCTCAGTCCTGGAGTGAGGAAGAGTGCTGGCATGGTGGAGCTGGGGGAAGCTCTGGAAAGGGAATTCTACTTGTAGATCCTTTGCAAAAACATTTTGGTAACTCCCAGACCAGAGCGCAGGTCAGGAGAGGAGTAAACTCCTCTCCCTTGATTGTGCCACCTTGGAGAAACTGAGAACTTACACATCCTTAGAATATACCCTCCTTCTGACAAAGGACTCAAAACTCAAGTAACTGACTGGGAAAATGCCCCCAAAAGGGAAAAAGTAAGACTATAGAAGTCTACTTTCTTGGTGAACAGGTATTTTCTTCCATCCTTTCAGATGAGAAAGAACAATCAGAGGAAGACCTAAAAGTCAAGGCTTCTGTATCCAAAAATCTCCAAAATAAATAAAAGGCCATGGAAGAGCTCAAAAAGGATTTTGAAAATCAAGTAAGAGAGGTGGAGGAAAAATTGGGAAGAGAAATAAGACCAATGCAAGAAAATCATAAAAAGCAAGTCAACAGTTTGCTAAAGAAGACCCCCCCCCCCCGTCAAAAATGCCAAAGGAAATAACACCTTTGAAAATAGGCTAACTCAATTGGACAAAAAGGTTCAAAAAGCCAATGAGGAAAAGAATGCTTTAAACAGCAGAATTAGCCAAATGGAAAAGGAGGTCCAAAAAAAGCTCACTGAAGAAAATCGTTCTTTGAAAATTAGAATGGAGCAGAAGGAAGCTAATGACATTATGAGAAACCAAGAAATCACAAAACAAAACCAAAAGAATGAAAAAATGGAAGATAATGTGAAATATCTCATTGGAAAATCAACTGACCTGGAAAATAGATCCAGAAGAGACAATTTAAAAATTATGTGACTACCTGAAAGCTGTGATCAAAAAAAGAGCCTAGACATCATCTTTCATGATATTATCAAGGAAAACTGCCCTGATATTCTAGAATCAGAAGGCAAAATAAATATTGAAGGAATCCAGTGATCACCACCTGAAAGAGACCCAAAAAGAGAAACTCCTAGGAATACTGTAACCAAATTCCAGAGTTCTCAGATCAATGAGAAAATATTGCAGGCATCTGAAAAGAAACAATTCTAGTACTGTGGAAATACAATCAGAATAATGCAAGATGTAACAGCTTCTACATTACGGGATCAAAGGGCTTGGAATATGATATTCCAGAAGTCAAAGGAACTAGGATTAAAAACCAAGAATCAACTACTCAGCAAAGCTAAGTATAATATTTCAGGAGAAAAAGTGGTTATTCAATGAAATAGAGGACTTTCAAACATTCTTGATGAAAAGACCAGAACTGAGTAGAAAATTTGACTTTTAAACAAAAAATCAAGAGAAATATGAAAAGGTAAACAGGAAAGAGAAACCATAAGGGACTTAACTAAAGTTGAACTGTTTACACTCCTACATGGTAAGATAATATTTGTAACTCTTAAAACTTTTCTCTGTAGTTGTATATTTAGAAGGATTATACACATATATCTATAGACAGAGAGCACAGGGTGAGTTGAATAGGAAGGGATGATATCTAGAAAATAAAATTAAGGAGTAAGAGAGGAATATATTGGGAGGAGAAAGGGAGAAATGGAATGGGGCAAATTATCTCTCATAAAAGAGGCAAGAGAAGGCTTTTTTCTATGGAGGGGAAAAGGGGGGAGGTGAGAGGGAAAAAAGTGAAGCTTGCTCTCATCACATTTGGTTTAAGGAAGGAATAACATGAACACTTAATTTGGTATGAAAATCTATCTTACATGACAAGAAAGTAGAGGAGAAGGGGATAATTGGGGTGTGGGGGATGATAGAAGGGAGGGCAAATGGGAGGAGGGAATAATTAGAAGTAAACACATTTGGGGAGGGACAACATCAAAAGAGAGAACACAAGAAATGGGGGGCAGGAGGGAAATATAGTTAGTCTAATACAACATGGCTATTGTGGAAGTCTTTTGCAAAACTACACATATATAGACTATATTGAATTGCTTGCCTTCTCAGTGGGGATGGGTGGGGATGAAGGAAGAAAAAGAAGTTGGAACTCAAAGTTTTGGGAACAAATATTGAGAATTGTTTTTGCATACACCTGGAAAATAGGAAATAAAAGTAATAGGGTATAGAAATATATCTTGCCCTACCAAAAAAGAGAGAAGATGGGGATAAGGGAAGGGAGAGGTGTGATTAAAGGGAGGGCAGATTGGGGGAAGGGGCAATCAGAGTGCACGGTATTTTGGGGTGGGAGAGGGGAGAGATGAGGAGAAAATTTGGAACTCAAAATCTTGTGGAAATGAATGTTGAAAACTGAAAATAAATAAATAAATGTTAAAATTTAAAATCCCATATAAATGTTAACTATTATTGCTCTGTCATTGAGTTATGGAGTTTGAAGGGTTCTATTTTAGTGATGAAGAAACTGAAGCAAGGAGGTGTGATATTAAATGACTTGCCCAGGATTAGAGCAAGGAAATATCTGAGGTGAGATTTGAATCCTAGTCTTTCTGACTCCAAGTTCACTACTTTTTCTATCATAATATATTGCCTCTTGACAGATGGAGTGAGCCAGGAAAAAGTAGTGATTGTGGTGTTATACAGACCCATCAACTACCTATGTGGCTCACTTCTCTCATCTGAAAACTGAAAGGGTTGGGTTAGATTGTTTCTGAGATTTGTTTTAGATCTTTAATCATGTTATGATTTCTATGTAATAGATAGCATGGAAAATTTTTGGTGGATACTCAAAATAATTTTAAAAAGAACTCTCTACTTGTGTCAAATATCTGCCTTTTCAGGGATTTGTTTTTTTACTTTAATTTTCTGTAAAATACCTCAGTTGTATTACTTCGCATATTGCAGAAGCTTGCCTTCTTAGTCATTTCTTTGCTATATTTAACTTAGTGGGTTTTTTTTGTTCCTCTTCAAAAAAAATGAGAATTTCTCAAACTCTAGTGGTGCCCTGATTTGAAACTCTTTTTTATATCTAAAGAGGAGAACTGCAAATTTTCTCTCCTCTAAGCTTTGACAGTCTTTCTAGAATCTAGATGAAAAATGAGTGGAGAACAGAGAAGATTGGATTTGCTGACGTTTCCAGGTCTAAACTAAGGAGAGACACCAAAATGAAGTCCCCCTCATCTTTGATAGGAAAGAAGAATAAATAGATCCTTGTTTGCACAAAGTGAACTTTTGTTATATATTTGCTTTGTTTTAAAATGTTCTTTCCAAGTATACTCTAAAACACACAAAAAAATATTTGAAAAGATGTTTGCAATGTTTTCAAATGTTATGGGCATTTTCAAATATTTAATAAATTTAATAATGGAATTTTAAAAACAAAAGCTGTGGAACATTAAAGTAAAAAAAATAAAGGTTACAACCTGATTTGAATAAACATTCAGGAGAAAATTTAAATTAAGCTAAAATAATTATTAACAATTTAAGTAACTTAAGGCCAACTCAAAGAAATTTAATCCATCATGGTAAAATAAATTATATTAAAGATTACAAATATATCAGAGTTGTTTATTCTTAATATGAATGAAATAAACTTCTTTTTAGATGTTTCAGAAATAATATTGACATTCATGATGTAATTCAAATTGGAAATAAATGAAGGACATTAAGTGCTCATGGCTTTTTGGCTTTTTTCTAGATCCAAGTTTTCTAACATCAGTACAGATTTTTATATGCCAGAAATGATTAATAAAGAATACTATCAAGGAGGGTTTATTCTACAGATGATCAATGTGTCCCTTAGTCTTAGTCATTTGGCTCATTTGAACTTGAATCTGGAAGACTTAGATCTGACACATCCCTGTGTACCCTCGGACAAGTCCTTTTACTGGTTAGCTTTCAGTTTCCTGGGTACCATATTTTAGGAGAGATATTGACATTGGTGTTGAGGCCCACTGGAGTGGGAAGGGAAATGGAGGCCAGGCCCTAGAAGTATTGTTTTAAGCATCTGGAAATGTTTAACCTGGACAAAAGAATACTTAAGTGGGTAAAGGGGGACATGCTAATTGTTCTATATGAGTTCCCTAAGAACAGGAATTGTTTTTCTTTTCTGTTTGTGTCCTCAGAGTTTAGCATAGTAATATACCTGGTAAGCACTTAATACATGTTTTTCCTTCATTCATTGGAGACTGGGCATCTTACCTCCAGAATGAAAAGGTAAGGAGTGGTTAGTGGAAGATGCAAAGAGGTAGATTTACACTAAATATAAAGGGGAAAAAACAACCATCCAAACTTACTAACATTGAACTTGAACTGACTCTTTGATCTTCCCTATCCTTATTGCTCATTCTTCCTCAGATTTTCTTGTTTTCACTTATCTACCCATGTTTCATCCTGTTACTCTTCCCCCACCTCCAAGCCTCCATTACCATGTAGGACCTTTTGAGGTATGTTTTTTGTTTCCCATCTTCTACCACAATACCTTTCACAAAATAGGTCAAAATGTTGATGTACCTAAATGTTTGTTTCATAAATGTTTGTTAAATTAAATTGTTATTGTTCATATTCATAAACGACTTATTCTTTACTTGAATTCATATTCAGAAAATTCAAAAGGTGCATATAGACTCAGTTTCTGTAAATCAAATCCTTCCTTTGAGAAAGTGATCAATGTATGTGCCTCCTGACATTTTTTTAAAGGCTCATATTTTTCATCATAGGATCTTAGGATTTGGAGCTTGAGGGCATCCAACAGTCCTCTAGACTTACTTTCACCTGAACAAGAATCTTCCTTTCAGCATCCCTTATTTTTTCATTTTAGTCAACATGTGAACGTCTCTACTAAGGTGAGAGCCAATACCAATGAAGGTAGCCAAATATAATTCTAATTATTTTTTCTTCTAGGGGTTCATCTGTGAAAGGGAAGAGAGCTATAAGATAGTCTTTTGACAGACTTGAAGGTTCAAATTAACCTAAAAAAGGAGAAGGCAAAGGGAGATGGAGATGGAGAGGGAAGGAAGAAGAAAAAGGAAGGAAGTAGAAGTGGAGAGATGGGAAGAGAGAGAGACAGATAGGGAGACATACAGACATAGAAAGGGAGAGAGAGACAGAGGCACAAAGGAGAGAGAAGGGAAGAAGGAAAAGAGAGAGAGAGAGAAAGAGAGACCTATAGAGAAATTTTTAAGTATAAGGAAACTTTTATATATGTCATATATATATATATAAATATACAAAATATTTTATATATAAATTTATATATATAAATATACATTTTATATATATAAAATATATATAAATATAAATGTATATTTCATATATTTTAAGGAGCAGAGAAAAATCCAGTGGTCATTGGTGTCTTTGCTTATCTTTTCTATGAATTTTTACGTGAATGTATCTCTTTTTTCTTCTAAACACACTATTTAAGAACTCTTTTCTGAAGATTAACAATTCTGTTCTTATTATGATAGGAAATTCTCCACCCAAAACATATTATTCTTCCTGTATTTCACTATATGAAAGCCAAAGGCTTTCATATAACTTTTATCAGGTTAAGGGTCCACTGAAAGACACTGTAGGCACAAATGGGTCAGCATTTGGTAATTCATTTGTAGTTCCCAACTGGCATTTATTTTCATCACAAATGCTCGTATGGTAATCTTTTATAGAGAATGACACATCACAGCAGATAAATCCTCCAGTTAGTCTCACAAACTTCTTTTGAAGGCACTTTGCCAGATATTGTCAAAGGAAAAAACTTTAATCATAACTCAGTTAGTGAATATGTAGGACATTGTGGAAGGGGAAAGATTTTTATAGTCCCCCTCCACCCCTCACCCTTCAGGCAAGCATGAAGAGAGTTTTATTTGTAAAATGGAGATATCCACACAGGGCTATTGCAGGTCAAGTTTGGGGTGCAAGGTGCAGTCTGCTAAATTGAATGTTTTGTAATTTGGCAGTGTCTTCAGATTGGTTATACATGCCATGGAATAGACTTGACATGATTGTGGTGCTCTCAGGCTGTGGATTGTCAGGGGAAATGGAGACCAGAAAGATTATTCACATTGCTACTGCTCCACTTTGTACTATACTAAGTCTACACCAGTTTGGCCTGGCTGGGAGAAAGCCTATTGAATTCAGTGAAAAGTCTGAATCCTGAATAAAAAAAAACAGTGTTCATGACTTTAAAGTTTATGTAATAGCTCAAAATGAGTTGTCACATAGAATTCTATAGGGAATTGGTTTCAAAGAGTAGATAAAAATGAGTTATAATACCTTTGTAATGTCAGCTATAAAGACAATGTGATATAGTAGATTAAAAACTGACCACAGAAAGACCTGTGTTCAAATTCTGTCTCTGATATTTATTAGCTATTGGACTCTTGGTAAGTCACTTAACCTCTACATATTTCAGGCAATGGCCTAGGATAATATACTAAATCATAGATCAGTTTCTATCGGCATTGGTTGAAGGAATTTCACACATCAAAGAAATAATAGATTCTTCAATTGTTTCTAAATTTTAGCTGGGTGTGGCTCATGCTTCTAAAGTACTTGATTATATTTCCTGATTTCTATGGTCTAGCTAGTTGGCCTTCTGATTGGTCGTCATTCATGTCCCCCCATTTCCAATTTTTGGGCCTTTGTCCTAGCTGCCTTCCATTCTCAGAATGTCTTCCTTCACCTCTCTCAAAAAATAAAACCAACCAAAGCCAAACTCTTTCCTTCCTTCAAGACTCAGCTATGTCAATCAATAAGCACTAATTCAGTGCTTACTATGTATTAGACTTTGTACTATGTGCTTGGGGAAATAAACAAAAGCTTGCTACTTTCGTGGAGCTTACATTATGATGAAGAAAACGAGATATTCATAAATATACATATATAAACCCCTTCCTGCTTCTCTGATTGCTACTTTCCTTGTATATATATTCGTTCTTTATATTCCTATATTCTATCTGGACATTTTGTTTCTCATCTTAAGCTTCTTGATTGCAGGTACTGTTTTATTTTTGCCTTTGTGTCTTCCAAGGCTATAAGTGTTTCTAGAACATGGTGGGGACTTAACAAATGCTCATTAACTTATTAATTGTCTGAAAACAGCTTCCCTATGAAGTACTTAAAGTACCTTTCCTCCCACGTTTATACAATTTGTACAATCTTTCAAAAAAGGATTAAGAAAGAAAGTTTTGTGGGGGGAGGGGACAAATGGGGAGAAAATTTGGAACCCAGGAAAATTTTGTGAAAATGTATGTAAAAAGTTAAATTAATAAATTTATATTATTAAAAGAAAAAGAAAGAAAGTTTTACCTACGTGGCACACTGGATAAAGCACTTACACTGCAGTCAGGAAGACTCTTCTTGAGTTCAAATCCAGCCTCAGACACTTACTAGCTGTGTGACCCTAGGCAAGTTCCTTAACCCTGTTTGCCTCAGTTTTCTCATCTGTAAAATGGGCTGGAGAAGGAATGGGAAATCATTCCAATATCTCTGTCAAGGAAACCCCAAAAACGGTCACAAAGAGACAGATACAGCTCAACAATAATAAGAAAATTTTAACTTGCTCACTTCCCAAAGTATAAAAAAAAACTCTAATCAGTGAAGCCTGAAAAAGTATTTATTAAAAAAAAGCAAGCTATCTATACCAGAAACAGCTCAGCTTCATAAAAAATAGACACTTGAACATTTAGCATATTTTGTGGAAATACTTAGAAATTTTTATTTTCTTAAAGGAAATTTTATTGATATATTTTCAAAATTATTTTTACAACCCCTACGTTTCTCAATATGTTCCTTCTCTTACTCTATCCTAGAGTCATTCCTTATAATAAAGAATAATAGGAAAGAAGTGGAAAGTTCATTAAAACTAATCAACATATAAAAAAATTCTGACATTATACATAGTATACCAAACTTATATAATTCTTTGTCTTGGCAAATAAAGAAGGGGCTATGTCATCTTTTCTCTCTTCTTTGGGACCAAATTTGATTATTATAATTTTGTAGCTTTCAGTTTTTATTGGTTTGGCAGTATTCTTTCAATTGACATTGTTGCATTCATTGTGTACATTGTTTTCTTGTTTCCACTTACCTTGCATCATTTCATATACCTTGTTAGTTTATTCTATTGTTTTCACTATTTCTTCAGTAATATTCCATGATATTTTTGTACTGCAATTTGTTTAGCTACTTTCCAAATGATAGGAATTTACTTCATCTCCAATTCTTAACTACTACTACCACAAAAAATGCTATTTTGAATATCTTGGTGCATTGGTCTTTTTGTCGCTGAGGTCTTTGGGTTATAAGCCAAGAAGTGTGATCTCATGAAGGGCATGGATATTTTGGTGATTTTCTTCAAATAATTTCAAATTATTTTACAAAATGGTTGGAAAAATTCATAGTTCTGCCAAGAAGAAATTAATGTGTTCATCTTTCCACAACCTCTCCATCACTGACTGCTTCTATCTTTTGTCATCTTTGCCAATTTGCTTGGTGTAGTTTTAATGTGCATTTCCCGCATTAGTGATTTGGAACATTCTTTTATTTGGTCATTAATAGTTTGCAATTGTTTTGAGAACTTTCTTTATAAATTGATTTTGTTTTTTTAAATTCTTTTTTGTCTATGTTTCTTGGATATGAAACCTTACCAAAGATATTTGATGTAGCATTTTCCCCTAATTGACCCTTTCCTATCTCATTCTAGTTGCTTTATTTTGTGTTTGTTCATGCAACAAATTTTTAATTTCATGCAACTTAGATGATCATTGTTTGCAATGTTTTTTTCACCCCTTTTTTTGTTAGAACTCACCTCTCTAAGCGTGACTCTAAGGTATAAATGATCTGCTTCTCTTCCAGATTTTTAATTGTGTGAACTTTAATATTTATGTTGCATATCTATTTTGAATTTATTGTGATTTGTGGTGAAAGGTATTTAACACTAATTTATGCCAGACTGTGTTCCAATTTTCCCAGAAATTCATATTAAAAAGGTAATTCTTTTCTATGGAATTATGCTTTAGGATTTACTAAATACCATTATTGAGTTCAATTATTTATTTCCAATTTTTCCTTGTCTGTTCTCTTTCTTGATCTACTTTTATATTTCTAACCAACAATAAGCAGTTTTGATGACTATGACTTTATAATTGTCTGTTAATAAGATTCATTTCTACATTTTCACCATATCACTCAATATTCTAAATTTTTCTATGGCAAAATGAGTATCATTATTTTGTCTAATTTTGTAAAGTATCTTTTTGGTAGTTTTATTGGCATAATACTAAGTCTTTTAGTTGACCTTGTCTATTATCATTTGATCCAGCCATGAGCATTGAATGAATTTTCATCTTTATTTAGGAAGCATTTTGTAATTAAATCTATGCAGGGATTGAGTGTGCTTTGACATATGAACTTCTAGATATTGTTACTCATTGTGCAATTATTTTGAATTTTACTTCCCTACAATCCACCATGCATGGATTCTCCCTTCTCGTCTTTGATTCTTGACTTCCTTTCTATCCCAGCTAAAATCCTACCTTTCTCAGGAGGATTTTCCCAGTTCCTTTTAATTCTAGTGGCTTCCTTTTGTCAATTATTTCCAATCTATTCAGTAAGTAGTTTGTTGGTGGTTTTCATGCCATCTCCCCCATTAAACAGTGAGTTCCTTTAGATCAGAAACTCTTTTTTGGTTTTCTTTGTATCTCTAGCACTCTACCAGAGTGCCTGGGAAATAGTAGGCACTTAATAAATGTTTATTTATTAAGAAGAAGAACATTCTAAGCATGGAGGGAAGGTATGGAATGTCCTGTATAGGAAAGAACAAGAAAATCAGTTTGACTAGAGTGTATAACAGACTGTGAAGGTAGGATGGATGTGAAATAAGTCTCAAAAGGTAGACTAGAATCAGACAGTGAAAGCCTTTAATTATCTAACAAAAGAGCTTATATTTTATCCTAGAGACAGTAAGTAGGAAGCCTCTGAAGCTTCTTCATCAGAGGAGTGGCAAAGGTAGACCTGTTTGTTTTAGAAAGATTACTTAGTAGTGCTATGAAAGTTGTTTTGAAGAGAGCGATTGAAAGTCAGAAGACTACTTTGGAGGCTTTTAGTTCATCCAAGAGGTGATAATGGTTTAAACTAGGATGGCAAAAGAAGGAGACATCTGGGATGAGGAAGAACTCATGTAGCATTCCCACAAAATTAACGTGGCACTTTTTGTTTAGCATCTCTGTCATGAATTTATGTTTTATCTTCTCTAACACCAAACACAATCCCATATACCTAACAGACACTTTATAAATATTTATTGGATTGAACTGGATGGAAGTTTTCTATGAACCCAGAGTTCAAATTATAACCCCCAAGAAGGGACAACTCATTCTGATATTTTGATTTATGTTATCTCATTGATTTAGGATAACTATGATTGGGCAAATTGAAAACATCTTACCTTCTTAAAATGTCTGATTCTTGACTGATTCTTTTTAAATCCATTGAGAATATATGAAATTTCCTGGAGACCTTTTAAAAAATGTGGATATTTGCATGATATTTGAATAATTGCCTGTGATGGCAATCAAAATAGAATCTTTTGCTGTTTTTGTTTTAGTATAATCAAGTGCCTCTGATTGAATCTTGCCTTTATCAATCAAGAGTCTTTACAAGGAGCAAAGTACAGAAACAAGAGTTTCTTTAACTAGAAACAGTGTATGTATTTGTACTATAAATTATTTTCAAGATCTTTCCCACCCGTTGATAGGCCTGCCCATTGTGGGAAGCTATCAGTCAATAGCTGTCATTTATAAAATGCTTTAAGGTTTGCAAAGTGCCTTACAAGTATAACCTCACTGTATCCTCACAAAAATTTTTGGGGAATAGATGCTATTATTATTTCTGTTTTATAAATGAGGAAACTAAGGCAGAGATTAAGTGCCTTTTCTGGGATCCCACAGCTAACAAGTTTCCGAGGACGAATTTGAATTTAGATATTCATGAGTCTAGGTCCAGTTCTTTATTCATTGTAACACCAAACTTCCTCTTCACAATCCAGCTTCCTCTCTTGTGCTGAAGAATTAAGCATGTACTCTGTGTTTCTTGGTTAGTCAAGGTTTTATTCTATCAGTTGTAGAGAATGATCTAGACCACAGATATACTGTAGAAAGTATTATCACGTTCTTGATCTGAGTAAAATGTGCTTTTCACAGTCTTTCATACTGGCTAGAGAAGAAAAGAAGACAGATGAGGGTATTGAAGAACAGGGTTACCATGGCACGGTGACCAGATTGTGTTAGGGATACGTTTGGGAATGTACATAATAGTAAATGGTTATAGCAATTCGTGCAGCCATATTCTTTTGCCCTAGCCCATGGGAAAGGAATTTTCCTGGAAGGCATATTCCAGAGATCTTTGCAGCAATATAAAGCTATAGAAATCCTGAAAAGAGCTCTGTTTCCACATATATTTCTATTCATGGTGACCAATGACAATACTTGGTCCACCAAAAAGAAAGGACATTGGGAGCATATCCAGAATCAAGAAGGTCATTTCCATTCAATTCACTTAGATCAAATAAGTGATCAACTCTCTAGTGTAATCTGCTAGTGTGTACATGCCCTGAGTTGGAGAAAATCCACCATAATTTTGGCACCAATACCTATCAATAATAAATGATCTGACTGACTTTTGGGGCCTTGGGGTTAGCGTGTCCCCTCAGTTCAATTCAATAAACATTTATTAAGCATCTTTTGTGTGCCAGGTACTATGAGAAGCCCTAGAAATACAAAAAGACAAAACACTTTGTCATCCAGGAAATTTCATTCTCCTGGAACGAAATATGTACAAAGATAACTAAACAGAAAAAGAAGAGAAAAAAGTGACACCTCATCTGATCATTGGTTGACCTTTTAATATAGGCACAATCACTCTACCCTTTTTATAGATGATGAAATTGTGGCCCAGAGAGTATAAGTGACATGTCTAAAATCAAGTCTGAATTAGGTTCTGCCTATGTCTCTCTCAGGGTCCATTGCTGAGACTTTGGAAGAAGATACAGATAAGCAAGACACAGATGAGCACTTTTATTACTGCAAGTCCTTTCCTGTTGGTTTGTTTTTGTCTTTGAAGGTTAAGTTTTTTCCACTCTTCTCATTGACCTTGTTCCTTGTAAACTGTCCTCACAAGTACTCACAGTCCTGGGTCTTAGATAGAACATTTCCACTGATCTCATTGAGTATTGCTGAAAATATAGTAAAGCCCCTATAAGATGAGAAGTAATATTCAGATCAGAGGAGTTTCAGGATTTCAATGAAATCTTCCTCAAATCCAAACATCATGCCCCTAATGAGATAATGTGCAGTTATAAACAAAATTTTGTGGCTTATGTTGTGGAGAACTTTTGTAAAAGGCTGCCAATAATTTTATTGCCATAAAAAATGGAAGAGTTGATTAGCGGGTTACTTAAAACTGTAATCTTATCCTTCAAGGGATTTCTTTAAATCCAATTAAGAAAGTGTTTGGGGTAGGGGTTTGTGAAATAATTTTCTCCTAATATTTATTTCAACAGAATTTACTTAGCTGTTTGGGATGGGGAAATGGTTTAAAGAGAGTTCTGTTGGCCCTTTAAAGACACCTGGCATTCTTCCAAAGGGGTCATGTTTCCCTTGATGCCAGTTTATCTTTGATGGAACACTCATCTTGAACTGTGAATCTGCATTTGGAGCACTACAGGGCAGTTGACTTCCATTACTTGTCCAGGTGGAAAGAGAGCCAACTAAGATTCCTTAGCCATGCCAGATGGTTGCAGGTGAATGGTTTTGAGGATTTGAGAATGCTTTCTTGGATTTCTATTTATTTCAAACACAATCAGAAGAAGATCGATGTACTTTTTTCTGGAAGTCTGCCCCCACCTCACATTCCCATTTCCCATGGAAGCTGGGAAAACATTTACAAATTGTATAGATTCTGTTTCATGGATTATTTTTTTATAGTGAAAGCAAGGGAAAATAGAGAGTCAGTTTGAGTGCTGAAATGACATTCACAAAATAATAAAAAAAGAATTAGGGCTTGGATTCCCCTATCAGGGAAGTGTAGAAAGATGTGGACAAGAATCACACACATTGAGAAGAGGAAAAGATTTGATGTATACATGAGGAAGCAGTGCTTATATCACCATCATCAATCAACAGAAAAAAGTATGTATACATGCAAATATTCACGTGTGCAAGCATTGAAAGATGTAGATAGAGACACTCTGTATATTCTTTAGTAGGCACACTACCACACCTTTGCAATAATTTTAGTACTTAAAGGAGCTTAGCTAGAGTTAGACCAGACATTTAATGCTGAAAATACAAGGCCTTTATCACGCCCAGGGGACAGCTATCTGAATTACTTGAGACACTGAAAGGCAGGAGCACGTATGAGGAGTCATAAGCTATAAGGGAAGAATATTAGGGGCATACTCACTCTCTAAAACAGGATAATGGCCTATCTCTCAAAAATAAGGGCAGCACTCAGCTCCTAAACTGTAACTATCAGCCAACATTTAGCATGAAGAATATCTGTTCTGATTTCTACAATTTGTGGTTATCCCATTCACTTGAAACAGCAAAAGGTTTCTGATTCATAATTGGGAGCAAAGAAAGGCATGAGGAGGAGATAAGGATGGACAAGTTTGCCTCTGAGAGGCAGCATGAAAGAGTACCCTGCCATCAGAGGACCCTGACTCAAATTCCACCTCTAATGTTACTGCCTGTGTGACCTGGGGCAAGTTCCCTAACCTCCCTTGGCTCCCAGCTTCTCCATCTGTAAAATAAAGGTGTTAAACTAGATGTCACTTTTAAGTTCTAGATTTTTGATCCTATGATGATGATGATGGTGATGATGAAGGTATTCAGTCCTTTTTTCAGTTATGTCTAGCTGTGATTTTTTTTTTTTAGGTTTTCTTGGCAAGGATACTGGAGTAGACTGCCATCTCTTTCTCCAGCTAATTTTACAGATGAAGACACAGGAAAACAAGGTTAAATGATTTGCCCAGTGTCACACAGATAATGTCTGAGATCAGTTTTGCACTAGTGAAAGATATGAGTCTCCTAATTCCGAGTCCAGTACTCTATCCACTGCGCTATCTGGTTGTACTTCCTATGAAACTACATACTTCTAAAATCGGAGCAAGAAAGTCACTGAGAATGGGTATTACCAGGGATGTTTCCTGAGAGTCAGGAGTGATGATCTTCAGGTAATGGTAAGGATGGAGGTTTGAAGGGAGCCATCCATTATTGCCTTATAAGAACGTGTCCTTTGAACTTGGCATACTGTTCTCTCCTGCTCTTACTTCCCCTCCCAGATCTAATGGGTGATACTGCTGGTGTCATAGCCTGTGAGCATCAGAGCATTTCAGGGAGGCATAAGAAGGACACAAGTTTTGTAGAAAGGGACAGGAGCTTGTTTAAATGTATCTGGTCTCTGACTTCTGACACCACAAACAGGGAGGTGACAATGAGACCACCCACATGACAAATCCTTGTCATGTCTCAGGGGTTCTTAAAATTTACTTGTATCAATGACCCTTTTGGTAGTGTAGTGAAACCTATGGATTCCTTCTCAAAAGAGTGTTTTTGATGCATAACATGATTCATAGGACTATAAAGGAAGCTAATTATATTGAAAAGTAGTTATGGAAATAGCAAAAAAAAGTTGATAGTTTTAAATACAATATTTAAATAAGTAAATATTTTAAATGATAATTAATATTAAAAAAACTTGATAGTTCTTAAAAATATCAATTTAAGATAAGGTTTAGAAAGACATCATGATATATTAGATATAGTATTGGAGCGGGAGGCAAGTTGACCTGAATCCAAATGTTGCACAGATATTTACTAGCTCTATGATCCTGCCAATTCTTTCTAAACCTGTTTCGTTGTCAGTAATATAATTACTTCACAGAATGTGTTGAGATTTGAATGAGCTAATATATATGTATAGAAAGCAGTTAATAAAATATTGAAATACTAATACAAATGTAAGCTATTACCATTATGTGATCATTGACATGAAAGGTCCTAGGTATAGAAGAGTCCTAGGAAGGAGAAATGGTCATAAGTACAGATCAGCCTGTTGCTAGATAGTGTAGGCCTCCAAACCAGAGAATTTCCTTTTTATTCAGACTACCTGGGCACTTTCCCAAAGCACATCTGAATGCATACTCTACAGCTGTATTAAGTATTGTCAAAAATAAATCACCTTTGTATTTTAAATTTTTAGATACTTTATCCAGAACAAAGAAAGAGCTTATTTATGTAACCTGAATAGAAAATGATTTATCAACTTTAATAATTTTATAAATATATATTCATTGATCATCATCATCATAACTGACATTTTAAAGTGTTTTCCACTGATTAAGTCTTGCTTATCATTATGATGTGGCAGTTAAATTTGTTTCTCAATAAATCAACAAGTATTTATTAAGTGACTAACATATACCAGGCATTCATCTAGACATTTTGGATACAAGTACAAGGAATGAAAGAATTCCCATTCACAAGGAGCTTATATTCTAATGGCAGAGAAAAGACATACATATCTAAACATACATAGCATAAATATATAGTTGATAAATACCAATTTATACAAAGTAGTTAAATGAAAGTTAGTTTGGGAGAAAAGGCACTAATGGTTGGGGGGGATGATGGAAGGTTTCATGCAGATGATAGTGCTTGAGTTAATAACAATGGCTTGTGTTTATACATCATTGCAAAACTTTTTACAAATATCTCATTTTATTCTCACAACAACTGTGAGAGATAGGTACTACTATAATTCCCATTTTACAGATGAGGAAACTGAGGCATACAGAGGTTAAGTGACTTTCTCAGAGTCATACAGCCAAAACGGAATCTGAGGTTCCATTTGAACTCAGATTTGACTAATTCCAAGTCCAGTGCTCTGTTCGCTATGAGGGACCCTATGAGATATAGTTAAGGCAAGATTACTTTCCAAGCATGTGGGAAGGGCAATGCAAAGGCATTAAGAAGAGAGATGGATTATCCTGAAAAAGAAGGCTGGTTTAACTAGAATACAGATTGTGGGAGGGGAAAATAATCTATAATAAGGCTGGCAAAATAGGTTGAGATTTATTGTGAAAGGTGTTAAAAACTAAACAGAGTGGTTTGCTTTTCCTCAGGGCAATAATAGGAAGCAAGTGGAATTGATTGAGTAAGGGAGTCATATCTTTATAGTTACACTTAAGGAAAATCATTTTTGGCAGCTTTGTGGAGGATGGACTGAAGTGAGGTGAGACTGGATGTGAGGAGCCCCCCACGAGGCCATATGTAATAATCTAGGTGAGATGTGATGAGGAGCCTGGATTAAAGTAGTAGCTGTGGGAGCAGAGAAAAAGAATTAGATGTTAAAGATGTTGTGGATTGCAAGCTTGGCCATTACAATCTCACAGCATTCAGTCTTCCTTTTTTCATTGTTCTCCCTCTTTTTACACTCATCTTTATGAATTTTGCTTTTCTGGCTCTGCTTACTTCATAAATTCATAGGATCGTAGTTATAGAGCTGAAAGGGATCTTTTAGGACACTGAGTCCTACTCCCATTTTACCTTTATGGAAATTGACACCTGGAGAGGTTAAGTAACTTGCTGGGATTATATAACTAGCAATCGTCTCTGGTGGAATTCAAACCCAGGTGTTCCTAATACCAAGTTCAGTTTTAGGCAGATCATAGAATTCTTCTCAGGATTCTCTGTAGTCTTCATATTAATCATTTCCTATGGCACAAAGATGTTCATTTACATACATGATTTTTTTTTTGGTAGCAGTTTCAGATCTCACAGCCTTCTCTGGGCACCAGGATCATTCCTTTATTTGGACTCTTTTCACTTTGCTCACAACAAAGAGCCTTTAACCATTTCCCCTCATGCCTGTGGATGCTTTGCTAGGAGTTTCAGGTGCATTGCTTCTCCTCTTCCTGTAATCAAGATGTTTTTAATGTCTAATTGGACTGGCATTCAGGCACAGAGAGCCAGCCTCAGAGTCAGAAAGATCATGGACAGTGTGAACCTGGGCAGATGACTTAATCTCCTTAAATCTAACCTCTGACCCTTAGACCTTGGACAAATTACTCATATTTAGGCCTCACTTTCCTGGGTTATAAAATAAGGGGGTTGGACTAGTAATACTGACCCTACTGCATCTTACAGCTTCCTTTAGTTCAAACTTCAGGTACTATGCAAAAAATTAGTTTCCTACCTTAACAATTCTGTTCAGTATGTGTTCTGTAGCCTAAACTCACTTAAACTAATAATAATGGTAAACTAATTAATAATAATAAATCTAATAATAGACACTAATGGTCTAGTGAAGAAATGCAGATTCGATATAAACACATGCACAGGAAACAAGTAGATTTTATTCAGAGCGTTAGCAAGGAATGAACTACATCCTTTCCAGTGGTTATGGATTACTTGGCCAAGGATATGATGATGCAGAACCAACTCAGGGTTAGCCACTCTCCCTTAGGCTTTTTCTTCTCTTTCTTCCAGATCTCCCATATATACAGATGATGGCATTTTATTTTTTCCGTTTCTACCTATGCTTTTCTGGAGCCATGACTCCTCTTAAGGTAGAGGCTTCAGATTACCTGGTAGCTTTCTTGGGAGAATATTTCCAGATTTTCAAAAACAGTTTTGTGTCTGTCATCTCACATCCTCCTAACTGTGAGTTCTGTAGTTGCTAACAAATAAAGAATGATCTTCTTATTTATTTGTGGTATCAATTATCTAAAAACCATTTTTTCTTATCCTTTCCAGTCCAGAGATCATTCTCATTGGAGGAAGAAAACAAAGCAAAGAAAAAGTTATAAAGCCCTACCTATCTGTTGTCTTTTAGCATCCTCCTATACACTGTGAGCAGTGAGACCACCTTTTCTTTGCTGTATCTCTATGCTCCTCTATAACTTTTGAGTAATTCCCTTTTTTGGGAGGTTGTTTTAGATCTCCCAGCCAAGCTCAACTCATTTTGAATTTTAGCTTCTCTGACACTTTTATCCAGGATGGTGCCATATTTGCACTCCTCTTTCAATACCTGCCATTGTTACCATCTTAGTTCTTGTCTTTTTACAAACTAAGCTGGTTTGTGAATATTCCAAATATCTGTGTTGATTTCTTTAAACAACTTCCCCTTTCCTACTCATTGAAATTGTTCCTTTTTTGGGTAGTCAGAATTTCATTCTTTAGAGTTCCCATCTTGCTTGGATTCATTTTAACTGTAGAATTTTAGTCCATTGGGATCTTTCCTACACTTTTGAATCCTTTGAAATCTGGGCCCCATTCCTAAACTCTAAGGTGCATGTCAGATCATTGCTGGACTTGCCTGTCCTTGATCAGAGATTCTAAGATGACGTGGCTATTTCCTCCCATAGTTCCCATCATTTCTACCACAACTACCATTTTTTCCTTATTGGTGAGAATTGAGTCCAGTATGACATTTTTCTTTGTTTTTTTCCTACTTTTTGAAAAATGGAAATATCATCAAAGTATGCCAAGGTATCATTAGCAGCTCTGCTTAAGTGCCCAAATAATTGAAGTCCTCTAACTATGTGACAGGTTTTTAATATGTTTCATAAGATCTAAATTTAGTTCTTCTTTCTGCCTGGATGATCTATATTATCTGATGACAATATCGTATTAGCTTCTGGCTCCATTGTTTGTTATCTAAATGCTCTGCTGTGTTTGCTTCTTTTGATTCCTGGATTTCCTCATATTCATATATTTTCTTAATATGACACATCACATTGACTTTCTCCCCATCATTTTCCCATTTTGCTCTTTTTGAATAAAATATTGTACCTTTCCAGATACATATACCAGCTATGAGTCTCATACTACCAAATTTCACTGGGATACATTGAGGTCAAATTTATGAGTTTATATTAGGATGTCTTGTTGATCTTGCTAATTAAACATATTTTGTGTATTTGTGTATATTGGCTTAATATCAGTGGGATAATGCATTGATGATAATTATTAAATAATTTTAAACATATGATATTGAATGTCAAGGCTTACAAGGTTAATATGTATTTTCTGTGATCCTCCCAATAACGCTGGATATTATTTAGAGGCCTCAATGACCATAGTATTAGACAGAGAAAAGAGATATCTTTTGGATTCAGTCCTCCATCTGTGGTCTAGAGAAGTCTTTCTTGACTTTCCTAATCCTTAGTAGAGTCCCAGTATGACATTTCCTTCTTCACCTGAATCATTGATCTTATCTTACCCAAGTGAGCCATCATTTAGTACATCTATAAGTGCTGGATGATCTCATCTTATATATGTGTTTATATAAGAGTGATCTGTCTCTTCAGGCATCAGCCATGTTGGTGGGGAAATGAGAGGCAGGTAGAGAAGAAAGAGGACAGCATAAAAAGATAAATCATGTTAGATAGAATCAAGAAACATGGATTTAAATCTCACTTCCAATACTGTCTAGTTGTTGGGATTAACTCATCATTTCTCTGAGTCTATTTCCCCATCTATAAAATAAAAAAAATAATAACTGTCTTGCCTATCTACCTCACATATGCCTATATGTGCTTATATGTATGATTTTTCCATTGCTGTTTTCCTGATGATTTTGGTGGAATTTGATTAATTCCTCTATTGGCAACAGGTAGTCACAATGCATTATATTTGAAGGTGTTGGGAGTTCACTGGAATTAATTTCTAGACTGTCCACTTGCCCAATTTTTCAACTCCTTGGTATGGAATAGTTTTACAGTAATTCACTATCTTGTGTTTCCCTTAAACACCTTTATAACACAGTTTCTTAGTGTAACACTACCTTCCCGTTGGAGTTCCTGACAGAAAACTTTAACAACTACCACTACTTGCATTTCTTTAAACTCTTCTGCTTGAGGTCATAACTAAATGTGATGGCTCTATCAGCCAGTCTCTCAATGGAAAGACATACTGGTTGTGAATCTAGGTGAGTGTTTGGGTAACATTAATTCAGAAGCAGTTAACTATCACAGTGGATAGATAACTGAAGTTGGAGTCAGGAAGACTTGAGTTCATATCAATCCTTAGACACTCATGAGCTGTGAGACTCTAGGCAAGTCTCTTAACTTCTGTCTGCCTCAGTTTCTTTGTCTGTCAAATGGAGATAATAGCACCTACCTTCCAGAGTTATTGAGAGAATAATTTAAGATGTTTGTAAGTCACTTTGCAGATCTTAAAGTGCTACATAAATGCTTTGAGGCTGATGATGATGGCATCTTCTCCACCTTTTTTTCTCAAAAATGTAGACCTTGCAGATGAATGCAGCTCTTGCCTAAATAGCACCAGATGTGAAGTGTAGCCTGAGGCATCAGTCGTAGTGGAATTACATGTGTGCGCTAGCAATGTTGCATTTTTTCCTTCCCTTAATCTTTTTAAGCCCAAGGATCCATAGCATGATCAGTTGTATGCAATGAAAGTGGGTCTCCTTGATCCACAGGTACAATTCTAGATTTATTTTTTCCTGCTAAAGCCAATATTTCCTTGAACAGTTTGCCTATTTCTCCACATTAGTCAGAATAGATCCTGGCAGAAAAACATAACCAGAGAAATCTTTCTTCCAAATGTGGAAGTTTTCTGGTTCCTACACATTCTGTGTCAATGTTCCGTCACTATTAGGATTCTGCTTGTATCATTCCTTCCTCCTTCCAGAGACAAGATGACTATATGTGCAAGCTCCAAAACCTCCCTGATCTTTATACTATCCAGATAAATGGTTTGAGGGAATACCTTATCTTTTGGAACAGAGAGCAGAGGCCTCATGTTTCTCATGAACAGTGGCTGCCATCTTTGTTTCATACCAGCTACAAAGTGTTGTCTTGGCCTGATTGCCCAAAATTATCATTTCAATACTTTCCTAAACAAAGGCAAAATGCCTTGAGGAGCACTTACAGTTTTCCTGTGGCCCGGCACAGTGCTTGGCACATTGTAGGTGTATAATGAATTCTGGATTTATTGATTTGTGATACTTTGTCAACTTTTTCCCCTTTAAGTAGAAAAAAGGGAAGGGCACTCTGAGAATCAAGTAATGTGTCTAGATATGATTATAAATGAAAAGAACTGAAGCAAATGAACCAGAACTTGTAAATACAAGTAAGTATCATCCATCAAAGTCCTTGGACTGGCTACTCATTCATTCCATTGATGTGGTCACTGCTCAGGATGCTTCTGGAACTCCCTTTGGAATTGCCTTCAGAGCCTATTTATGAACCACTCAAAAAATTCCATTTCATTACAGCCACACCTCATTTTTCTAAACCAAAAAATGTAACAGCCTTGCTTCATTAACAATCTTAACTCACCAGACGTGATATACTTTTGCATATTTCTAAAATCTAAATATGCCATCAAAGAATATTGAATTACTAAAAATTTAGATATTTAAAGGAATGTGGCATAGATTCAGAGATTCTTCTCCTAGCACTAAGACTCATTCTTATTATTGCTGGTGGCCCATGAATGCTACTTGGACTTCCTGCTTGGATCTTGACATGTTGCCCAGAATCTTTGACCTAGGCCTATGACCTAATGTTACTGAGAACTTCCGTTTAAGTCCCTGGCACTTTGTTCCCTAGTCTCCTAGCTTATATTTATGATCTTCACTGCCTGACCTGTCTTGTGTCTTGCTTGGTGAGACCTGTGACAGCTGCTCACTCTTACCTGCCTTTGCTGCTCTGGGATTGACTTTTGACATGTCTGGCCTGTGGTCCCAGCCATTACTCCATAGTCTAGTCAAAATCTGGGATCTGTTCTTTTTGGCTTTTCCTGTCCTATTGTTGTCTAAGTCCCAAGTGCCAGTCAAGCTTCAGGTCAGTCCATGGCCAAAATTCAAAATTCCTCGTAAGAGACTTACCTCATCTGTCAACAGCTTCCTTCCTCTAGTGATATCTTTCTCTGACTACAAATCAGAATAAAATCTGATCTCCATGGGCCCTTCCAAATAACAGTTAATGTCTGTAGGGCACTTTGTGTTTTACAAAGAGCCCTACATAGCATTTCATTTCATTTTCACAACTCCTCTGTGAGGTAGATAGGCAGGCCAGTCATTATTTTCATTTTTATTTTACAGATGAGGAAATAGACTCACAGAATGATGTGTTAATCCAAAGCATACAACTGAAAGGTGTTGGAAGTGAGACTTAAATCCAGGTTTCTTGGCCCTATGGCTAGCATGATTAGTCTTTTAAAAATTCCATCCTCCCCTCTTCCTTCTCTATCTTTCTTTCTTTTCTGTATCCAACATGGCTGATGCCTAAAGAGACAGATCACTCTCATGAAGCTGGATCTCTAGTTAATAAGAATAGGCATCCCTTTTTCTTATATTTTCCGATCACAGATTTTCTTACTAGTCTTTTTGTAGCAGTGGAATTCCTTCCTTCCTTCTCTCCTTTCCTTTGTTTCTTCCTTGGTTCATTCATTTGTTCATTTTTTCCTTCTTTTCTTCCATAGCTAAGAGAAATAGGAATTGAAGTTTATGTACAATTCTAAAGTTTATTGACTAAACACCTAGTTTTATCTGCTTTTTAGTGAGAGGCCCAGTGTTACATTTATTTGTTCATGTATAGAGGATATTGAATTCTACTGCCAATTGAAGCCTCATGAGTAGTCTTGACTCTTGTGTTGGCCAACTGATTAACAAATCTGAAAGAGTAGGTATGGATTCTCTGAACCTAGAATCTATATGATGGCCATTTCTCTGTATCAGGATTAGGATAGGACATCTTCATTCCAGTTTCTCTTTCCAATTCATTCATTAATCTCTTTAAAATATTAATTTCATTATAGAATCTCTCTAGTGTCTATTGCCTATAGTCTAAACTTAAAATTCTTTAACTTGTCATTTAAGATCTTATATACTGTAGGTTTTATTTTTCTATTTAATTTTCTCCTCCACTTATTCCCCAATATGCTTATTCTATCTGTTTACCTAGGTGGGTTCTCATCATTCCCTAAATACATCTTTCTCATTCTCAATTCTGTGGCTTTGTTCAGTTTATTTATCTTTTCACATCTATTTTCCCCCTACCTCTGCCCTCCACTTGCTAACCAAGTGTAATGTAACTTTTAGGGTCAAGTTCAAATTCCTTGGTTGATCTTCTAAAACCTATTTTAATCTATACTAATTTCTCCATTTAAAAATTATTATAGCATTTATTACTTGAACCAAACATTTCAGCATATTGTCACATACTGTCAATTATGTTATTCTTTTATGCTCATATGAGCTTTTGGAAGTCAGGAAATGCTTTTATCATTTGATTCAGTTACTTGCATGAACTAGTTAGTAATGTTCAATTAGCTAATTAATTAATTACAAAGGTGATAGAGAAACAGAGCTGTTTAACAGGCAGAGTGCTAAACTCAGTTAAGAATTCATGGTTTGTTCTTTAGTCATTTTTCAGTCTTGCCAGACTCTTTATGTTCTTATCTGAGAGTTTCCTGGCAAAGATACTGGAGTGGCTTTCCATTTTCTTCTCTGTCTCACTTTGAAGACGAGGAAACTGAGGCAAACAGGGTTAAGTGACTTATCCAGGGTCACACAGCTAGTAAGTATCTAAGGCCAGATTTGAACTCAGGAAGATGGGTCTTTCTGACCCCAGGTCTAGCATTCTATCCACTACATTACCTATCTACCTAGATAATCAGGCAGGAATACCCAAGTTCACGTTCTAATGCTGACACATTCTGACTGCGTGATGTTGGGAAGTCAGTTTCTTGGCAGTTCTGGCAATTCTCTAAGATGCTAAGTCGCAGAATGGAAAAAAATCATTGGTTCATGGAATTTGTTCACCAGGAGTCCCCTATTATAATAAAATCACTGGTCCACTCCAGAAAAAATGAAATCCCAAAAAAGTTTGATGAATCAGTCAAGAAAACTACTGCTTAAGCTTTATTAAGGAGGCCATAGCCCCAAGGAATAAGGAGGTGATAGTGTTGCTGTACTCTGTGCTGTTAAACCATACATGCATTATTGAGTTCAGTTCTGAGTGCAATATTTTATGAATAATATTGATATTTTGGACAGTGCCCAGAGGAGGGTAACTTAGGTGGTGATATGTATGTTCAACTTATGCCACAGAAAGATCATTTAAAGGAAATTGGAATCTAGACTGGAGAAGTCAGAGGGGAGAAATAGTAGCTAACTCCAAGCCCTAGAAGGACAGCCACACAGAAGTGGTATTTGACTTGCCTTATTTGGTCATAACACTTTCCCCTCTTTTACTTAAGCACTACTTTGTAATGCACAGAGACAGTAGTTACCACATAACAGCACTACCATGACTGTGCAATTAATTTCCTATTGAGAAATTGGAGGAATTAAATGGAACAACCAAGTTTAACTGAGGCACAAAGAAATAATTTTTTTTAAGCAACTTCTTTTATAGGCTCTAATTCTATTTGTTCATATTTGCTCTGATTTATTCCTTGAACAACTCATCCATGTATCCATCCATCCATTTATTTATCCAACATTTATCCAGCACCCTTCTTTGTTTAGGATGCTATGTTAGATGCTCCATTAGGATTATGGTTAAGGGAAACTAAAAGCCAAAGAAAAAAAGTATTTTCTTATCCTCACTACTATTGTTTTATATGTTATCATCATTCTTGTTTATTCTCCAAGAAGCTGGATATAGTTTAAATATAATAAAATGATGTTTTACTGTAGTTGGTTTGGGATTTAATAATTTCTAAATTTGCATAAGTGATTTTCAACTAATGAGTCCTTTGGGATCAAGGATAGAGAAACCACATGAACACCTTTCATACAATAAACTTCAGTAAAGGGAAGTATGGTAGTAGATAGAAGGTGAGTCTTGTATTTAGGAAACACGGGTTCAAGGCTCACATTTGTCACATTTTGGCCAGGTGAACATAGACAAATTATTTAACTTTTCAGTGTTCGAAACAACTCTCTAGGACTGTGAGCTGCAACTCAGTTCCCAAACTGTACTGGGAGGAAGAAGTTTCTTTTATCGGGAGTCCCTCCCCTGCCGCCTCAAGGAAATAAGAATACTGGAAAAATAATGATGGAGGGGTACCTTTGATTTTTATTTGACTATCTAAAGTAATAGGGAAAATAAAGAAGAAAAAAAGACCCTACCCAGACAAAGACTTTCTACTCAATTTAATGGTCTTAAGAATTTTCTGCCTTACCAGTGGTCATTATGAAAGATAAGTCAAAGTGAGAATAAGGCCAAAACACCAAACCCAACCAAATGAATGGAACAAGGTATGGTGCTGAATTTGATTTATTTTCTTTCAGTTGCCACAAAGGCTCTGTTGTAATTAATCGGGACAGAGAAAGCTGGATTTAACTTGGAACCTGGGTTCTATTGAATGTTATCTTGTTTATTCCACAAATGTATAAATATTATGCAGGATGGAAAGTGGGTAGAAGTGAGGAGATATTTCTGGCAAATGTGCTTTAGATTATGGACTTTTCAAGGCTTCAACTCTAATGTAGAATTTGATGTTGGCCTGAATTCTCATTTTTCAAAGTCTTGTTTATGTGCAGACGTGATAGTTGTGTTTCCTGAGTGTGTGCGTGTGTGTGTGTGTGTGTACATGGCAGACGTTTTCAGCTCCTCTCATGTTACTTTGCTGTGGATTGAACGAGGGTTGAGGATGTGGCAGTCTCTTTTCTGTGGCCCTCTAAGATTGCACGTGCATTTCTTTATAAGTCTCTCTAGGACTGGTTATTATTAGGGCAGGACTTGATAGAGAAATCTAAAATGCGTAATAAATTGTGTTTGTTAATCATCATCCTGAAAACAGTCTCAGTAAAATTTTTAAGAGAAAGTTAGGTAACTCAAAAATAAATAACAGTTATGGATCCATTTATCTGAATCCAATGAAAGGATTTATAAGAGCATGAATTGTCTAACTTCAATCTTAAAGGATTTTTCCAAGTCTTTAATCTTTAAATGTAAAATTAGATGCTATTCATCACAAGATGTTAACAAAAACCCCCATCTATATGATCCTATATTGTCTCTGAAATATTCTTCTAATGTATTTTCTTTTTCATTCCCGTTGCTGCCACCAAGTTCAAGTTCAAAGTTCAACTCTTGCCTGGTCTATTTCAATAGCCGATTTAGCAATCATATAATTGCCAGGATATTTTTTTCTAATGTACAGCCCTAATCAGATCAACCCCTGCTCTCCTCAAAATACTCTTAGTGGCCTCCAATTGCTATTTAATATAGTCCAGATTTCCATGTCTGACATTCATGGCCTTCGACAATGAATGTTCAGTCCAGTAGAGATGACCTGGTATATTGGATTGCGCACTGAAGTTGAAGCTAGTTTGATCTGGATTCAGATTTCATCATGGCCACTTTTTAGCTGAGCAGTCCTAGACAAGTCACTTAACTTTTCTTTTCCTCAGCTTTCTTATTTATGATATGATGGTGTGTCAGCAAACACCCCTCCATACACAGGAGGGTCCGCTATACAGGTTCTTAGATCTGCTTTTCTAAAAGGAAAGCAACTTTTGAGGAGTGAACAATCTCCTTTAATCAAGCATATGTATTATTCACTTAGTTCAGGGGGGAAAGTTAGCACTCTGAACTTCAGAGAAAATACAAGCAGAAATTACAAACAGAAAGACCCACAGACAGGGCTTCTGACTGTCTGACTGTAGACAATACATACATCATTATCAGAGACAGAAGCACCAACATCTGGGTGTTCAAAGCTGGAGGGATTCTTAAAATGGCTGCCCAGTGTCTCATCTGGCACATGAATCTTCTTCCAAAGAGTAAACCCCAAAGTAAAACTTCTCCTCAGAGTATATTTAGTCTTTTCAGGGCTAGAGGACTTGACCTTCATGGCTCTATATGTCTTTAGAAACTAGCAAAAGGTATCTGAGGCCTATTAATAGGCAGGGAAGATCTTTAATTCTTCCCCCACCCACCACTAACCTTACATTGGGTCCCCAAATCTTTCACATCCATTACATAGGCAAGGGGCATTAACATTTCTTAAGTAAATACAACATGATTCCCAAAAACACATCATGAACTTCACATTTGCAGAATACATAACAACTTATTACCAGAATGGTCATATGTCTTTGAACCCAAAAGTATATAACATCAGAACTCAACGTACTCCACCCCTAGGTCATTGTCAATTCAAAGCAAAATGTCCAAATAAAGTCCTCTTAGGGGTATGTCCTTTTCCCCACACTGCTAATGCAGGCACTCTCAGGTACAGGCTCTAGAGAGCCAAGTCCCAGTCTTAACACTGCTTCAGCCCTCATTTCTGAGCTGAGGGGCAGCTGGGCAACAAAGCCAGAAGGGTGAGATTCTTGGGGGTACAAGGCATTTCCTGCCACCCACCATAGGCAACTTCACCCCTCACCCCCGGGTCTCAAACCATCTCAGGAGAATGCATCAAAAAAGCACACAGCTCTCCTGCCTTGCCTCTCAGTCTTTATCTTGCTCTGGGGTTGAATGTCAAGCTGAGAACTCCCCCTCCTCCAGCAAGGACCTGCCACTAAGAGCTCTTGTATGAGTCTGCAGCAGATAGATTTCCATTCCTGTTCCATGGTTCACCTCACCAAGATTGGGACACTGGCAGTTTTCCACTTCTACTCCAGGGCTCCATTCCAAGATCTCACTACTCTGGTCTGGATTCTGAATACAGTATACTTTCAGGGCCTTCACCCCTCCATCACAGTCTGAAACTGAGTTAATCCACTCAAGCCCTACCTCTGGCCATCCCCCAACTCCCAGGGTTTCATAGAACTATAACCACCACAACTGAGAAACAACAGACAATTATCCCAGTCCCCAAAACCCCATACTTTCCTTTTAATTTACACAGACCCTGCCTGATTACACCATAAAGTGTCAGCAAGGACACCAGCATACACAGCAGGGCTTGCTGTACAGGTTCTTAGCTCTGCTTTTCTAAAAGGAAAGCAACTTTTGAAAGGTCAATAATCTGTTTTAATCAAGCACATATTAGCTTTCCCCCCTTAGTTCAAGGGAAAAAATCAGTGCTGAACTTCAGAGAAAATACAAACAGAAATTACAAACAGAAAGATCAACAGACAGGGCTCCCAACTCTCTGACCATAGACAATACATATATCATTACCAGAGAGAGAAGCACCAACATCTGGGTTTTCAAAGTTGGAGGGTTTCTTAAAATGACTGATCAAAGTCTCATCTGGCACATGAAACTTCTTCCAAAAAATAAGTCCCAAAACAAAACCTCATTTCAGAGGCTGGAAGGCAAAACCCTCATGACCCTGTGCCTCATTAGAAATTAACAAAAGGTGTCTGAGGCTTATTAATGGGCAGGGAAGAACTTTCACTCTTCCCCCCTACCACCATTAACCTTATAGATGGGTCTGGACTTGATGTTCTCTTAGTACCTGCTAGCTCTAATTTTCTGATTTTTCTTTCAAGATGTATCTTACATAACTTCCTCAAGATGAATTATTTTGCTATTCTATAAGTTTTTCTTCCCCTTTCCCACCTTCTTGCTCGTATTCACTGTGGCCTATGACTGGAATACCATCTTCATTCCCTCCTGTCCTCTATCTCTATCTTTCCATCTTTCAAGGTCTAGAATAGATGTCATCTACTAAGTGAAACCTTCTGATAATTCTCTAGTCAGAAAGAATGTTGCCTTCTTTTTCACTCTCAAAGCATACTATGTATATCTGCCCTTTTAAAATAATTTGTTTTCTAATATCTTTTGTTTTCAAATTGCAGACATTTCATTATAAACTTTTCCATATTCTCCTCCTGGTCCAAAGAATTTTACTATTTGTTAAATAAATAAATTTTGAAAATAGGCACAACCTTACCTGTTTGAGTATGAAACACTTTAATTTCCCAGGAAAAGGAAATTTCCAAGGAAAGGAGAGATATGGATTTCCTTAATTCTCCTCTAGGGTCAAGAACAGTCCCTATAATTACCAGCATTCAGATTTATTTTTATTATTTTTTCTAATTTTAATCATTGTTGTCACTGTTCATACTGTTTTCCGGGTTTTTCTGACTTCATTTTGTATCATTTCACAAACAGAAGTGTTCTTATGATTTTCTAAATTCATTATATTTGTCATTTCTTGCAATGAAAAAAATATTTGATTGAATTTAGGTATCATAATTTGTTAAGCCATTTCTTATACTTGGATTTCATTTTGTTTCTAGTCCTTTACCTCTCTTAATATTGTACGTGGTGACTCTCTTTTTGTCTTTGGCCTCACTGGAATATATTCTTACCTGGGGAACTCTCTGTCATCAAAGAATATAAATAGATTATTCAATTTTCTCATGTAATTCCCAAATGTTTTCCTGAATTCCTGCATTGATTCACAGCAACATCAACAGTGAATTACTGAATGTCTGTCTTATTGCACATGCTTTTCCCATACTTTATCAATTTTGCTAATTATATATGCTATATTACCTTAGAATCATAGATTTAAAAGTAATAGAGGCCTTAGAGTCCATCCTGTACGATTCCTTCGAAACTTCACCTCAGTCATTTCAGTCATATCTGACTGAAAATCATTTAAGGTTTTCTTGCCCAAGATGCTGCAATGGCTTGCCATCTCCTTCTTTAGCTCATTTTACAGATGAAGAAACAGTGGTTTAAACCCACAAATGCCAAAGGTAACCTCAAAGGTGGGTGGGATAGCTTTCTACCCTGCATAAGAGGGGAGTATGGTGTGACCCCAGCCCTAGCCTTAGCCCCAGCCCCAGCTCCAGAGTGGCAGCAGTTATTGTTACTACAGCAGCTGCTTCTAGAGCTCTATGCCTACAGACAGTGTGGGGGGGGAATCAAGTGGGGGGGGGAATCTGAGTTTCAGTCATGGGTCAAGGAGGAGCATTGGCATGGCAGAGCTGGTGGCAGTTGTGGAGAGAGAATCCTACTGCCACTCCTGTAATCCTACAGGACAGAAAAGAGTGCTTGTGGTTGTTCACAGACAAAATTACAGGCCAGGAGAAGAGTAAACACCTCTCCTTTGATCATACCACTTTGGAGAAACTGAGAATTTATAAGTCCCTAGAGATATCTCTGAAAACAGCTGCACAAAACCCCTGAAACTTGGGATAGTACACATAATAAAGAGCTCAAAAGTCAAGTAATTCACCTCCTGAAAGAGATCCCAAAAGGAAAAAAATACTCTTAGGAATATTGCAGCCAAATTCCAGAGTTCCCAAGTCAAGGAGAAAATATTGCAACCAGCCAGAAAGAAACAATTCAAGTGTTGTGGACAATCAGGATAATACAGGATTTAGCAACTTCTACACTATGGGATTAGGGGGCTTGGAGTATGATATTCCAGAGGTCAAAAGAGCTAGAATTAAAGCTAAGAATCACCTATCCATCAAAAGTGAGTATATGACTTCAGAGAAAAATGGAATTTCAATGAAATAGAAGATTTCCAAGCATTCTTGTTGAAAATACCAGAACTGAATAGAAAATTTGACTCTCAAATACAAGAATCAAGTGAAATATGAAAAGGTAAACAGGAAAGAAAAGCCATAGGGGACTAAGTAAAGTTGAACTGTTTACATTCCTACATGGAAAGATGTTATTTTTAACTCATGAGACCTTTCTCAGTATGGGGGAGTTCGAGGGAATATATATGTATGTGTGTGTATATATACATATATATATATATATATATATATATATGTGTGTGTGTGTGTGTGTGTGTGTGTGTGTGTGTGTGTGTATGTAGGTGTGTATGTGGATGTATGTATGTGTGTATGTATGTGTATATTGCTGTCTATACGTGTGTATATATATGTATGTATGTGTGTATATGTATCTATGTTATTTATATATATTCATATATAAAAATATACACACACAGGTTACAAGATGAGTTGAATATGAAGGGAGGATACCTAAAAAATAAATTAAGTGTGGAAAGAGAAAGAGAAAGGTAGAATGTAATAAATCATTTCATATAAAAGAGGCAAGAAAGAACTGTTACAATGGAGGAGAAGAGGAGGAAAATAAAAGGGAATAAGTGACCCTTACTCTCATTGGATTTGGCTTAGGAGGGAATGACACACATTCACTTGGGTATGGAAATCTATCTTACTCTGGAGAAAGGTGGGGGGGGAATGGGATAGGAGAGGGAGGATAGTAGAAGATATGGCAGATTGGGGGAAGGAGTAATTAAAAGCACACACTATTGTGGGGGGGACAGGTCAAGGGAAAGAATGGGAGTAAATGGAAGGCAGGACTAGATAGAGGGAAATGTGGTTAGTCCTTCTCAACATGACTGTTATGGAAGTGTTTTTTATGGCTACACATATATGACCTATATTAAATTGCTTACTTTCTCAATGATGGTAGGTGGGGAGGCAGGAAGAGAGAGAATGTGGAACTCAAAGTTTTAAAAATAAATGAAAAAATTGTTTTTGCATGCAACTGGAAGATAAGTTATACAGGCAATGGTGTATAGAAATGTATCTTGCCCTACAGAAAAATAGAGGGGAGGGTGATGGTTGAAGGGTGGATGATAGAAGGAAGGCCAATTTGGGTAAAAGGGTAGTTGGAATACATGCCGTGCTAAGGTGGGGGGAAGGGGCAGATGGGGAGAAAATTTGAAATTCAAAATCTTATGGAAGTGATATTGAAAAAAATAAAATAAATAAATTATATATAGATTATGAAACTGAGGCAAACAGGGTTAAGTGACTTGCCCAGGATCATACAGTTAGTAAAAATCAGAGGCCAAATTTTGACTTGGAAGAGAAGTCTTCCTGACTTTAGACCTAGCACTTTATTCACCATGCCACTTTACAGGTGAGGAAATTGAGACCCAGAGAGGGTAGACCCAAACCCAGAGACCCAGTGAATTCTCCTGGGTCATACATGAAGAGGTAAGACCTGAACCCAGGTATTCTGACTTCAAATCCAGTTCCCTTTCCATTGCTCCTTATTTGTAGAGAGAATACATTTTTCAATAGCCTAGATACAAGAGTGAAGCCTGATTATTTCGTGGCTCTCTTAGCCTTCTGGTACATTTTGGCCAATTAAAACACATGTTTATCCTTTGGTCCCTAAATTGTCTCTCCTACTAGATATATGCTCTTTGAGAGCAATGGCTCTTTCTTATTCAACTTTGTGACCCCACTGCACCTACCACAGTGTCTAATATGTTATGGGTGCAAAACAAATGCTTTGTTGAGTTGAAATGTCAGCTGATATATCTATTTCTTAAAATATCGACATTTTCTGAAAAGTTAACATACACAAATATGCTATCTTAGATCACTGTTTTTTCTCTGCTCTTTTTCTCCATTCTCCCAGAGATAATTAGATTATGGGAATTTGTATAGTCTCTTTTTGCTCATGATATCTATTATTTTCGTTTTTAAACTTCATTGCCCCTTTCCTCATTGTGCAATATTTGGCTGACATCACAAGTTGGCCACATTCAAAGTTTCTCATGTTATATATTGTCAAAATACATTTTGTTATTGATTCCAGAAATGTTTATATGTCTTCCTTGTTCTCAGTTTCTGGAAATTAATTCAACTAGAATCATTCCTTTCTTTGCAGCAAGGAATTTGGGAATCCCTTACTGTAATTTTTTTCCCTTTACTTGTCATAATTAGAATTGGATGAAACTGACTCAGAGAAAATAAAATCTAATCCAAGTGGTTATGGGAGGTAGAATTGCAGTCTAAATCAAAGGAAAATCTTTTGGAAGTCTGAAAAGTTCAGAAAAGCTATAGCAAAAGTACTTATTTTTGTCATCCTTTGAGGTTCTGGCTATAAATTTGGCTAAAATAATGAAAGAAAATGTCTTAAACATATTCAAATCATTGACAATATTGTTTGATATGAAGTTTCTCAAACCAAAGTTGGGTCATTATTTAGCCTGGAAAAGATTCATGGCAGGGTTTGAGTTGCTTATACAGTTCATATTGGGTCTATGTGTGTGACGAACATAGACCTGAATCATTAGCCTTAGTAAGCAAAGTCATATCAAATGCTACTGACTATTTTATTAAACCTGTGCTCCATTGTTAGCCCTGTGAGATCCAATCATAGTCATCTCACTTGGATGTAAATTTTCTCTATACATTTTCTCTTGAACTTACATAGACTCACTTTTAAATCTCTGAAGAATTTTTAAAAAGTGTCTATCAGATTTAGTGATATATATGTCCCTGTGGAAGGGACATTGAAATTTTTGGTTTGGTTTATTTTTTAACATAGCATTTAAGGCCTGATACAATCTTTACCCAGTCTGAATCTTCAGGTTTATTTTATACTATGTCTCTTTAGGAACTCTACATAATAGCCCAACTGAATTATTAAGTATTCATAGAACTTAGTATTTCACATCCTGTTTTCATGCATTCACATAAAGCATGCCCCATTCCTAGGATGCATTCACTCCAGATCTGAAGTCAAAAGGACCTAGGTCCAAATCCATGCTCTGATAAGTATTACCTTTGCCACTTCAGGTAAGTCACCTAAAGGCTCTATGTCCCTCATCTATAAAATAAAGAGGTAAGATGAAGCAACTTCTAATAACTTTTCTAGGTTTCAATTTTCAATCTTATGATCATCCCTTCAGGAATCTTAATCTCAAGCTTCAATTCACATGTCCCTTTTGTTTTGTAGCCTTCCTTATCTTCCCTCCCCACAGTGGTTAGAAATTTATTCTTGGAGTTCTGGGGGACAAAGACAAGATGGTGGAGTAGAAGGACATACCTGCTCTAATTCTTCCCCACAGCCCATAAAATACCTGTAAAAAATGACTCTAAACAAATTCTAGATCAGCAGAAGCCACAAAATGACAGAGTGAAACAGATTTCCACCCCCAGACAGCTTGAACAGCTGACAGGAAAGGTTTATAGCACCAGGTTCAGAGTGGAGTGCATCCCAGTCTTGATCAAGCTGCACAGCATGGACAGGACAGGAGCAGGCTTCAGGGTGTGGAATCATGGGTAGCAACTGTGGTTTCCTGATTTCTCAATCCCAAATCACCAAAGATAACTTCAAAGGTCAATAAGAAAACTCTTTCACGTGAGTGAGAGGGGAATGTGGTCAAGCTCCAGCACTGGCCTCAGGGTGGTAGCAACCACCATGACAGCAGCTTCCACTTTAGGAGCCCTTGGCCTAAAGATCCTGGGGGAACCAAGCAGCTGATCTGGGTCTCAGTCCTGAATAGCGATCCTGGGGTGAGGAGGAGCAGGGGTGTGGCAGAGCTGGTGGCTAAAGTGGACAGGGAAAGTGTTTGTGGTTGCTCACAGACCAGAGTGCAGGTCAGGAGAGAAATAAACTCCTCTCCCTTGATTGTGCCAACTTGAAGGAACTGAAAACTTACAAGTACATAGAGACATCTCAAAGAACAGCTGCACAAAACCTCTGAAGCCTAGGGTAGTATTTCTCCACTTGACAAAGGACTCAAAAGTCAAGTAACTGACTGGGAAAATGTCCCAAAAGGGGAAAAAAATAAGACTATAGTTGGTTACTTTTTGGGTGAAAAGGTATTTTTTCCCATCCTTTTGGATGAGGAAGAACAAAACATAACATCAGAGGAAGACATAAGGTAAAGGCTTCTGCATCCAAAACCTCCAAAAAGAATATGCAATGATCTCAGGCCATGAAAGAGCTCAAAAAGGATTTTGAAAATCAAGTAAGAGAGATGGAGGAAAAATTGGGAATAGATATGAGAACAATGCAAGAAAATCATGAAAAGTGAGTCAACAGCTTGCTAAAGGAAACCCAAAAAATGCTGAAGAAAATAACACCTTTAACAATAGTCTATCCTAAATGGCAAAAGAGGTCCAAAAATCCAATGAAGAGAAGAATGCTTTAAAAAGCAAAATTGACCAAATGGAAAAGGAGTTTCAAAAGTTCACTGGAGAAAATTGTTCTTTAAAAATTAGAATGGAGCAGATGGAAGCTAATGACTTTATGAGAAACCAAAAAATTATAAAACAAAACCAAAATAATGAAAACGTAGAAGTCAATGTGATATATACATTGGAAAAACAACTGACCTGGAAAATAGATCCAGGAGAGATAATTTAAAAATTATTGGTCTATCTGAAAACCATGATAGAAAAAGAACCTAGACATCATCTTCAAAGAAATTAATATGGAAACCTGCCCTGATATTCTAGAACCAAAGGGTAAAATAGAAATGGAAAGAATTCACTGATCACCTCCTGAAATAGATCCCTAGAAATATTGTAGCCAAATTCCAGTTCCCCAGTCAAGGAGAAAATATTGCAGGCAGCCAGAAAGAAACAATTCAAGTATTTGGGAAACACAAACAGGATAACACTGAATTTGGCAGCTTCTACACTAAGGGAATTGGGGGCTTGGAGTCTGATATTCCAGAGGTCAAAGGAGCTAGAATTCAAACCAAGAATCACCTACCCAGCAAAAGTGAATATAAGAGTTCAGGAAAAAAATGAAATTTCAATGAAACAGAGAATTTCCAAGCATGCTTGTTGAAAAGACCAAAACTGAATAGAAAATTTGACTCTCAAATATGAGAATCAAGATAAATATGAAAAGATAAACAGGAAAGACAAACCACAGGGGACTCAGTAAAGTTGAATTGTTTACATTCCTATATGGAAAGATGTTATAGATGTGTGTATATCTAATCTATATCTATATCTATACATATATATGTATATATCTATATGTAGGTTTGTATGTTTACATGTGTGTATGTATATAAATATACATAGAGGGTGCAGGATGAGCTGAATATGAAAGGAGAATACCTAAAAAATAAAATTTACTATTGAATGGAATGTACTAGGAGTAAGCGAAAGGGAGAAGTGAAATGTAGCAAATTGTCTTACATAAAAGAGGCAAGAAAGAGCTTTTACAATGAAGTAAAAGCAGGGGGGATGAAAGAAAATAAGTGAGCCTTACTCTCATGGGATTTGGCTTAGGAAGGGAATAACATACACTCAATTGGATATAGAAATCTCTTTTACCCTGCAGGAAGGCAAGGGGGAAGGGGATAGGAGAAGGAAGATAATAGAAGGGACAGCTAATTTGGGAAAGGGATAGTCAGAAGCAAACATTATTGTGGGAGGACAGGTCAAGGAAGAGAATGGAATAAATGGAGGGCAGGATAGGACAGAGGGAAATGTGGTTAGCCCTTTGCAACATAACTGTTACGTAAGTGTTTTGCATTGTCCCACATGTATGACCTATATTGAATTGCTTGTTTTCTCAAAGAGAGTGGGTGGGGAGGGAGGAAAGGAGAGATTATGGAACTCAAAGCTTTAATAATGAGTGTTAAAAAAATATTTTAGCATGCAACTGGAAAATAAGACATACAGGCAATGTGGTATAGAAATCTATTTTGCCCTACAGGAAAATAGAGGGGAAGGGGATGAAAGAAGAAGGGTAAAAGAATGGAGGACAAACTGGAGAAAGGGATAAATGGGGTGCATGCTATACCAGGATGGGGGTGGGGAGAGATAGGGTGAAAATTCTGAATTCAAATTCTTGTAGAAATGACTGTTGAGAACTGAAAAATAAATACATTACATATTAAAACTTCGAAAAAAACTTTCCTTGAACTTTTTTCATAATACATTTATTTATATAAATCTTGTACTCTTTTAGAACATGTCTTCAGAATAGGAATAATTTAATTTTTGTTTTTGTATCCCCAGCACAAAGTAGAGTGCCTAACATTCACTAAGAAATGTGACTGTCCAACACTGGAGTTTAAAGGCCAAAGAGAAAATAGTGCAGCTAGTTAAGAAAAAAACACATCATATGGCAAGGAGCTCTAGTAGTAATCACTCAGGACTATATGTCAGAAATGAGAAAAAATGCATATTATAACAGTATCTGCTTAAGGGGAAAATCATAAATCAGATGACCTCACTCATAAAATAAAGGAGAATGACAAAATGGATTAGAAAGTAAAATCCAAAAATTTACATAAACAAGAAATATATGAAAATAATCTTAAAATTAAGGGCTAGAGTAGAATTCATTATGGTTTAGATGAATCTAAACAGGCATGTGTGCCCATCATAAGATCAGATTAGGTAAGGATATGATTTTGGAAAGCAGGTGAAGAAACTGTACTACACTTAAAATTACAATACTTAATTTGGCAAATTTATGACATCAATACAGTCAAGTTATATGACACACACACACACATTTATCTTAGAAATGCTAGGAGGAGAAGAAAAAAGGAGAATAAAAAAGAGAAACAGAGACAGAGAAAGGGAAGAAGATGGAAGAGGGGGAGAAGAAGGAAGAGAAGGAGGAGAAGAATTTATAGTGTAGTTCATTTTACTAGTCCTGAGCATAATCCTGAAGTAAGCATAGAGGAGAAGATGGGTGTCTGCTACCAACTTCCAGCATACCCTCCCTGCTTAATGCCCCCTTTCTTCCCTTAGGACCTTCATTGTGAAGGAGGAAGGAAGACAACATGAGACCCAAAGCAAGGAAATATTAAAAGCCTATTTCATCCACAAGTCTTGCTGTTACGGTCATTATGAGAGTTAAAGATCTTCCCCACCCGCTAATGAGCCTGCTCATTTGTTAATTTCTTTTGTTAATTTTCTAATGAGGCACTGGTTCTCAAGGGTTGTGTTGAAGTGTATAAAGACCCTGAGGTGAGATTTTATCTGAGGGCTCACTCATTGGAAGTGCTTGTTTGGCCAGAAGAAACATTTCTATTGAGGTACTGGGTCAGAGAGTCCTGCCCTCTGGCTCTGAAAGGTGCATAAAGACTCTGAGGTGAGGTTTTTACTTAGGGGCTTACTCATTGGAAATGTTTATTTGGCCAGATGAGATTCTGGGCAGCCACTAAGGAGCCTCCCAGCTTTGAAAACCCAGACGTTGGCACTTCTGTCTCTGGTACCTGTGAATGTATGTATGGTCAGACAGCCTGAAGTCCTGTCTGTGGCTTTTTATTTCTCTGTATTTTCTCTGAAGTTTAGGGTGCAGACTTTTCCACTTGAACTAAAAGAATGTTATATGTGTTTGATTAAAGTGATTGTTGACTCCTGAAAAGTTGCTTTTCTTTTTAAAAAAGCAGATCTAAGAACCTGAACAGTAGGCTCTCCTGTGTATGCCAGGGTCCTTGCTGTTACACTTGCCCAGACCCCCCCTCAGACTCAACTCAACCAATTCAGCTCTTAAAACCAAGGCTTATGTCAGAAATGTTTATCTTTCTTGCCTACTTCCCTTACCTCGCTTATTCTAATATGTCAAAGGCTATTTGCCCTGAGCAATTTTCAAGGAAAGAGAGCAATTTCCATTATATGTAATTTTTCTTTTTTACACTAACTTGAGAACTTGATCTCACTATAAGATGGAACTCTACTATATTAAATACATGTGCAACTATTTTGCTCAATTATATGCTAGCAAAACTGATAATTTAGAAGAAATGAATGAAATAGACTTTTAAATAATCCAATATCGCAAAAAGAAAAATAAGTCATAATTAGTGCATGTTGGGGGGGAGTTCTCCAGAAAAGATGGATATACAGGTGAATTGCATCAAACATTCAAAGAACAACTACTGTTTTTAATAAGAAGAAAAGAAAGCATCTTTCCAGTTTCTTTCTGTTATGTAGATATGGCCTAGATTCCTAAATCAGAGAAAGATAAAACAGAGAAAGAAAATTATATATTGTTAAACTTAATGAATATTGATAAAAATAAAATATTAGCATGTAGGCTGTATTAACATGTTAGAAAAATTATATACTATGAAGAATAACCTCTTCATATAATTTTTCTGTTTATTGCATGAGTTCAGAGTTGAATCAACATGAGCAATTCTACAAACACGATACACTAAGTTCATAATCTAAATAACAAAAAAATCATAAGAGTATATCAATAGATCAGGGGTAGGGAATTTGTGGCCTTGATCCCACATGTGGCCCTGTGGGCCCCAATTGTGACCCTCATACAGAGTCCAAACTTCACAGAAGTTTAGATTAGTCAAAGCGCCCCACTTGAGGACTCAGAGGGCCATGTGTGACCTTGAGGCTGCAGGTTTTCCACCCCTGCATTAGACACCGAAAAGACTTTTGGTTAGAACTCAACAGCTTTTCTATTAAAAAAAGACTCTAGATGTCCCAGGAATTAGTGGATTTTTCCTTAATACAGTAAATAATAGTTTTCTAAATCCAAGAACAAACATTATATGTAATGGAGAAAATTTAGTGGCCTTTCCAATAAAATTAGAAGAAAAACAAAGATGACCATTATCATTGCTACTTAATACAGCGTTTAAAATACAAACTAAAGCAATATGACAAGAAAAAGAAATTAATGTAGTATACACAGGTAAAGAGAAAATGATACAACATTTTGCAGTTAATATGATAATACTCTTTAGAGAACGTGAGTCAACTAAAATTTAATTTAAATAATTAAATATTTAAAATTTCAGCTAAGTTGTAGGTGATAAGTCCACAAAAGAGCATCAAGATTCCTCTCTCTCACTCATATTCAGAATAACTACAGAAACTCTACAATATTTGGGAGTGTATCTATTAAGATTCACCCAGGGATTGTCTGAATTAACTATAAACATTCTTTGCAGAAATATAGACCAAAATAATACAAAAGAAACAATAATTGTTCATGAATAGGTCATTCCAACCTAACAAAAATGGCTACGCTACCCAAATAATTCACTTATTCAGTGCTATACCAAACTCCCCAAAATATAGACTTAGAAAAATATTAATGAAATTTACATGGAGAAACAAAGATTTAGGAATCTCAAGACTAAAAGTAGAAAACCGTATCAGGACCATTTCTTAAACTATGAAGCAGTAATCATTTTTTAAAAAAAAGTGGCACTGGTTAGAAAAAAAATCAGTATAATAGATTATATATACACTATGCAGAAGCAAACAAGTATAATAGCATGAAGTTTTATAAACCCCAAAATCTTAGTTAATGGGGAAGGACTCACTATTTAATAAAAAAAAAAGCTCATGGGAAAACTCAACAGCAGTCTGGCAGAAACTGGCTTTAGATCAGCACTTCAACCCATACAGTCAGATAAACTCCAAAAGAAGCCACCAATCAGGTGTAAAAAGACACATCATAAATAAATTAGAGGATCAAGACAGAAATTGTGGTTAGGATCTATGAATGGGCATAGGTTTCGTGACTACATAAGTGATAGAGAGGCTCACACACAAAAAATCCCCAATTTTGGTTACATAAAATTAATAAGACTTTGCACAAACCAATCTAGTATAGCAAAAATCAGAAAGGAAACAGTTAACTGAGAAAACTTGTAACAAGTTTCTCTTACCAAACCATTTTCAAATAGATAAATGATCAAAGGATATGAACAACTTTTCAAGACAAGAAACCTAAATCATCAATAATCATATAAAAAAATGTGTTATCACTAAAATTAGAGAAGTGCTAATTAATTTGTTTTGTTTTACTCCACAACCATCAAACCAGCAAAGTAGATAAAAGTGGAAAATGATAAATATTTCAAGGAACATGGTTAAATATCTTAGTACATGGTTATTTGAATTTTGAATTGATCTAGTCATTCTGGAAAATGATTTGGGACTGTGGCAAGAAAGTTACCAGACTGTCCACAAATCCTTTACTGCAGCTATGCCATATATTAAAGTATACATATTCCTATACCCCAAAGACATCAAAGAAGAAAAGGATCTGTATACACAAATATTTACAGCAGCTCTTTTTGCGATAGTCATATGTTGGAAACTAGGAGGAGGTTCTTCTATTGGGGAATGGGTAAACATATTGCAGTATATGAATATAATGGAGTTTTATTGTGCCATAAGAAATGATGCTAAACAATGAATCTAAAAGAATAAAATGTTGAAATATAACACATCTCCTGATAGAGAGGTGATGACCTTTAAGTGAAGAAACATATTTTTAGACATGGTAAATAAAGAAATTTGTTTTCCAAGATTATACAGCTATATATTGAAGGTTCACTTTACATTATTTGGTTTCATGTTGGAGTAGACTGAGGGAGAGATCAATTAAATGCTTTCTGACTGAAAACATAAAAGTTTAAATTAAAAAAAAAATGCACCAACTAGCATAGCTTAGTCATAGTCAAGTTGAAATCTAATTCAATTATTAGAAGATCAAGATAAAACAGTAGTAGTTGGGAATTTAATATACTTCTTTGTATATGGACAAATCCGATAGAATAATAAACCTTCTTCACTCATTAAATAATAATGAGTGTACCTATTTGTCAGTATCACACCTTCATGAACTTGATCATACACTGGAACATAAATACCTTATAAATCAATGTGCAAAGGTAGAAGTGTAAAATACATTTATGAGAAATCATAAAGTAATACAATTTGTGATCTATTATGGATGTATGAACAAAGAATGCAACTAAATAAGGACTACTAATTAATTAATTGATAGTGTTATCTTAAAGTTTAAATGGACTAAAATAACAAATCATAGAAATAATAAATCATGTTAATTAAAATGATAACAATAAGACTACATATCAGAATTTGTGCAATATAAAACAGTCCCTAGGGAAATTTTCTTTCTTTTAGGACATATATTAAAAAAAACTACAATAAATTAGCTGTGCGATTGGAAAGAAAAAAATCCCAAGAAAACCAACCAATAATATCCAAATCAACACAAAGTAGAACCTTTAAAAATGAAGAAAGAGGTAAGTATATTTGCAAAGAAAATGGATAAATGACTAGTTTTTGAAATATAAAAAACCTTCTTTTAAGCATCTAATTTTACTTAAGAGTGAAAATAAATTATTATTAAAATGAGAATGAAAAGTTATTCAACAGACAATAAAGACAGTTGTTGGAAATTTTATATTGTGATTTTTGCCCATAAAAATGAAAACTTAAATGGAATCAATGCCTATAAAGTATTAAATGACTGAATTAACAGATGAGTGGGTAGGGAATTTGAATAAAACCTAATTTCAGAAACTGAAATTGAAGAAATCATAAATGCAATTAAAAAGGTGGAAATATTCAAACCTTGGTCAGGATTATTTTATAAATGAAATCTATCAAACATTTAAGGAACAAATTTTTTATATTCTGCATTAATTTGTTTAAAAAATAATAAAAGACAGTATCTTAATAAGGTTCTTTTATGAGACTAGTATCCCTCTCATTCCCAAACCAGAGATAGATAAATTTTAGAAAAGAATCCACAGATCAGGGTTTAGTAAGCTACAAGCTGTGGACCAAATATGACCTGCCTCTTGTTTTGGTATGCTTTGTAGCTAAAAGTAGTTTTTACATTTAAAAATAACATTTAATTTTATTTAAAGATGTAAAAAACATTCTTAGCTAGCCAGGCTGTACAAAACTACATGGGAGACTGAATCGGACTTTGGAATGTACTTCACAAGTATATAAGTATCCACCATAGGCATTTGACAAAATATTTGCAAAAATATGTAACTGCATTTTTAGAACTGTTCACTATAACCAGGTTTAATTTATAATAGGGACATAAGATTTAACATTACATATATATCACAAAAATAAATATTTCTGACAAAATAATTAAAATGATATTTTATTAGAGTAAAAATTCTAGACAAAATATGCCATTTATTCATGTTCAAACACTAAAAAATATTAGAACAGCTGTAACAACTTAGTATGATAAAAAAAATTAGCATTAGTTGTATTCCAGAAGTACTGGGATATTTTGCAATAAGATAAAGGATACCTCCTCTTTCCCCCCAATTTTATTTGGCACAATACCAGAAGTGATAGTTGTAGCAATAGGATAAGAAAGTAATGTGAGAAAATTTGTATAGGTAAAGAGGAGGCATAATTATATCTATTTGCAGAATTATTATGGTTTATATAAAATTGAAATTAGCAAAAAATGGAGATGATTAATACTTTTGTAAAGTAGGATACAAAATAAATCCACAAAAAATCAACAACCATTTTCTATTGCTAACAATAAAACAAAAGGAAGAATGATTCTCTTTAAGATTACATAATGCTTTAAACTCCTGGGAATTAGCCTAGCAAGATACTTATGATATCTGTATAAATGCAACCACGAATCAGTTTCTATAGAAGTAAAAAGAAACCTCAATAACTGGAGAGTTATTGAATATTCATGACTTGTTCGTGCCAATGTAGTGAAAATGATGATACTGTTAAAATAAAGAAATTAGTGTTATACCAATTAAATATCAAATGGATATTTATAAGAATTTGATAAAATAATTGCAAATGTCCTTTTGAAGAATATAAGATTAATTATATCACGGCATATGTTGAAAAAAATAGGACATAGGGCTTTGCACTAACAGAGCTCAAACTACACTACAAAGTAGTATGATATTGCACTATACTGGTAATATACTAGTCCTTTAGGTCTTCTTTTAGAATGAAAAACAACCAACCAACCAATATACTATAGGGGCAGATAGGTGGCGTGGTGATTAGAGCATTTGGTCTTGGAGTAAGGAAGATCTGAGTTCAAATTCAGAAAATGTGTTTAGCCCAATCAACATGCTGAAAAAAGATCCATTGTTATGTGCAGAGTTCCTCATCTGTGACTGTCACTATTTAAAAGGAGGAGGAGACAGTGTGTTACGTCTGGACTGATTTGAGCCAGTTAGTTCAGATTGAATATTAGAATGAAATGAGACATTTGTGGGTCTTTGAAGAACCGACAAAAGGAATTTTAGTTTGCCCTGCCAGAGAAGGACGTTAACAATGCTGTAGTAGCATTTATTCAATTTATTTTATTTTATGTTAGTATTGGTAATATTTTCAGGTAGCTGTTAATATGTTTGTAATTCTTCTTTTAAGAATTGTTTATTCCTATCGTTTGACAACTTTTCTATTGGGGGATGACTTTTGGTCTTAAAAACTATGGTTAGTTTTCTATATAGCTTCAAAATCAGTCAGACCTTATCTGAGAATTTAGATACAATGATGTTTTCCTCTAGTTAACTTTTTTCCTTTTCATCTTAGATGCATTAATTTTATTTGTACAGACACTTTTCAATTTTAGGTAATAAAAATATTTTACCTCATAACTATTTGTACTCCTGGTTTGGTTAAGAATTCACCTCTACCCAGAGATGCAAATTTATATGATGAGTTTCTCTTCTAATCTTTTTTTTAAACACAGTGCCTAGCACAGAGTGAGCATTTAATAAATGTTTTTTCATCTCTGTCTCTCTTTCTGTCTCTCTCTTTCTACCCACTTTTCCCTCCAGAGGAAAAGAGTCTACATAATAATACGAAATGATTCTTACTTGAAAGTAAGCTGTCACCTTTATCATTTGGGAGAGTAATAAAAAATATCAAATAAATTTACTGAAAGACAAATCCTTGTGTTTAAATATAAATTTAAAATACTTATTTTTTTATAATCGAGATTTAAATCTACCTCATTTATTCCATTGATTAGGCTTGTACATATTTTGTTCCACTTTTTCAGTTATGCATTAGTCATTTATGAAACACCTACCATATTTAAAGCATTATGTTAGACATCTGGAAAGGTGAAAAGAGAATCAAGAAATAGTTTGTACCTTCTTAGAATTTGCACTTAGTCGTAGATTTTATAATCATTGTAATTTTCAAGTTTATTCATTGTCTGGGATTATACTTGGCTTCCTTATTACATACATTTTATTTTAAGTGTCCAATTTTAAAGCTAACTTTGAATTTGTTTTACTGACCTCACATTAAAATTCTTGTCCCTGCCTCCAACCTAAACTATTTCTGTTTATTATCATGATATCATTGAACTTGGACATGACATGTTATACCAAAGTCAACTTTCTGTTTGAAAACACTAATGATGAGGAACTCATCTCATCCAATGATGGAGTCAATGTCTAGAACAGCTAGTTTTCATTCACTTTCATTTCTTTGAAGATTTGAGAAAAAGACTATATTTCTTTTTCCACACCAATAAACTTGGCCATAGGCCATTCTTAAAAAAAAAACCAGAAAAAAAGGTGATGTACCAAGTTTTGTTTGGCACATGGTTTGAACTAGGCCAGGCTTGGGGATTTTGACAGGACTATTTTACAAGATTTGAGCCTCAGTTTCCTCATCATTAAAATGATGATTTATAGTAGATAATGGTCAAGGTCCCCTTTCCAAATCTAAATCCAGATTTAAATTCTCTCAACCTATGAAATGGCAATATTTGTGTTTATACTACATTCATTTTGGAACTTTTACCGAGTACCAATAAATGAAATTTCCTCCAAGTTACAATGTGAACGTCTATTGGATTTTTATTATTCTTTTTTAGAGGTTGGAAATCACTTCCATTTGGTAGTGTTGAAGTGTTTAATGCCTTTCAGAGACAAATACTGAGTTGTTGTATCAACTGGAGCATTTTAGTGACAGCTCTTTTATGGTAGATCTTTTTAGGAGGAATCAAGAGGGAGCAGCCTGGTTGCTAGGAGTCATTTCTAGGGCTCTGTAGAGAGATGAATGTGAATATCTGTGTACCAAAACATTTTTGTTAGATCTGTCACACAGATGTAATTAGTTTGACTGCTCACAATACTGACCTTCATGTGAGGGGATTTTAGGCAGCTAGTCCATGGAGTGAATGACATGAGGAACTACTTGGTATATAGATATCATAAATCATAAATATTTCCACATGTAGTTAAGCTGGAGTGTTGGTAAAGTAGACAAATGATATCAAAATTAAGTTTGTATGTCAGATATATGGCTTGATCTATGGATAAGCCAATTGTCATTTATCAGCCAACTCAGATGGCACTTAGCAGTGGAACCCCAAGGTCAACGGTCATGGGGTTTTGCTTAACTCCAGAGCATATATGATCACAGGAGTATGAGGCAAAGGAAAAGATCTTCTTTATACCAAACTGCCTTCTGTAAGGCAGTTTGAGCTTTTAAGCCACAGTTTTATGGGAAATCCAAATAAATGTAAGAAGCATTGATTATTTGACTACTGTCCTTAAGGTATTGCTCCAAGTCATGGGGACACAAAAATAAAACAAAAGAGTCCCTATTTTCAAGGAGTGTACATTCTATAGGAGAAAGAAGAGATAGTAGAATTTCAAGTTTTAGGCAACTCCCTGTGAGAAAAGTCCCCCTACCAATGAAATTGGACACTTTCACAGCAATTTGTATAGTCTTAGAAAATTTTCAAGAACTATGGAGATGTAACTTCCCTATTGTCCCTCATCAAGTATGTGCCAGAGGCAAGACATAAACCCCATTTATCCTGGCTCTGAGGTTAGCTACATATCCACTCACTATATCTTGATTGTTCTTAACACAGGGGAGATGTAACATATTTTTAAAAAATGTACCTGGATAGTTTTGGAAAAAGAAAAAACAACAACAACTTGGGGGATAATGGAAGTTTTGTCTTAACATAAGAGATGACACATGAACTCAACCTCAAAGGAAAGCCAAAATAGTGGAGTTTAGGATACTTTGCAAAGGCATAGAAGCAGGAGATAATCATGCTGAGTTCAGAGAATAGCATGAAGGCCAGTTTGGTGTCCTGAAGAATACTGTAGTAAATATGTTTTAAAGGAAGAAGGCTGGTTAATTGGAAAAATTAAGCTTTTTTGGATGAAGAGTAAAGTTTGATGAGGGGAGATTCCCTTTTGAAAATCCATTTCCAGGGGAGGAGCCAAGATGGTGGAGTAGAAAGACTCACATATGCTAGCTCCAAACCCACAGCCCATAATTACTTATAAAAAGAACTCCCAACAAATTCTAGAACAGTGGAAGCTGCGCAGCAACGGGGTGAAGATTTCCATTCCAGAGAGCCCTGAAAAACCGATCCCAAAGGTCTGTTGCATGCTGGACAGGAGCAGAGCCCAGCCCTGCCCTGGTTGCGTGGCACTGACAGGATCGAGCAGATCCGAGCAGGTTTCAGGGATGGAATCTCCAGCGACCACGAAGTTCCCTCCACCCACAGGTGCTACAGGTCAGTGAGAAAGACATCTGGACAGGCTGAGAGGGGAGCGGGGTGTCTCCATGACTCAGGGCCCCTTTGGAGGCAGCAGCAGAGGCAGCGGGTGGCCAGAGGCTCCCAGAGCAGGCAGGAGCTCAACAGGACCTCCATTACAGAAGGTCTCCACATAAACCCCCTGAGGGAACTGAGCCTGGGAGGAGGCCCTGCCCCAACCTGAGCACCAGAAGCTCCCATTGAATAGCAGCCAGGTCTGCTGCCAAAAGCCCTGAGGCTAGGGAGCAGCATTTGAATCTCAGACCTCAAGGACTAGCTGGGCAGATCTAGGTGGGGGTGAAGAGGAATCTCAGAAGTCAAGTAACTGGCTGGGAAAATGCCCAGAAAAGGGAAAAAAAATAAGACCATAGAAGGTTACTTTCTTGGTGACCAGATATTTCCACCCTTCCTCTCTGATGATGAAGAACAATGCTTCCCATCAGGGAAAGACAGAGGAGTCAAGGCCTCTGCATCCCAAACATCTGAAATGGGCT
>CM053773.1:137119845-137136003 GCA_028658325.1 Potorous gilbertii | reverse complement strand
TACTGGAATTGTGTCTTTCTAGCTGCTTGCAATATTTTCTCCTTGACCTGGGAACTCTGGAATTTGGCCACAGTGTTCCTAGGAGTTTCTCTTTTTGGATCTCTTCCAGGTGGTGATCTGTAGATTCCTTAAATACTTATTTTGCCCTGTGATTCTAGAATATCAGGGCAGTTTTCCTTGATAATTTCATGAAGGATGATGTCTAGGCTCTTTTTTTGATCATGGCTTTCAAGTAGTCCCATAATTTTTAAATTGTCTCTGCTGGATCTATTTTCCAGGTCAGCCTGCTCAGATCTGCTCCTCTCTGTGCCACGTAACCAAGGCAGGGCTGGGCTCTGCTCCGGGTCTGGTGCACAAGGGACCCTTGGTGTTTGTTCTTCAGGTCTCTCTGGAACAGACATCTCCTCCACTCTGTTGTTGTGTGGCTTCCCCTGCTCCAGAATCTGTTGGGAGTTTCTCTTTACAGGTAATTTATGGGCTGTGTGTTAGGAGCTATCATTGGCTCCTCCCCCATGACAATTCTTTCATAAGCTTATTGCAATGTTTTAATTAAAAGAAAAAATAAGATGCTTTATTGAGAAAGTTGGCTACTGCCTTTTCAAGTCCTTTAACAACAATCTACAAGCTCATGATACATGAACCTTAAAAACTGAAGAGGAATGAATGAAATAGCCTTTTGTTTATCATCAGTGAAAATCTCTATGGTCTTTCTGCTTTGGCAACCCAACATTTTAGATCCATCCTATGCAACTGTCTCCATCTGGAATCATTGCTTTCAGAGAGACATATAATTTTTATTTATTTTCCTATTTTTTCTTACCATGGTAAATACTAAGCCCTACAGGATTATGCTTTCCTATTTTCCTTATTTTTTTAATCGGTTATCAGTTCATTGATGGGTCTTTGCTGGTTTCATTTCTTTATTAGTTTCTTTGGCACTTAGGTACCTTTCTGTTGTAATACGCAATTTAGCAAATTTGTTTATGTGAGTATGTGTGTGTGTGTGTGTGTGTGTGTGTGTGCGTATGCGCAAAGAAGAAAGAACATTGTGGGACTATTAATGCAGGCTAAAATTTCAATTAAAACAGCAGTTTTAAAATCTCTTTGGAGAGAGATTCATGGAGAAAGAGGTAGAGAGTGTATAGTAACCACAGCATCAGGAAGCAGTAGCTGATACAGGACTTTTCCAGGGGAGTGACTCTATGGTGGCTGTTGGAATATATTCTCCCTAGCTCAACACTCAGCTTATTATGAGAACATGTCAGAAAGTGATTAAACTAACTTGAAGAACTTGCAGGAGCCTGTGGCGTTTATTTAACTCTCTATTTCTAGCTTCTATTCTATTGCTCATGTAAAGGGCAGCATGGGATTCATTACTAAGTGTTTTTCTGCTATTTTAAAGCTTCCTTACTGGTTATTTGTATTTTTAATGATGGTTTTCTAGATAAAGCTAAGATAATTTGAGCCATGCTCCAGTTTTTTGCTATAGAGAGTGTGATAAAGGGGAAAAACCTGTGGATAACTGCTCAACCAAATTTAACTGGCCAAGACATCACCTTTCTGACTTGGCAATCAACGAAATTGACGGGTCACAGAGCTCTATCAATTTTACTAGTAATATTTACTTTTAACCTTTCTGCTTCTTAGGGAAGAGAAACCACATGAAGCTGATGCCTTTTTACTAAAATTATTCCTTGAGTAGCCCTTGCTATACCTCAATTCCTTTAGTTTTCTTCCACATTTGCAAGGCAAGAAATTGGAGTGGGACTAGAGGTAAGGGATCTTCAACTTTCAGAGAAAGTCGAAACCTGAGTTGGCCCCAGTAGGTGGAGACAAGGGTAATTAAGAAGAATCAATTTCACCCCCTCCTTCAAAGGAATGTGTTGAGTGCTACTTAGCCAAATGGGTCTCTACCGCTGACATCTGTGGGGCAACGTTTTTATTTACCTAGGTTGGGTGGTTATATGTCTGAAATGCAATGGCCCAGTCTACCTGTTCTGTACACAGTGGATTTTCTCTTTTCTGACGTTGTTGGAGAATGTGAATTTTTTCAAATCAAATCACCTGGAAAATTTCATAAATTCCATATGTAAATATATTATACATAGATCCCAATGTTTTGGAAAAGAGTACAATTAAAAACACAATACTAAAATAACCTTTCTTTGATGATTCAGAAGACACTTTAGGATCTTGGTAAAAGGGGATGAGGGCCTGATCTCATGTGGCATAAATGGAGAGAAGAGAATACATGCACTCATACATACACATGCAAATACATGCATGTATATACATATTATATATATACATATATATATTATATATGTATACATGCATATACATGCCATGAGAAATATCCTAAAGGTATAAAAGACAAGATTTGTCAACAGATTGGATATGTGGGATGAGGGAAAGTGAGTAATTGAGGGTTTGGTTTTTTTTAACATTGTGTTCATATTCCACTATTCTAATCCTACCCAAGTAATCTCTTGGTACAAAGAAAAATTAGAATAAAATGGCCCAAGAGAGCAGTGATTGTGGCAGACTGGCAGAGCTATGATTCACCCCCTGACCTTCTGTCTCCAAATCCCATGCTCTTTCCACTCTCCCAGACTTAGTATAGTTGCAGACTCAAGTGCAATTTATATGTGAAACATACAGAGCAGAAGAATTTATATTTGAAAGATAATATCTTTGCTTCTTACCAATTTCTATTTCAACATCTGTTAAATGAATTTAAGCCCTGACCCAAGTGACAGAGGTAAAAAAATCCAAATGATGAAATAATAACCCTCATAATAAATTCCCTCCCTACCCCCAATCTCTATCCATTCGATGTATTTTGCATCTTCTCTGATAACTTTATGTTTGGTTTTCAAGGGAATCTGAATCCTCCTATGATCTCCCACCTCTTCACAAAGAGGAAATATATTTCTTATGGGACCAAGTATGGTCATTGTGATTGATCTGAGCTTAACTGTATTTTTGTGTTGTTGTCCTTTCCATTACTATAGGCACATAAGTTAATGCCTTTTTTCTTGGTAAATTCCCAGGTAATACTTTTAAAGCCAACTTAGGTGAGAAATCCTTTTCCACGTAATAAATCAACTGAAAATTTTAAGTTCTCCCAATATACTTCTTGAACTTTTTCCTGAAGGTAAACATTCCAGTGCTGCTCATAAGTGCTTACTCTCTATAGAAATCTACCTGAATTTGTAGCTTATCCAAGTCCCAGGTCTGTGACTTTGAGGGGAAAATGCTTCAAGTTTCCACTTAATCAGTATGTTATGATTTAACTTGCTTTGAGATGTGTTGATTTGGCCTTCATATTGAGGCTTGGTATTTATTGTCTATACTTCAGCCTTCAGCACGAAGCAGTTATTTTCCTAGGGCTACAAGTGTTGGATGGATTTGGGATAAATGTACTTACATTTTGCAAAGCATTTTAAAATCTGAAGGAAAAGGGCTTGTTCTTAACATACACATCTGGTTAAAGGTTAGTAGGGAATCAGAGGGGGCTTTATGGTGACCTGTGGCTCTTCACCACCAGAGACATCATTCTTGGTTTCCAGAGTAGGTCTTGATTTATCCGTTGTTTTTGACATTCTCGGTGATGAGATTCCTTTGTTTTTGCACTTGGTTCCCTGGTAGGCTTGTCAGATACTATGCCATAACTTGGTTAACATCATCTTTACTTAAGTTTACTATGTCACAGATCAAATATCTAATTATATGCTTGCTTGCTTCCTGTGATCTAGCACTGTTGGTCTCCTGTCAACACCAGTTTTAAAACTGAATTCCTCTGGCAGCTTTGCCCCTGAAATTTATAGTTCTTGCACTAGCATTTGGCCTTAGCTTGCTCAGCATCTGGGTTTTAATCAAGATTTTAATTTTATTTATTTTCCTTGCAGTTTCCAATGGTAAAGTTTCTTCTCTCTTTGGGAGACACCTTGGGAGTCCAACATGAAGGGCATTTTATGTTTCTTGTTTATGACAATATGGTGGGTTTGATTTCTTATGTAGAACAGAAACTGGAGATTGATACCCAAGTATGGTTGTTTTTAGTTTTCATTTCTGAAAATTAATCTGGCTATTTTATTTTTTCCATGTAAAATAGGGTAAGTGATTCAGAATCAGGTCACACAGCATGCATTCAAGAAAGGGAATTAAATTTTGATGGTGTGGTGACTGACAATCATGACTTTCTGGTGCAATTGTATTTCAAGGGATAGGGAAAGGTGCTATGGATGATGATAGGGAGCCAAGAAATAATGAAAACCATTCAGAATTACACTCTTTCATCTGTCTTAGCCAGGAAATTGCTGGCTTCCGGCCTTTATGGCTCAACCTGATCATTGTTGATACCGTGTCTCAGTGAGGTACGCACTTGAACCTTGCAAAAACGTAGAGAGGGGAAATAGTGGGTTCACATACCCTGAACGTTTCTGCTTATTCACAGAATACCAGAATCCCAGAGCTGCAAAGGCAAGCAGAGACTATCTAGTCCAACCAAAAGAAACAATGTGCTTAAATAATCAACTCTTTGACATGGCCCAGAAAATTTTAATATGGAGCTTCTAAGTAAGGTCATTTGGGAAAGAGATGAATAGGAGATAGGACAGATTTCTATTCCTTAAACATTTTCTTCCTACAGAGGAAATGTGGCTTTAAAACCTGAATAAAGGTGGGATCTTGGGAAGATCTTCATCATAGTTAAAGGCCAGAACCACAAGGCAGAGACTGAACACAAAAACCAGAGTCTTGTTAGACAAGCCATTTGTGATCTATCTTTTACAAAACACTTTTATGGTACCTGATCAACATTTAAATGGTCTTCTCTTTATTGCCATATGGAAAACTTCAAAATCAACTCCCTGTAACAGAATTTCCCCCAATTCCATTTAGAATATAACCAGCTAATGACTTCAGCATGTACAAGAAGAACAAGAGAAAGGGGAGATTTAACATACAGCCAAAGTGATTTATTTTAATATAGACTGAATCTACATGTATGGTGACAGGCTGGTTCTCTGAACGGTTTTGACAATGACTTTTGTCTCACACTAGAAAGCTAATTCTGCCTCTGTGGCAGTGGAAGTAGAGGAAATGTCACTTCAATGTTTGCACAGATCACACTGATGTCTAGACTGTCTGGAGCAATCAATTTGATTCAGTCACAGCAGAAATGTTTCTAAAAACCTGTATTCGCAGTGCTTGCAGTCAGCCATTATGTTCCTTAACTATCACTTTAACATTTCTTATTTAGTTTTACTTCACTGCTCCTCTAGTTAAATAAGTTACCTCTAGTTTCTCCAGCACTCTTTTAATCTAGGCTAAACTTCTGTCATCTGCCTCTACTGACCAATGGCACCAACTGGTGTAGTGAGGAGAATATTGACACTGAGTGTTTGAGGATGATCATGAAGTTTCAGTTGATAGTGCAAGGCAGGGAGAGATAGTGCTACCCTTCCAACCTAAGCTCAGAGTCACGGAAGGCTCGGAACGCAATCAGTGTAAGTGAGGGAATTCTGCTCCCTACCTTAGTTGATGTAGTCAACAAATGTCGTCACATGTCATGAACTCCTAATGCTTAACAAGATATAGCTAGGCACTGATCCATTACCACATGTAATATCTTATTAATTGGTTCCAAAAGGGAACAGCTTCATTTACTTGAACAATCAAGCTAACTACATCTCTGAAGGCTTATAGGGTAAACCGTTGAGCAGTTCCAATTCACAACAGAATTTGAGGAAAATCCAGGCACTTCAGAGGGTTTTGCTTTTGGTGGGAGAGAGGGATGAGGAGGAGGATAAGGGAGGATGTCTTTTCTTTTTTTATCTTCTGTTCTCAGATTGGCCATTTTGCTTTGAGGAAAAGCTGCTTGATTAGTAGGAGAAATTACATCCAGTAGGGAGCAGAGATACACATTCTCAAGTAGCAGACAGATTAGATTGGACAAAGGAGCAAAACCTCCAAAGAAAATAACCTCTAACAGCAAAGAAAGTCAGACTATGGAGAAGAGATCTCTGGGAGTCCATCTAGGCCACTTATCCAACAGAGATGTATCTCAAGTTGCTATGGGAAAACTGTACAAAGAAATAAAGGACTTCTAGGCGCTATGGTATCAGGATTTGAGAGTTACTGTGGCCACATGTGCTCTGTACACATGTTCCTTCCTCCTTCCCTTTTACCCTCTCTCTTTCCCTCTTCCCTTCCTTCCTTCCTTTCTCCCTCCCTCCCTCCTTTCCTTCTTTCTTCCCTCCCTTCCTATAACTTTTTGTATATATTGTGCTTGTGTCTAGCTATTTACATGGTGTCTCCCCCATTAGAATGTGAGCTCCTTCAGAACAGAGACTAGTTTTGCTTTTACTTTTGTCTACAGTTTTTCCTCCTCCAATGTTTTACCACAGTGCCTGGCATATAGTAAATTTAATAAATGTTTATTGACTTTCTGACTTTATTTTTTCCTTGTTAATTATATTCTAGAAAAACTTTATAAAGCACTACATGTAGAGCACTGTTCTAGGCTATGGAAAATATACAAAATAGAGCTAATGCTTCCATCAAATATTTTTATAATCTTAGAGAAGAATAAAAAGCCATAAAATAATCATAATATAAAATATTACAAAAATACAAAAGAAAGTTATAAAGCAATGTAAAGTGTGGGGTCTTAGGAAGAACTGTCAGTTGAAAAAAATTGTCTCTGGCAGTTGAGAAGAGAGCCAACTATCGAAGAACCTTGAGAGTGATCATTCTTTGCCTTGGGAAGAGGGATAGGCAGTGATTCTCATTCTTGCCCCTATTGCCAATAAATAATGTTTTACAGTGATACAATCTGACTAATGAGAGCCATTGTACCCAGTCATCACACCAAGCAGTCTCAGTCTAACTTTGAAATTGAATTAGTACGAAGAAGTGCATACCCAGCTAGCCCAGACAGGTGATCATTGGCTTCTACTTGCCTAATACTAACTCTTAAGATGTATTTTTTCCTCATTAGAATTTGTACTTTCTTTCCCATTTGGCCTAATGTACTCTTTAAGGAGCTGTTTTCTTCAGTGGAGTTTTGTATCTCCTTTTTCATTTGGCCAATTCTACTTTTTTAGCAGTTTTCTAAGTCATTGACTCTTTTATTCATAATTCTCTTGCATCACTCTCATTTTTCCCCAATTTTTCTTCTACCTCTCTTATATGATTTTAAAGCTCCTTTTTGAGCTCTTCCATGAATTCTTTCTAGACCATTTCCTGTTTTCCTTTGGGGTTTTTGCCTATAGGTGTTTTTTGTCTTTCTTGTCGCCACAAAATAACTTTCTAAGTTTGGATTATTTTTTATTATCTTTTGTTTACCTTTTTTTGCCTTTTTCCTTTTTTTTTTAAATTTGAGCTCTGCCCTAGGGTAGAAGAGGCACTGTTTTAGTCTGACAGATGTGAGGAGGCATCTCAGGGTTGTTTTAATTTACATTTATCTAATCAAAGTTGATTTAGAACCCTTCATATGCCTGTGGACAGCTTTGATTTCTTCATCTGAAAACTACCTGGTCATATCCTTTGGCCATTTATCAGTTGGGGAATGGCTTGTATTTTTATAAACCAGACTGTCTAATATGACAAAAGAGGAAAATGATAAATGTTGGAGTGAATTTGAGAAAATTGGGAAACTACTGCTTTGTTGGTGGAGTTGTGAACTGATCCTACCTTGCTGGAGAGCATTTTGGAACTATTCCCAAAAGGCAAACAAACTGTGCATCCCCTTTGATTCAGCAATACTATTACTAGGTCTGTATCCAAAAGAGATCATAAAAGAAAGAAAATAAAACACAAGTACAAAAATGTCTATAGTAGCCCTTTCTGTCATGGCAAAATATTGGAAATTAAGGGGATGCCCATCAGCTGGGGAATGGCTGAACAAGGTGTGGTGCATGAATGTGATGCAATTCTATTGTGTAATAAGAAATGATGAATAGGTAGATTTCGGGAAAACCTGGGAAGACTTGTATGCACTGATGCAAAGTGAAATGAGGAGAATCAAGAGAACATTGTACACAGTACAGGCAATGTCCTGTGATGTTTAACTATGAATGACTCAGCTCTTCTCAGCAGCAGAATGGTCCAAGACAAGTACAAAGGACTCATGAAGGAAAATGCTATCCACATCCAGATAAAGACTGAAGAGTTCTGAATGCAGATTGAAGCATATATTTTTTACTTACTTTATTCTTTCTCCTGCTTTTTTCTTTTGATCTGTCTGTTCTTCCACAACTGTAACTAATATGCAAAAATGTTTTACATGATAGAGCATGTATAAACTATATTAAACTGCCTACCATTTTCAGAAGAGGAGAGGGAGGGAGAAAAATTTGGAATTCAAAATCTTGTAAAAATAAATGATAAAACTTTTCTTGGTATATAACTGGGGGAAAATAAAATACTATTAAAATTAAAAGAGGGAAAAATAAGGCTGTTAATGTGCAGTGAACAATATTATCAAAGTCATTAAGGTGAGAAATGTGCCATATTTTGGAGGAAGCTTAGTTTGACTTGGCTGGAATATAAAATATGTAGAGGAGACAAGTACATGGCATGATGAGAAAGGTATGGTGATGACTAATCATAGATGGGCTTTATTCAATCAAAGGAATATGAACATGACTGTGGAATAGGAAGACACTGTTGCTTTTAGAGCATAAAAATGCCATGATCAAATAGCTGAATGAAGCAGACAAGTCTGGCAGCTTAATGAAAGGCCAGAGCAGGGAGAACGTATGAACATTAGACTTGGGAGAAGGCTGTTACAATAGTTTAGTTAGTGGCGGGGGGGAAGGGTGAAGGGTTGGGAGAAGGGACTTTGAAAATGGCAGGGACAATGATGAAGTAGTCTTTGTCTACTATAGATAACATTAGGAGTACCAACTTGCCTCTAGGTTGGGGTGAGCACTTTCTGTTCAATTCTGGGAACCATAATTTGAAATGAACATTGGTCAACTGAAAAATTTCAGAAGAGAGAAAATCAGAATGGTGAAAACTCTGTCATATGAGAATCATTTGGAGACAGTGAAAATGTTTGCCCTGGAGAAGAGAAGATTAAGGTGAACATGATAGTCACCTTCAAGTATCTGATGAGCTATCATGTGAAGAAGGGATCATTGGCTCCGTAGGGCAGAACCAGGAATGATAGGTGGGAATGGCAAAGGGGTAAATTTAGGTTTTATGTCAGGAAAGACTTCCTAACAATTACAACTATCCAAAAGAAGAATGGATCACCTCATGAGGGATGGGTTTCTGCTCCTTGGAGGTCTTCAAGATGAGGATGGATGGACACTTGTATCTTCTAGTGGAGATTCCTTCAGGTTATGGGTTGGAAGGTCCCTTCCAACTTCCAAATTCTGTGATTCTATGAGTCGAATTAATTTAAATTAAAAAAAATCATGGCATTTAGAATTAGAAGGAACTTTAGACCTTTTCTATTTGAACCCATTCATATTGAAGAAGAGGAAATTGAGCATTAGATAGGTTAAATGGCTTCTTCCAGGTCACATAGATAAATAACAGTGCCAGAACATGATATTAGAGATACTCTCAGTCTACCACTACTGCTTTTCCCATGATATAATACTATCAGTAGGAACAAAGCTTTTAAAATTTTCATTCAGTCATTTAAAAAAAGTATATTAATACTGACATGCCAAAAAGCCTGAAAGATTTTTAAGTTAAATTGCCCTACTCCTTTCCAAGGCCAAGCCCTCTACTTGTGTTCTTTATTCTGTCCCTTCTGTTATCTTTAGGATCATTTTTCCTGTCGTATTCCCTCCTTTCTCATCTTCCTTCTCTCCTTATCCAAATGCTTCTACTGATACTGTAAAAACACTCAAGTTTTGGTTTTTTTTTACCTTAAAACAAAACAAAACAAAACAAAATAATTCCACTTGGTTCTCTCAGCCTCACCCCAACAATAATTCTTTAGTCTTATCCATGTTAAAGCCAAACTTCCTTCCCTCCCTCCCTCCCTCCTTCTCTTCCTCCCTCCCTGCCTTGCTTCTGTCCTTCCTTTCTTCTTCTCTCCTTCCCTCCCTCCCTTCCTTCCTTCCTTTTCTGCCTTCCTACTTTCCTTCCTGCCTTCTCTAAGATAGCTTATGTTCTCAATTTAAACATTCAATGTCCTCTCACTATTCAGCCTCTTTGCAGCTTTTGACACTGTCAACCACTCCTTTCTTCTGAATACTCCTTGAAGTGTAGTACATTGCTCATCTCTCTCTCTCTCTCTCTCTCTCTCTCTCTCTCTCTCTCTCTCATTTATCATCACACGCAAACAGATAGATAGTTATATGTATATGTGTATATGTATATATATATATATATATATATATATATATACACACACATTGTATATATACACCCAGAGTCTTAACATCTCTTCACACTCTGATCCTGCACCACTTGATGCTCCCCCCAAATGTTGATGCAGCACCTCAACTTCATTATGTCTACAGTGGAACTCACTAGCTCCCCCTCCCTACCCTTTCTTACTTTTTTGTGGATTCCTCCATCTTTCAGTCACCCAAATTTGCCCCATCAGAAAACATCTCCCTCACCTTACACATCCAGTCAGTTGCTGAGTTGATTCTAGCATAAATCTCTCATGTCCGGTCCCCCTCTGTCCACTCACATATCCATTACTTTAGTGTCCATGGCTTTGCACCTACTAATTTGTATTATTTGAATTCAGCCTCTGCTTTTCAAGGCCTCTTCCACGTGGCTGCCAAAAGCTTTAATGATTCTCTATTACCTCTAGGGCAAAATAAAAAAATCCTCAGTCAATTATTTAAAGCTTCAGCAATCTGGCTTCTACCTCCCCTTGTTTTCTTTCCTATTAATCCGTTTCATGAGGGGAAGATAGGAAGAGAATAAACATTTATATAGTGCCTACAATGCCACGGACACTGAGCTAAGCCCTAGTCGTTTTTTTTTTTTTGTTAACAAGTATTATCTCATTTGATCACAACAGCTTTGCAAGTTAGGTATTGTTATTTTCCCCATTTTACAGTTGAGCAAACTATGGCAAGCAGGGGTTGTGACTTGCCCTGGGTCACACAGCCAGTAAGTGTGGTGTTCTTGACTCCAGATCCAATAAATTCAAGAATTGTCTTGTATTTGCTTGTCAGTAGACTGGCTTTTCCCCCAGTTTCTTGCAGATAATAACCATTTACTAAATGCTTGTAGCATTGATTTATATGAGTTCTAGCTACCCTATGAAGTAAATAATCCCCAAATCTTATGTGACATTAAAAGATCCATATGGAAACCCAAATGTACCAGCTCTACTCTCAATCCCTTCCTCTTTCTCCCTGCCCCCTCCTCCAGGAGTTGGATCTCCAGGCTTAGTCCATAATAACTTGCAGCTCATGAGGAAAAAATATAATGGCTTTTGTTTTGTGTTATTGGTTTATTTTACATTGACTTTCATGATGAAATGAAGATCGCTTGTTGGCAAGTTGGGGAAAAGTGATATTCAGCTAGAACTTAATTTCCCCTTGCCTTAGGTTGACCTCGTACCTATTCTGGCTGTATGCCTTAGGACTGGTTCCAAAGTTCATATGAAGACTGCCATATTTTACGGTAAAAAGATATCCTTATCAAAACAATTGAGGAGTTCTGTGACAGGAACAAAGCTACAGATAGATGCACAGATAAGAGACTTTGATCAGTTTTGTTTAATATGACAATTTGGCTCTCTAATTAGTAAAAACAACAATTCCAATTTGCCAAGCCCAGGAACAAACTACATTATAGGGATTTTATTGAGTTCTGTCCATGCTATTGATCTTAAGTGGAATTTTCTGTTCCGGCTTTACATTTTTCTTCTTCCTTAAAACCTCTATATTAGAAATTTGGTATTATTGGAGGATGTCAGTCAATAAAAAGGTACATCAAACTTCTTTATTGATTCATTCCAGAATGCATTTAACCTAATAAAAATCCCTTTAATAGATGTAGTAAAGGTATCTTTTGAACTTCTGAGTCTTAATTAGATCTACAAGAATCCAGTTCAGACTCCAGACAGATGAGTCAATGAAGAGTAGTCTGGTAAACACAGCTCAGGTTAATTCAGTGATGCAGGTAAATCTCTTCCAAACAGCTACTGTGAGCTAGAGGATTATGGCTATACTTAATGGCTTCTGTTGCTGTTGGCTTTCTAGTTTTTTCCTCTAAAATGGTGAGATATAAGGCACTGCCAGTCACTTGTGTGTTTTTATCACTGATTCTGACTTCATTTCAATTTCATGGCTATTATTTCTCAATGGGAGAGAGCTGTTTGCCAAACCTGCTTTAGGTCTTCTACTAGATGCTTGCTGACTTTTTGTCCTTCCTGGCTTTTGGTAAACATGGAACAGGATTGTTTTTAGCTGCTTAAAGATGAGCTTGGAATACATTTCTTCTTCGTATAACTGACAAAAATGAAAGCATTTCAGACTTTCCTTTCAAGTCGGGAGATTTTCCAAGACAAGTACAAAGGACTCATGAAGGAAAATGCTATCCATATCTGGGTAAAGAACTGATGAACTCAGAATGCATTTTTTTCACTTACATTATTCTTTCCCATAGTTTTATTTCCTTTAATTTGTTTCTTCCACAACTGTGATGACTATGGAAATATATTCTACATGTTAGCACATGAATAAACTATATCAAACTGCCTACCATTTTCAGAAGAGGGGAGGACAAGGGAAGAGGGAGAAAAATATGGACCGCAAAATCTTGTAAAAATGAATGCTATTTTTTTAAACTTTATTATTCTTGGGTCTGTCTATGATTTCTTTTATTATTATGAGTATTAATTATTTGTTTTCAGTTTTCTACAATCACTTCCCTAAGTCTTAGATTTTCTTACCCTCCACCTGCCTTCCCTCCCCGAGATGGCATGCAGTCTTATATGGATTCTACACATACGTTCCTATTAAACACCTTTTCACATTAGTTATGTTGCATAGAAGAATAAAAATATTTAAAGCAGCTCGTTTTCTGATGGCCAAGAATTGGAAATAGAGGGGATGCCCATAGATTGGGGAATAGCTGAACAAGTTGTGGTTTATGAATGTAATGGAATATATTGTGCTATAAGAAATGATGAACAAGAAGACTTCAGAGAGGCCTGGAAGGATGTACATGAAGAGATGCTGAGTGAAAGGAGCAGAACCAGGGGAACATTGTGCACAGTAAAAACCACAGTGCATGAGGAATTTTTCTGGTAGACTTAACCCTTCACAGCAATGCAAAGACCTAAAGCATTTCCAAAGGATTCTTGAGGCAAAATGCCATCCAAATCCAGAGAAAGAACTATGGAATTGGAATGCAGAATGAAGCAAAATGTTTTCTTGTTTTATGTTTTGTTTTATTTGGGTTTTATTCATTGTTTCTCCCATTCATTTCAATTCTTCTACATTTTTTTAATATGCAATTGGGAAAAAATAAAATTTTATTTAAATAACAAAAGAAAAAAGAAAAGTGAGATTTTTCTGTAAAAAAGTTTGGCATCAACATTAGCTTGAGTGAGCTCCATCCATCAAAAACTTGCTGCTGCTTCTGTGTTATAGTGTCATATATTACAGTGAAATGAGTAATGAGTCCCTGGACTTAAAACAGAGCCTACCGTCTTATACCTTGGATGATCCATTTACTTTTTAAAAATTTTATTTCATTTTTAATTTATGAAATAAAACAAGCATTTTTTTAAAAAACCTATTTATTTTTAGTTTTCAACATTCATTTCCACAAGATTTTGAGTTCCAAATTTTCTCCCCATCTCTTTCCTCCTCACACCCTAAGACACCATGCATTCTGATTACCCATTCCCCCAATCTGCCATCCCTTCTATCACATCCCTCTTTTCCCTTAGCCCCATCTCCTTTATTTTATTGTAGGACAAGATAGATTTCTTCACACAATTACCTGTATATCCTATTTCCCATTTACACATGAAAACAATTTTGAGCATTCATTTTTAAAACTTTTAGTCTCAACTTCTTTCCCTTCCTCCCTCCCCATTCATCCCCACAGAGGAGGCAAGCAATTTGATATAGGTTATACATGTTTAGTTACACAAAAGACTTCCATAAAAGTCATGTTGTAAAAGACTAACCATATTTCTCTCCATCCTATCCTGTCCCCAATTTATTCTATTCTCTCTTTTGACCTTGTCCCTCCCCAAAAGTGTTTACTTCAAATTACTCCTCTTCCCATTTGCCCTCCTTTCTATCATTCCCCCCCCCATGCCCCATTTATCCTCTCCTCCTCTACCTTCCTGTAGTGTAAGATAGATTTTCATGTCAAATTGAGTGTGCATGTTATTCCCTTTTTAAGCCAAATGTAAAGAGAGTAAACTTCACTTTTTCCCTTTCACCTCCCCCCTTTTCCTCTCCATTGAAAAAGCTTTTTCTTACCTCTTTTATGAGAGATAATTTGCCCTATTCCATTTCTCCCTTTCTCCTCTCAATATATTCTGGTCTCGCTTCTTAATTTTATTTTTTTTTAGATATCATCCTTTCCTATTCAACTCACCCTATGCCCTCTGTCTATATGTTATATAATCCCTCCAACTACCCAAATACTGGCAAAAGTCTCGAGTTACAAATACTACTTTTCCAAGTAGGAATGTAAACAGTTCAACTTTAGTAAATCCTTTATGATTTCTCTTTTTTGTTTTCCTTTCGTGCTTCTCTTGATTCTTGTGTTTGAAAGTGAAATTTTCTATTCAGCTCTGATCTTTTCATCAAGAATGCTTGAAAGTTCTCTATTTCATTGAATGATCATTTTTTTCCCTAAAGTATTATGCTCAGTTTTTCTGATTCTTGGTTTTAATCCTACCTCCTTTGGCTTCTGAAATATCATATTCCAAGTCTTTTGATCACTTGATCCCAAGATCCTTAGATCTTGTGCTATCCTGATTGTATTTACACAATACTTGAATTGTTTCTTTCTGACTGCTTACAATATTTTCTCCTTGATCTGGGAGCTTTGGAATTTGGCTACAATATTTCCAGAATTTTTCCTTTGGGATCCCTTTCAGGAGGCAATCACTGGATTCTTTCAATATTTATTTTACCCTCTAGTTCCATAATATCAGGGCAGTTTTCCTTGATAATCTCTTGAAAGATTATGTCTAGGTTCTTTTTTGATCATGGCTTTCAGGTAGTCTCATAATTTTTAAATTTTCTCTCCGGGATCTATTTTCCAAGTCAATTGTTTTTCCAATGAGATATTTCACATTGTCTTCTTTTTTTATTGTTCTTTTGGTTGTGTTTTGCAATTTCTTGTTTTCTCATAAAGTCATTAGCTTACATCTGCTCCATTCTAATCTTTAAGGAATTATTTTCTTCATTGAGCTTCTGGATCTCCTTTTTCATCTGGCCAATTCTGCTTTTTAAAGCATTCTTCTCCTCATTGGCTTTTTTGGATCTCTTTTGCCATTTGGGTTAGTCTATTTTTTAAAGTGTTATTTTCTTAAGCATTTTTTTGGGTCTCCTTTAGCAAGTAGTTAACTCATTTTTCATGATTTTCTTGCATCACTTTCATTTCTCTTGTCAGTTTTTGCTCTGCTTCTCTTACTTAATTTTCAAGCCCTTACTTGATTTTTTGAGCCCTTCTATGGCCTGAGACCAATTCATACTTTTATTGGAGGCTTTGGATGAAGGAACTTTGACTTTGTTTTCTTCTATTTGCATGCTTTGGTCTTCCTTGTCACCAAAGTAAGATTCTATAGTCTGATTATTTTTCCATTTTTTCTCATTTCCCCAGACATTTACTTGACTTTTGAACTCTTTGTCAAGGTAGTTCTCTGCTTCCAGTGAGGGTGAGGGGGTATACTGTCAGCCACTGGTTTCCCTCACAATCTGTGGGCCTAGAGCTTCAGAAACAGTGACTGCAGCTTCCCCTGCTGCTGTGGCTGCCTCAGGTTCCTCAGCCCCTTCCCCCTGTGCTACCCTGGGGCTAGGACCAGGCCACTTCACTCTCCTGCACTGGTCACATAGGATTTTTCCATTGACCTTCCAATTTGTGTTCTGTGTTTTGGGGTCCTGACATCTGGAAATTGCCACAAGTGCAAGAGATTCAGTCTCCCCAAGGCCTGCTCATGATCCATCTGTGCTGGCATGGCCCACA
>CM053773.1:137073781-137119345 GCA_028658325.1 Potorous gilbertii | reverse complement strand
GCAGGGTTTAGGTGTCATGGCTAGGCAGTGAATAAGAAAAATGTACTATTCAGAAAACACTGAAACATATAACAATATGATGAAAAAAGAAGCACATATATAAATTAATACCTTTTGTTGAAGGCTCTTCAAAAATTATTTTGGGATCAATTATACAATTATCTTTTAGCTTTCACTTTTTTAACACACATTCAGTAAGACACTACAACAATAACAAAAAAATTTAGAATGTTTCTTCATCTACAGAAATATTTCAGTTCATACATTATTGTTGTTCAGTCATGTTCATCTCTTTCTGACCCTGTGGATCATCTTTCCATGGGATTTTCTTGGAAAAGATACTAGAGAAATGGCAAAATGGTTTGCCATTTCCTCCTCCAGTTTTAGTCAAAGGATAAGTGACCTGACCAAGGTCGCACAACTAGTGAGTGTCTGAGTTCAAATATGAATTCTGGTCTTTCTGATTCAAAGACCAGTGCTCTATCTTCTACACCACCTATAGAAGGCTGGACCTGTGAGACAGAAGATGTTTATGAGGGATATTTGGGTTTGTAAGATTGGCATGTCTTAGGAGCAGTCCGCATGTGATTGGATAAAGGGTCACTGAGGACCCACTTATCCAAACTTTCTCCCTTATAAGTGTTTCTGTTAGGGAGGAGTAAGGGCACACCGTCTGAAATAGTCATATATAGTAGATAGAGCTGACATCATCATCATCATCATCATAGCATTCATAGCTAAGATTTATATGTTGTTTTAAGGTCTATAAAGTGCTTTACAAATATTATATCATTTAATCCTTATAACAACCTAGAGAGGTAGGTACTATTATTCTCTCCATTGTTACAGATAAGGAAACTAAGGCAGAGATCAAATAACTCCCCAGGGTTACACAACTAGTAAGTATTTGAGGCTAGATTGGAACTCAGGTCTTCTTAATGGCAGGTCAGCACTCCATCTACTGGGGTGCCTTTAATGCAGTAGAATATCAACTTTAGTTTCCTAGAAGGCCGGGACTGGTTCCCTTTTGTTTCTCTACTCCTAGCCTATGGCTGAGTAGATGTTTAACTAGGGTTAATTAAGTTGAACTGAATGGTAATAAGTACTCAGAAGAAGACCTTTTAGTGAATAAGTTGGAGAAGATTTACAGAAAGATATGGACAAAAATTCTCCAAGGTAATATGGTGGCAGGGTTGTATTCTGCCCTGATGGGATAAACATCCATAACAGTGATATCACAAATCTATCAAAGTCTTGAGGTAATCCCCCAAAAGGATAAGAAGAGAGGGTGAAGAATTCCAATACTTTGGTACTTTGGGCACTAACCGTTTTCTTACATCTATTCTTTTGTCACATTGGCTTTAGTCTGCCTATCACTCTCCCATTTCCCTTCCTTTCTGTCACTCTCCTTCACCTTATCCATTTCTCTATTTTTTTCTTTTTAAGTCTTCTGGCAAAACTTGTGCCTTGGAAGTCCACCTTCATTGCTCAAGATCCTGAAAGTTATGGATCTTCCAGGTCTGGAAGAGACACTAAAAGAAAGTTGGAATAGAAGAGAAGTGTTTTCCACTGCAGTGTTTTGGGGGTTTTATGTTTTTTTTGTCCTAAGAGGAAAGAAGTGAAGAGAACAGGCCCAGAGAAGGGAGATAGATAGCGGGGCTTCCTTTAACCCCATAGAGGAGCAGCCCAGTGGTGGAGCATAAGACTTTCTATCACAGTTTCTCACTCAAGTGTCTGGAGAGCTGAGATAAAGGACCAGTTCAGAAGAATCAATGGTCTTCATCCTCTTCTCTCCAGAATGGGAATGTCACCTGTTTCTTTTATTCTATTATAGACTACACCTGACTGATCTAATCCTATTTCTCCTGAACACCCATATGAGATCCTTCTTTGAATTTCTTTATGTCCCTTTGTTCATGGCATGAGGACACAGAAAAGTGCTGGGAGCCACAAAAGAGAGAATGTAAAATCCAACATCCCCAAATGATTTACCCTCAGATCTGGAAGGACCTAAGAAGTTGTCTAATTCTTAAACTGTGGGTCCTGATACCCCATAGGGTTGCAACCCATAGTTTAGTAAGTCCTGAAGGGTTAGCATAAAGAAAAAAGTTTAAGAAGTCCTGGTCAATGCATCCTGCACATGGGTGCACATGACCTCTCCATCTTACCCAACAAGTGGTCATGTGAACTTTTAAAGAAATCTTCAAGTGAGGGAAAACTCATCACTTCTTAACACTACCCATTTCTCTTTGGGGATGCATAAATCAAGGCAGGTAAGTGGTTCAGTGCATAGTGTTGGATCTGGACTTGGGAAAAACTTGAATTCAACTCCAATCTCAGACACTAACTATGTTAGTCACAACCTCCATCTGCCCCAGTTTCCTCATCTTTAAAATGGAGATCATAGTATCACCTATTTCCAAAGGTTATTTTGGGGATCAAATGTAAATAATACTGGTAAACCATTTTGCAAATATTAAATGCTATGGAAAAGCTAGCTATATCTTTTCATTATAGCAAGGCTAAGTATCCGTTCCTCATTTCCACACATTTCTCCTAGATCTTCCCATTGGGACCAAGTAGAACAAATTTAATCCCTGTGGGACATAACAGCCCTTGAAATATTCCTTTATCTATCATAGCATGTCATTATTTGTAAGCTTTCCATTAGATTGTAAACTCCTTGAAGGCAAGCACTCTCTTCTGCCTCTTTTTGTTTTTCTGAGCTAGGGCAGTACCTGGCACATAATAAATGTTTATTGATTTATTGACTGAAGCATCCTGGTCACTCTTCTCTAGCTTTCATAAACTTTTCAATGTCATAAAATTAACAGCTAAAAATGAACACCATGTTCCCCATGTAGCCAGAATACGGCAGAATCTGGCCTTTCTTACCCATAAGTCCCTCTTCAGCTTGTCCTCTTTCTCCAATCTCGGCATGGACAGAAATAACCAGAGCCAAGAGACTGCTGGTTAGTGCCTTTTGAATAAATCCTAAGCCTTTCTCCCCAGCCAATCAGAAAAGCTCCTCTTCATCGTGTAGTGAGCCACCAGAACTAGTTTTAAAATGTCTGCATATGCTCCAAATCGGGGAGGGGGGCACTTCCTTGACATATCATTATGCCTTTCTGAAACAGGGTTCCCTGCCTCTGCCATGTGGGGATTGTCCCTAATTATGCTAGTAATTCTGGTAATGAGGTTTAATCTAATATGCCTTTGTCTTTTATAGATTTCTTCTTACAATTATAGAATTATAGATTTAGAACTGGGAAACAATCCTAGAGGCCATCTCATTCCATCTTCTCTTTTTACAAAAGAGGAAAATGAGGCATGGCTTAAAGTAACATGGAAATTAAATGGAAGAAGTTAGATGCAAACAGCTCTTAGGATTTCAAACTAGTACTCTTTCCCTAGAGTAACAAGGAAAGTACTTTGGAATATTCCAAAATGACGCAAAATCCTGGATTTGTGGGGCTCAGCATTGAGTTTGGCAGGGAAAAGGAGCTAGAATGACCTCCCCAGCCCAGGGGTTGGCTCAGTTCTAATAACCACTCTACCCAAATGGTTGGGGGAAGGAGGATGAAGTTTGCCTGCTTAACTGTACCTAAATTCCAGCTTCTAAATCAAGTTACACAGAGTGTTAAGAGCCATAGGTATTTAAATAGCCCATGAAAAAGCAGGCATCAACAGCTGCAAAATGTCACCAAGTGCTAAAAGTTAAGGGGTATTTATTTGAAAAAGGCCTACAAGGTCAAGTCCAGGAAACCCTAAAGAGATGCTTGGGGAATAATTGAGAGTAAAGCAGGGGAGTGTGTGTGTGTGTGTGTGTGTGTGTGTGTGTGTATGTGTGCATGTGTGCGCACAGCAGTGCAGCTTCATGTAGAGCTAAGAATGTAGGACTTGTAGTCAGGAAGACCTTAGTCTGACCTTGACCTCCAGCATTTAATATCTCTGTGACTATCGGGCAAATCATTTATTCTTTCATAGTCTTATTTTCACCTATAAAATGATGATGATATTAAGTTCTTATAAGGCTCAAAGGAGGTATACATTTTTAAGTACTTACATTACAAACTCCATATAAATGTCAGCCAGCATTGACTATTGCTATATCCTAAAATAAAACTAGATGGAGCGATAGATAGAGGGTTGGATTTGGAGTCAGGAAAACCTGAGTTCAAGCTCTGTGACCCTGGGCAAGTCACTTCATCATCAAATGCCCCAGTTGCTTCTTCTGTACAACATGAATCATAATAGCACCTACCTCTTAGGGTTGTTGGGAGGATAAAATGAGAAAATATTTGTAAAATGTTTTGCAAACCTTAAAGCACTATGTAAATGTTGGCTATTATGATTTTAAATTCTTTTAATGAAAGGAAGGAAAAATCAATTTTTAAAAACCCTTATTATGAGATAGAATTTTTTTGTCTTCTGACTCCCTCACTATAATAGTATCTTAAGAGTTAATGAAATCTTTAAGATCAGTATCTTAAGAGTTTGGGAAATAATATTTGTAAAGTACTTTACCAACCTCAAAGTGGTAGGTAAATGCTACTACTACTACTACTATTACTACTACTACCACCACTACTATTGCTGCTGCTGCTACTACTATTATTAAGGAGTAGGTAAGGCACAAGGTAAGGAATAGGGGCATGGGAAAAAAGGCAGGAAAAGGGAATCTGAGATTTTTGACAAAGGATATTTTGAAGAAATAGGAGAAATATGCAAGATACAAAGCACGCTGTAATTGGTGTAGAACACAGGAAGAGAAAATCCTATCTCTACTACCAACTGTAGATGTGTCCTTAGGGAAATCACTAAATGAAGAGATTGAACCAGATAATTTCTTAAGGTCCCTTTTCTTGCTGTAAAATTTTATAATACAATAACTTTCAATCCTCCTGAGAACTAGTCACCTATGCATGAAAATGGTAGCAGAATGGCTCTTTATGTATGTTATACATATTTCAGCAGCTGACTTCACTAGCTCTTCGCATTAAGTCCCAGAAGTGTGAGTGTTTCTGTTGCTTTCTGGTTACTCTTCAAGTTGGATGATCATTGGGGAGCCTAATATATTTTTAGTCATTTATCAATTAACAAGCTTCTCTTCATTTTCATTCCACAGAATATCCAGCCTCCTTTGGGATAAACTAATCACCTGAAAGTCCATCCCCACGCAGATAAATAGCTGTTAAGACTTAGTACCTACTCAGCTCCTTCAGTTGCCTCTCTCTTCTGATTGGAAGGCTGGAGGGTAGAGCAACAAATTTCTCCCAGTCTTCCTTTACAGAAGGCTCTCCATTTTCCATCAGTGCCTCTGCTTGATTTCAACTCCACAAAACATCCTGTTCTTGTAATGAGTACAGCTTCGCACTCCCTTCTTTTTAGCTTCCTTTGCAAACTGTCTTACATTTAAGCCCCCTGAGGACAGGGACTATCTTATCTATATCCCAATCACATAGTGCAATGCTTGGAACACAGTAGGCATTATAAATAAATTAATAATAAGTGCTTATTGAATTGCAATTGACTTTATTGAAAAAATACTATGTGCTATATAGTATGCTAAGGACTGAAAATATAAAAGGTAAAAAAGGAAACAAGAAAGCAGCAGAGCCCGACATTCATGTGTACACATCTGCTACTGTACTACCACGACTGCGGCTACCGCTGCAGCTTTTACCATTAATAATAATGCTACTGATTGATAATAAATGATAACATAACACAATGATATTATGATATCGCAAGAATAGCTGGCATTTGTATAGTGTTTTAAGATTTATAAAGTGCTTTCGAAGTATTTTCATTTTATATGTCCTCTGTCTGTCTCTCCTTCTTCTGTCTGCCTATCTCTCTACAAACACATATAGAGATAATGATATATTTTTTAAAAGGTCATCATAGGGTAGAGGAACTGTCAGCTAGGAGAAGTATGAAAAGTCTAAAGCAGGAAGTGGACGTGGAGCTGGCCTCTGAAGAGAAGCAAGGATTCTAAAACACAGAGGAGGGAAAGGAGTAGACCTAGACCTGGAGGGCAGCTTATACAAAGGGAGAGAGATGACAGATGGGCTCCATGACTGATCACAGGAATGTCATTTTGGGGCTAGCCCATAGAGTTCACAAAGGAGAGTCATACGTATTAAAGCTGGAGATGTGGGCTTGGGATTCAAGTTTAGAATCAAACAGTAGGGAGTTTATTCGCTTAAGCTTATTAGTAAGGTAAATAAATACTACTTTTTCTGGCACTGGCACTATGGTAACTGGAGCATATGTAGCATTTGGCATTTTGCAAAATGCTTTCCACATGAAGGGTTTCATGAATAATCATGCATCCAGTGGATGCTCCAGCATACATTTGTGAGAAAGGTTTGAAATGGATAGGGAATATCTACTTTGTTCCCCCACGTAAGGACTGACACACCTGATTTGCAAATTTTAGTACCAGGCTCACTCTAAAGTCTTTTCGGTTGCCAGTAGCTCTCAGTTCAATTCCACAAATACTAATAAAGTGCTCACTAAGGTGCAAGTCACTATGCTGGGGTTGGGGGTCAGGGTGCAAAAATGAAAGAATATCTGCCATCAAGGAGTTTGTACTTTTCTATAACAGTTCAGCCAGATCTAAGATATCACTAATGTGGTGAATTTCTCATGTGGAAACTTGACCACCAAAGCAATTTGGCAACTCATCTTAGAATCACAGTCTTGGAGAGTTACTTAAGGTATTGAGAGATTGTGAGACAAGGAAAAACTTGAAGTCTTACCCCATATAATTTAAACTACTTTTTTCCTGAAAGAATATTGAAACTATCCTTGAGATTTCGGTGGCCCAGGGGACTAAGGCTGGAACCTTTGTTTGCTTCCTGATATCCTAAATATAAAAACCAACACATAAGAAGTGAGGAACTCCTCCTTCAGGTTTTTGGCCAGCAAAATAAGCATGGTCAACTCAGAAGCAGAGCAGTTGCATCCAATTGAATCAATTCAGTATTTTTTTCATAATTTCCCTCCTGAGACTAAGAAAATGTCCTTCTGTTAATTCTTAGATGATCTACAAGTATCCCATTTCATTCCGATATTAAACCTGAAGTACCAGCCCAGCTTGACTCAGACTCAACCTATAAAAACGCTTGAAAGACTTGCTCAGCCCAACTTTAGTTTGGGTCAGAGACAAGATTCCAATCAAGTTCTTCCCAATTATAATGTTGATTCCTAAGCCACTCTGTCATGCTCAATCTACCTCAATTTTATATTTTTAATCCTTAAATTCTACCCTTTGATCCTTAGTGACTGCATGGCCATGGGCAAGTCACTTGAACTCTATGTTCCACATACAATACCCAAGAACATATCTTCTAAGTCATAAGTGATAAATGAAGGTAGTTCCTATAGTTCCTACATTATAGAGAGTTTCCCTAGAGTAATGAAGTCAAACATCCTTTACTTTTTTTTTTAGTCCCAAGAGTTGTTTTGAACATAAAAGTACATGATTTAATTTAAACTAAGATTTTCTGTTGCTTTAAATATGTATAGGAATATGATGATCTATCTATAGTCATATGCGTTAATGTATTTATATGATATTTATTTTTTTAAAATACTATCTGAAATAATTTCAGATTTTTCTAGACTTTATTATTTCTATTAATAATAATATGCAAAGCACTTTAAAAATATTATCTCATTTGACTCTCAAAACAACCCTGGGAGGTGTAATTATTATTCCAATTTTTCAAATGAGGAAACTTAAAAGAAAAAAAAAAGGAAAAAATCTAGACCCTCCATATTGAAAACCAGAATACTTTCTATTTCCATAGTTGTTTATTCTCCTCCTTAGAGACTCAAAACTACACTTCCCCATTCCTCATCAACTTGGGTTCACTCCTGTTTTTGTTGGTCTGAGATGTTCATCCTTCTATCATTAGCTCTTCTGGCCTCCCACACAACAGCCTCTCCAGGCTTGCCTTTCATCTCGCCTTCACTGTATAACTTGAGCTTTTGGCAAGCCGTAATTATGATGGTTGCTTTCAGCAGAACTGAGTTTTGGGGCATTAACATAGCAACATGTTTGGGGGCCATCTACAGGTGACATTCTGCCACACACACACACACACACACACACAGAACCAAGATTAACTACTTGACTAATCAAGGGCATCTCACACTCAAACCTTGCACTCTCATCATCTCTGCTCCAATAAATCTTTCAGCTTGTCGTTACTCCAAAAAGAGACTGGAACAATCAATCTTAAATTCATTTATCATTCAAGCTAATCTGCAACTTCTTCTCTGTAGCTATTTATTACTGTTAAAATAATTTTCTGCAATGATTGTAAACCACTGTCAGTCCATACACATTTCAAATTAAACAAAGGTGAGGGGTAGAAGGATTGCAGTTTTTTTCTAATATGGAATATTAACATAGAATTTGGTATGACATTTTTCATACCCAAAGATAAAAATAGTTTGCAAAGTTCAATACTAAATAATAATAGAGTCTAAAAATGAGAAATGTAGGCGGTTGGTAAAGATGCTTCTAGATAAGATTGGAAAATATGTGGGATGTAGGTATTAAAAAGGTCTTTTAGCTAGATGCTAGACCTACAGCAAAGAGGGCTCTCTTACAGCTAGGTCCGATTAGTGCAAATAACGAATCCCTTTAAGTGGTCACATGTATTTGAATTTGCATTATTTGAAGTTATAATTATGCAAAATATGATAACTGGTTCCAGCTTAATGGAAATATTCAGTACAAGTTAAAATAATGCAACTCCTTCAAGGGATTCATTATTTACACTAATCTGAACCAGGATCTTTACTGAAGTAGACTAAGAAGGAACAGATCCTCTAGTTTGGGATTTTTATTATAATAATAAGCAATAGAAATAACAATAAAATTGAAAGTTTTGAAATTAAACTGATGCTGATGGAATATGAAGAGGAATCAGCAGCGCCAAATATTTCTCTCCTGTCTCATTAGGATCTCACTACCTGCAGAGAGAATAACTGAGCATGGATCCCTGCTTCTAACTCCCCTCTGTTGGCACCTCTGTCCTTATGCACAACACACCTTCCCCTCTCTCAGTGATCTCACTGACTCCCATGGTTTCAGGTTTCACCTAAGTTCAAATGACTCCCAAATCTTCATGTTCTGCATCAGTCTCTTACTGGTTCTGCGTTTCCAACTGTTGGTAGGAAATCTCCATCTTATTTTTCCAAAGGCATCATAAACTTAAAATATCTAAAATTGAATCTACTATCTTCTCTCCTAATTTATTTCTCCCCTTAATGGCAATTCTATTCACCCAAGTCTGAAATATCAGATTCATTCATCTTTTTTCTCCTCATACACTCATACACACATACACCCACCCATACACACACACACACACACACACACACACACACACACACACACACACACACACACTGTAATATGGAGCACCAGACTTGAAGTCAAGAAGATCTGAGTTAAAATCTGAACTCAGACACTTGGCAGCTGGGTGTTCCAAGAACAAGTCACATCATCTTTGTCTTCCTCAGTTTCCTCATGTATACAATAGGAATAACATAGCACCTACCTACCAGGATCAAATGAGATAATAACCATTAGGTGCTTAGAACAGTGCTAGCAGTATTATTAATATCAAAAAGTTTAATTGAATGATAAGAAGTACTTAAAGGAAGACTTCTTAATGAATTAGTTGCAGGCTCTAAAGATTTGCAGAAAGACATAGATAAAAATTCCATGAAGTTATATGGTGGCAGGGTTGTATTTTGTTAGTTGTTTGCTACTACTACTACTACTACCACTACTACTACCACCACTGCCACCACCACCACCACCTACTACTACTACTACTACTGCTACTACTACTACTACAACTACAACTATTAGTTCTACATCCAAAATATCTCCATCCTTATCCTCTCCTTTCTAATTCAACCATTAACAAAATTGTATGGGCTCTGATAATGACCGTTCTATAACCTCCTAAGCAGGCTTCATCTGCCTATTTTGCTAGGTATCACCTCTGATTCCTAAGTTTTATAAAATTGAGGATGATTACCCAGAATATATAAATTCCACTTTCCATCTATATTTTCCAAAGTTGAACATGTATATTCAGAATTTTTTAAATTTCAAAGTCTTATGAAAAACTTTGGCAGTCTAGTGGAAAAGTTTTACCACCACATCTCACCTCAATGAATTCTATCAGGATGACATCCTTGAACCCTTTTATATAATAAAAATTCGACATACCTTTCTTAATTGTGGAAGATGATGACTTTTTTATTCAGCAAAAGAGAACTACCAGAACAATAAAGATATATACTCAATATATGAAAACTTTTAAATTCTATAAAATAAAACCAATACAATTGAAATGACATATTGAAAAATATTTAAAGTAAATATGACAGATAAAATTGAAATTTCTAACATATAAGTAACTTTAAAAACATCACAGTGATAATTCCTAAACTATTATGGATAAATGGTAAAGGGATTATAAAGAGATGATTTTCAAAGGATAAAATACAAATTGCTTTTTTGATATTTAACATGTTTTCTTTAAATATAATTTATTTCAGAGTATATCCCTCAACTTGGGAAAAAATTAAAAGGCGGAAAAAAGTAAGAATTTAGCAAAACTAACCAACACATATTCTAAGAATGGCAATATATTCAACATTCCATATCTAGCATTCATGTGCAAGAGAAAGAATGGTATATAGTATTTTTCTTTTCTCTTCTTTGGGGACAAACTTTATCATTAGAAGTTTATAGCAAAAACAGGTCAAATGAAAAAAGAGGTACAAAAGCTCATTGAAGAAAATAATTCCTTAAAAATTAGGCAAGTGGAAGACAATGACTCTGTGACATCAAGAAGCAATAAAACAAAGCCAAAAGAATTAAAAAATAGAGTAGGTGAAATATCTCATTGCAAAAACAACTGACCTGGAAAATAGATCCAGGAGAGATAATTTAAGAATTATTGGACTGCCTGAAAGCCATGATAAAAAAAATAGCCTAGACATGTTTCAAGAAATTATCCAGGAAAACTGCCCTGATATTCTAGAATCAGAGGGTAAATTGAAGGAGATCCCTAATCAGGAACTTCCAGTAACATAATAGCCAAATTCCAAAACTTCCAGGTCAAGGAGAAAATACTGTATGCAGCCAAAAAGAAACAATTCAAATACTGTGGAGCAACAGTCAGGATAGCACAAAATTTAGGAGCTTCTACATTAAAGAATCAGAGGGCTTGGAATGTGATATTCAGGAGGGCAGAGGACCTAGGATTACAACCAAGAATCACTTACCTAGCAAAATTGAATATACTTCTCTTTTTGGGGATGGAGGCAGGGGAGAGGAGAGAATTGGAATGGATATTTAAAGAAATACAGGACTTTTCCTAACGGACTAGAACAGAATCTATTATGCTTCAGCTGATGTTTAAAAAAAAGAGAGAGCTAACAATTATGATCTTAGACAAAATAAAAGCAAAAATAGGTCTAATGAGAACTAGAAGGAAAACTGTACAGCAAATTTCTCTGATAAAGGCCTCATTTCTCAAATACATAAAGAACTAGGTCAGATCCATAAGAATACAAGTTATTCCTTAATTGGCAAAAGATCAAGGGATATAAACAGGCAGTTTTCAGAAGAAGAAATCAAAGCTATCTTGAGTTACATAAAAAATGCTCTAAATCACTACTGACTACAGAAACAAAAAACTAAAATAACCCTGAGTACCACCTCACACCTATCAGATTGGCTAATATGATATACACGACAATTGTTGGAAGGGATGTGGAAAAGTTGAGACACTAGTGCACTGTTGGTAGAGATTCATTTGATCCAACCATTTTGGAGAGCAATTTGGAACTATGCCCAAAGAGCTATAAAATTGTGCATACCCTTTGTCTGTATCCCAAAGAGATTTAAAAAAATGACCTTTATGTATGAAAATATTTATAGTAGATTTTTGTAGTGGCAAGGATTTGAGATGATGCTTATCAATTGGAGAAAGGTATGAACAAGTTGTGGTATGTGAATATAATGGAATACAATTGTGTTATAAGAAATAAAAAGCAGAACACTTTCAGAAAAACTTGGAGTTACATGAACTGATGCAAAGTAAAGTGAGAAGAACCAGCACAGCATTGTAGATGGTAACAGCAATGCTGTACAACCATCAACTCTGAATGACCTAGCTATCCTCAGTAATGCAATGATCCAGGAGAATTCTGAAGGACTTATGATGAAAAATGATGTCAACCTCTAGAGAAAGAATTGATGGAATCTGAAAGAAGATCAAAGCATACTTTTTTTGCTTTATTTTACTTAGGATTTTTTTGGTCTGTTTTTTTTTCAAAATACGGTTACTATGGAAACATGACTGCACACTATAATCTATATTAAATCGCTTTTAATAAGGGAGGCAAAAAGGAAGTCAGAGAGAGAATCTGGAACTCAAAAATCTTTTAAAATGAATGTGAGAAAATGTTTTTACATGTAATTGGAAAAAGTAATTTTTTTTTAAAAGTAGCGTTTAGTCTTAGGTATGCTGTTTCCTTGGCTCTTGTTTATTTTATTTTGCTTATGTGCATATGTCTTCCCTTGCTTCTCTGAAATTTTCAGTTAGAAGGTCTTTCCATACAATTAAAGGGCCAGTGAGAGTGACCTCTGTAGCTCCCTACTCCAGATTCAAGTGATCAAGAGAGACTTTGAGAGGTCGAATCCAAAGGGACAAGTGACTAGGTTTTATAACTGTCTGGTTTTGACTTTTTTCCACTTTCCATCTGTATCTCTTCTTGGTTTCAACTCCCCAGCATAAAATGGCCCTCCCAGAAAACGCAGATGATTTCAGATCTTATCACCATGTTGTTAACTCAATCTCTGGATCCTCCTCTCAAGATGGATTCGAAAAGAAGACTGAATTGAGACCAATGAGAAGGTTATGTCAATTGTCTAGGTAAGAGGAGATTAATTCTTGTTATGTCAGAGAAGAGCAGGTGGCAGATTCCAGAGAAGCTGTGGAGTTAAAAACGACAATTCTTGGCAACTGATTGGATATGGGAGAAAGCCTGAAGAGTAAAGGATGTCTTCAAGTCTACTACCTGAAAAATGGGGAGGGAGGGGAAATCACATAATCACAGCAGTTACTATTTTAAATATCAACATTTTTCCTCCTGGACTAGGGTTTTGAAAACAAAAGAACTGAAGCCATTTTTAGGACCTAATATAAAGGCAGAGAGATACCATTGTGGAAGTAAAAAAAATAAAATAAAATAAAATAAATCAGGTAGTAAAGATTACTAAGGTTCTGAGTACCCTCTCGTGGCTAGCAGAGATGTTGCAGCCTGCTGGGTAGTGGTTAGTTTTACACATGCAATAGGCAGAAAAGAACAGCTTTGCAAAGCTCCACCTGGTGGTATATCAAGATAAGACACTCTAAATAGATTCAAACCCCTTGCCTGAATTTTTATTTATATTACTGAACAAACAAGACAAATCCAAACAACTGTGTCCCGTGTGGATTTCACACTGGTATTTTTATTAAATGAGTCTATTTTTCAGAGAGATGTGTGGGGTCATTAGAAGAACTCTGCCATTTCCCATAGGTAATTCAATCTACTTTCTTCTACCTGTTTGGCTAGTTTTTCATCTAATGGTAGTGATGATGATGAGAATTGCTAATATTTACATAAGGCTTTATGCACTCTACATTAATTATCCCATTTGAAAATCTATATAAAATCTTCATGAGAATGGTCTGTCATGGGTATTATTGAAAAAATAATAAGGAAACTGGCAAGTTACTGCAGACCATTTTTATAATAAACTACATCTTTATAATGACAAATGTGAATATAAAAATATAGGTAATATAAAATTGCATAGTATTTATTTCAATCAACATGATGAAATATGGCCTTGAACATTTTCCTCAGAGATAAAGATTTTTTCCCTGACTGAACTACAACATACATAGACATAGATAACCTTATTTAACAGTTAGTTTGAGTATTGATATCAAGTGCCAGTTAAAACAGAGATGATATGTTCACTTCAAATGTCCCCCAGTGTCACAGAAAATATAGAATGATCATCACAGGACAAAGGCAAAGAGAATAACAGTCAAGGTCTCCAAAGAACAAAACCTTTTGAAAGAGAATCTATCTTGAGTTTACCTACCCACCCCACCCCGGCTAAAATTAGGTATTTTGTAGTTTCAAACTCTGGTTCTCAAAGTGTTACCAGTATGATCCTATTTCCTAATTTTAGTGTCATTGATCGTCATTCAGTTTAACTTTCTTATGTCATTAAGAGTGTTAACCTTGTACGATGGTGACTGCAATTTCTAGAGGATAGAAAGAAGGCTATCACAAACCGGCTCCATTTTCCAGGTCCTGAATCCTACACAAAAGCAAGACCTGTATCGTTTAAATATTTGAAATGAATCCTGGGTAATGGTGTGATTCTTTCATTAGTAAGTTTATGCAGTAATGGCAGTGAGGTTCTCAAGCACAGACGTGTACTCTTTGGGGGCTCAGTTCTGCCACTCAAAGGATAGAACAGGAGGATAGATAAGCCTCTCCTTCTGCAGCAGCCTTTGTTTTCCAGTGAAAATAGTCTATGCTGACTTTGACATACTCTCATCCAGGAGGCTGAAGAAATGAGACTAACTTAATTCTATACATAAGTTTTTAGTCTGGTTTTCATTTTTAACCAGCAATTTCAACTTAAAAATGAAAAGAATACTTCTCACTTTCTGCAGTTGGCTGCCCCTTTATTTCCAAATTTCCATTCCATGTCTATAAGTTAGTAAATCATCATCATCTGTCCTACATCATCTGGGAAGGATGGGAGAATTCTATTTTCCACTCCAAGAAAATAAATGATTTTCTCTTCACTGGACGCAAAATAATGAAAGCTGCTCTGACCTGGTCCGCGGTCAAGTCTTCTTTAAGATACAATTAGGAGCTAGGAGGAAGATTGTTGTGTTGGGTTTTTTTCCACCGTATTCCCAAAGGCCTCAGTTTAATCTGATTGGTGGCAATAAAGTCAAATAAATTACCCAAATAAATATTCCACCTTCCTTGGGTTTCACTAGGAAGTGAAAATGTATTTCAGTCTAGGTTGCCCTTTGACTGGTCTACATATTAGAATGAGTGCAGCATTTTGCTGGGCTCTAGGCCCCAGCCTCCCAAAATGGAATGGAAGTTTTTCCTGACCTTGTACCTACTCTGCCCACTACAGTCATCACCTGTAACAACTTACTCAGCAGATACTCTTTCAATATGTGTCATTTCTGTGAAATTCCATCTTACATGATATAGCTCATTGTTCCAAACTAGCAAGGTCGTTGGGAAGCCTGACTACCAATCCTCTCCAGTTTTATACGCACTACACATTTGATAAGGATACAGTCTATATTTTTATCCAAATAATTAATAAAAATGTTAATTTGAGCCAAACATATCTCTGGGGAACTATTCTACTGAAAACTTCTTACCAAGTTAACATAGAACCAAACCTTTAGGTTTCCTCATTTTACAAATGAAGAAATTTGACTATATGTAAAGACTAGATTACTTCTGCAAGGTGATAAACCTAGTATCCACTCAGAGTCAGGATTCAAACACAGCTCTCTACATTCCCAGTTCACTGATCTTTCATCCTGCCTGTATTAAGATAGGTTTCTCATTAAATTTTTGTTGCTGCAATTAATTTTTTTGTTTTGTTTTTATAATGTTTCAATTGTCAAGAGATTTTAGGTGAGCATAACTTTTGTTTTCATAGTATCATCGATTTAAAGCTGGAATGAATTTTGGAAACTGTGGAGTTCAACACTTTCATTTTATAATTGAGAAACCGGAGATTGTATGGCAAATGCCTTTGCCAGAGTCCCACGGAAAGATGTCTGAGGCAATATTTTAATCTGTCTTCTTGAGTCCGAATCCAAGGATGTATGCATGAAGTTTCCAATCATTTTCTGAGTAATTGTATTAGATAGTCCCTTTATTTTACTGCCTCAACTAAAATCACAATGTTTTAGACCTTAAACCTAATAATTTAATTCTAAAAAAAAAAAAAAAAGTTCCCTGTTGCAATTATTACCATGGCCTCAAGATGGCATTAGGGGACTTGAACTACGTATAATTCTACTCTGTCCTCAGAGACCAGTTTCCTCTCTTCTGTTTGTTGACAAATTTCTCCCAGCTAATCCATCAAGCAATGCCTTAGCACTTACACTTGCATCCATTTCTGTAGGAGGCATTATTTGTCAAGGTTTTCTTTTTCAATGCCCATCTTAATACAAGCCACAGCTTTTCGTTATCCCAATTACCAGTGATTTCTCAGATGTGTGCAATAGATTCCACACAGTGGATATAACATCATATTAAATAACCATCCCCAAATTCCCATCCTCTCAGATGCAAGATGTCTTGAGAGTTCTTTTGGTGTTTTAACATGCTTTACAAATTCAATTCCATTCAACAACCATTTGTTAAGCACTAGTAGAGGGCTTCTAAGAATACAAAGATGAGAAAATAGTCCATCCCTCAACAACCTTACATTCTACTCAATGCACCCAATGCATGCCCAGATAAGTACAGTAAAGAATAATTGACGAAAAAGAGAACCTACAACTAGTAAAGGTCAGGGAAGGATGCATGGAGAACATGAGGCTGTACTTTGAAGAAAAGATCAAATTTCGCATTAATGGATATATAGGGCAGCACATATGTGCTGGCGTTGGAGTCAAAGAGATATAGGTTCAACTTATACTTGAGAACTTTTTTTGAGAATTCAGCAGGATACAAATGTATCTACTTCATGGTGTTCTTGTGAGCATCAAAATAGACAATGTATATAAAATTTCTGAAAACATTAAAGGGATATATAAAATGAGCTATTATTATGCCATGCATCAATTACCATTGATTTCTTTTTTAAAAAAAAGAAGATAATGCAATAGTATGCTGAACAATAAACCAATACTGAAAGAATTTAATATTTCCTTAATGATTCATAAAAGTAACTTCATACAATGCCTTTTGTTTAGCATTATAAGGATCAGTCATTTATTCCTTAGATGTGCTGAGATACCATAGATAATGGCAATTGAAAGAAACATGGATATGGCACCATGTGCTGGTTATAAAAATCTAGATTTGCAAGTAAAATAGGCAATAATCATTCATGTTATGGAAGAATCATAGAATGTTAATACAAGATGTTACATTTATTTCATTCAGTTTATTGCATGGTTCTTTACAAAAGGATTATAGCTTGATTTCTTTAATAGTTATTTAGGAGAGATTAAAATGTGTTGATTGGAACAAATTTGGGAAACCTATATATTGCTGCTCATTGGTACAGTGAAAAGAGCAATTGATTTGGAACCTGAAGACTTGAAATTGAATACCAGCGCTCTGCCACTTACTACTATGTCACCTTTCACAATTCACAGAAAACCTGGGAGCTTCTACTATTTAAAAAAGAGAGAGAGGAGGGAAATCTTGGGAAACAATATTCAAAAAGACAATTTCAACCAAAAAGACAAGAAGACTTGCCCTGAGAAACTGAATATAATCCTACAGAAGGGATAGATGGACAGGGAATGAACCTTAAGGGAACAGAGGATTTTCAAGCATTTCTGAAACAAAGACCAGAACTAAGTAGGAATCTTGAAACAGAGTCAAAAGAAACATAGAAAGGTAAATTTATTTGAGCTTTTGGAAAGGGATTATTATTTGGTGATAACATTCTATTATGGGACGAAGAAACAAGTTGTACTTTCAGGACCTTAATGTCTTCAAAGAATATTGAAGACTAACATCTCACATCTTATACCAAGATAAGGTTAAAACGGGTACACAATTTAGACATAAGGGATGATACCATAAGCAAATTAAGAGGGTAAAGAATATTTTACCTTTCCAATCTATGGAAAATGGAAGAATATATAACCAAACAAGAGATAGAGAACATTATGAAATGCAAAATGGATAATTTTGATTTCATTAAATTAAAAAGGTTTTCCACAAGCAAAGCCAATGCAACCAAGATTAGAAGGAAAATAGAAAGCTAGAAAATACTTTTAACTGCCAGTGTTTCTGATAAAGGCCTCATTTCTAAAATAGGTAGGGAACTGAGTCAATTTTGTAGGAATACACATCATTCCCCAATTGAAAAATGACCAAATGTTATGACAAGACAGTTTTCAGAGGAAGAAATTAAAGTTATCTATAATCATATGAAAAAATGCTCTAAATCACTATTGATTAGAGAAATGCAAATTAAAATAACTCTGAAGTACCACCTCACACCTATCAGATTAGCAAATATGGCAGAAAAGGAAAATGACAAATGTGGGAGATGTGGGAAAATTGGAACACTAATGCATTATTGGTGGAGTTGTGAATTGATCCAACCATTATGGAGAGCAATTTGGAACTATGCCCAAAAGGCTATAAAACTGGGCATACCCTTTGATCCAGCAATACAACTAGTAAGTCTATATTCAAAAGAGATCACAAGAAAAGGAAAAAGGACCCACATGTACAAAAGTATTTATAGCAGCTCTTTTGTGGTGGCAAAGAGTTGGAAATTGAAGGGGTGACTCAGCTCTTCTCAGCAATACAATGATCCAAGACAATTCCAAAAAACTAGCAATAGAAAATCCTAATCATGTCCAGATAAAAAACTATGGAATCTGAATGCAGATCAAAGCGTACTATTTTCATTTTTGTTGGGTTTTTTGTTGTTGTTGTTTTTCCTTCTCATGGCTTTTTCCCTTGCGTTCTGATTCTTCTTTCACAGCATGACTAATATGTACTACATAGTAGTATATATATAACCAACGTCGGATTGTTTGCTATCTTGTGGAGGGGGAAAGAGAAAAATTTTATCAAATTTTACCAAAAAATGAATGCTGAAAACTATCTTTACATGTAATTGGAAAAAATAAAATGCTATTAAAGAAAAAAAAGTTATTGAGGGAGTTAAGTGCGTGTGTATGCATTTTCTGGGGATGAGTCAAGGGTGAAAAAGGGAAGATAAAAAGGAATACACTAGTGTAGAAACAAGTAATAGGTAGAATTTAGTATTTCTCATAATTGGGACACATTTAAATAATATAAAAACATCAAAAAAATGGTGGTAGGAGGAGGTATCAGAGGAAGTATCAGATCTTACTCTTATCTGAATTGACCAAAGGAGAATTAAGCACACATTAATGTCCAAAGAAAGAGTTTTGTATGGGAACACATAAAATAGAACATGGAAACAGACAGGAACAGGAAAGGGGGAGCAGTAAAAAGAGAAAAAATAATACTGAGAAAGGAATGGTTAGTTGTAAGCAAAAACTTTTTGATCACAAAGAACTGATTAAAAAGCAAGAAAAGAAAATCAAAGAATTGAGAAAGAGGAAAGTTCTTGTAAATGGTGGAATAAATTGTAATATATAAAAGCAATTGGATATACTTACACAGTAAGAAAGGAAAAGGACGATTTTAGAGAACTCTGGAAAGTAGGAAATGATGTAAAGTGAAGTTAGCAAAACCCAGAAAACAAATTACATCATAACAACAACACTATAAAGAAAAACAATTTCATGAGATTTGAGTACATTGATCCAAGCAATAATGAGTCATGTCTCCAGAGGACCTATAATGAAGCATATTATCAACATCAAATCCACTTAGATGGACTCAAGGTGAAGAAGTAGAAACACATATTTGTACATGGCTACTGTGTGGGTTTGCTTTTCTTGAATATATTTACTAGTTGTGTTTATTTTCCTGCTTTTTCTTGGGACTGGTGTATTGGGGATAGTGCTGGTAATATCAGAAAAACAAGATTAAAAAATATTGTTTTTCCTGTTATTCATTCATTCATTCATTCACACCCTACTCTTTGGGACCCCATGGACCACAGTACTCCAGACCCTTCTATGCTCCATTATCTCCAAGCTCATGTTATTTGCTTCCATGACATTATCTATCTATTTCATCTTCTGTCATTTCTTTCTCCTTTTGCCTTCAATCTTTCTTAACATCAGCATCTTTTCCAGTGAGTTCTGTCTTCTCATTGTGTGGTCAAAGTATTTAAACTTCTTCAACTTCCATATTTGACCTTCCAGTAAGTAGACTGAATTAATTCTTTAAGTATTAAGTGGCTTGATCTTCTTGCTGTCTAAGGGACTTTCAAAAGTCTTCACTAGCATCACCCATCAAACCCTTTTTTAAAATGTCACAAAGAATACATAAGGAAGGTCAGAATGAAGCATTGGCAACAGGACAATATTAAAAGTAATAAGGCCAATTTATCATACATTATACATTTTAAAGAAACAAGTAGTATAGCATAGAGATTATGATTTCCTATTCAATCCTTTGTTCATGTTCTACTTTGTATTTGGGAATACTCATGTTTGATTTTTGTTAAGAATATAAAAAAAGTTAAAAAGCAGCTCATACTATACAAATCTCAATTCCTTTTTTAACAGGATTATTAAGTAAGTAGATGCAGGGGGTATATTTTACCTAGATTTCAGAAAACCTTTTGATAAAGTATCCCAAACTATCCTTTTGGAGAATATAGAGAGATTAAATAACACAGTAAGATAGATTCAGAACTGATCAGCTGGAATCACTCAAACGCTACATGTTAGCTATCATCATCATCATCATCATCAAGCTAAAACATTAAAATATATTTAAAAGATGAAATTCAATAGAGATAAATGTAAGGTGCACTTGGGTACCCCACCAAAAAATCACCTTTATATATAAGATGGGAAAGGCATGGATAGATAACAGTTCTGAAAAAAATATCTGGTGGTTTCAGTGAATTGTAAGCTCAATATGTGTCAACACAGTGATGTGGCAGTCAACAGAACTAATGTGCTCTTCAGCTACATTAAATGGGAAATTGCTTCTAGAAATAGAAGTTCTGAAATAGAACTTCTAGAGTCCTGCTAGTGTGTTCAGCCTTCATCAGACTAGATCTTCATGCCATTATATTCAGTCCTATATGCCATGGTTTAAAAAGTACATTGATAAGCTGGTACCTTCCAGAGGAGGGATATCAGGATGACAAAGGACCTTGAGTCCATGACATATGAGAATTGGTTGAAGAAACTGAGCATATTTTGGCAAAAGAAGAAAACACTCAGGAAGGAAAAGCTATCTTCAAATACTTGAAGGGCTATCATATGACATATGGATTAAACTAGTTATATTTGATTGCAAGGGAAAAACTAGGAGCAATGGGTAGAAGTTGGAAGGAAGCTGATTTAATCTTGATGTCAAGAAAAAACTTCTTAACAATAGGAAATGTCTAAAGGTGGAATAAGCCTCCTTGAGAAGTGGTGGCTTCTTCTTTCTTGGAAGTCTTCAAGCAGAAGCTGGATGAACACTGTTTTCATATCTTAGTCAGGTTTTCTTTTCTGCATAGGTTGGACTAGATGGCCTGAGTAGTCCTTTCCAATACTCAAGTGCTATTATTCAGAGATTTGTGATCCTTAAGTTTTCTTCTGGCTATCAACCTATGATTCTATTAATGTATCTTAAAGTGTGTGTTCATCCTTTATTGCTGAAAAAGACTATGCCATCAGAGAAATAATGACATGACTTGCACTTGACTTTGTTTTGAGTGAGGGAGGACTGTACAGGTCACCAGCCTCAACTTCTCCTCCAGAGTCATCTGAATCCAGTGACCAGATATTCTTCAGGATGACTGAAAATGACCCAGGATGAGGCAATTGGGGTTAAGTGACATGACCAAGGTCACACAACTAGTGAGTGACAAGTCTCTGAGGTGAGATTTGAACTCAGGTCCTCCTGACTCCTGCACTGGTGCTCTATCCACTGCATCACCTAGCTGCCCTGTATACAGGTATAAAGTAGGCTATACCTGTATAGTGAATGCAGTCTTACATGAAAAACTTATTCAAAAAATCCCTACCTCATGAAACACTCTATTAAAAATTACTACTATAACCAATCAATAAACAAACATTTATCAGGCACTCAATGTTGTTGCCCCAAGAAAGTTCTGTGGGCATCAGTGAATCTAAGGTTCTCTGGAAGGAAGACACATGGATCATGCACAGTTAGTAGCAGGACAGATTTATTATGATTTATTGATGTCAAGAACTTAGAATTTCCCTAGAATATGGTAGAAGAGCCCTACTTAGCAGCCCTCATGCCTCAGCCCTTCTTGCCCTGATAGGTCCACTGGGTATGAGGCATCTGGGAGGAAATGAAGACTGTTAGCAGGATAAACTTCTCACATGCCATGTAAGTCATCCTTTTTTGATACTGAGAGGTTTTGCTGATCTCAAGAGATGAGTGGAAAAGTACCAGTGACCTGACCATGTTTTTCTATTATCTCCTTGTGCAAGTCAGATCAGGGAAAGTCAGAGACTGGGACAAGCTTAGATAGGCGATCTTATTCCCAGAAGTGGTACTGAGCCCAGGACAAATGGTACACGCTTGCCACATTGAGGTTTATGGGATTAATACTAGCAGCAATCCCTGACCATTGCCCTGCATAAAGTTGATCACTATGTAAGATATAATTTTTATATAAGACATAAATCCCTGGGCATCTTGGTGGCATAATGTATAGAATAGCAAACTTGGAGTCTAGAAGTCTTAAGTTCAAATTGGGTCTCAGATACTTTGAATGTGACCCTAGGCAGCTCACTTGATGTCTCTGTGCCTCAATTTCCTCATTTGTACATTATGATATATTAAATGAATAATAATATTGTTTTAAGGATATAATTAGATCGTCTTGGTAAAATACTTAGCAAATCATAAATTGCTGTGTAAATGCTTGCTATTACTATTATTGGAAGGCTCTTTCATACACTGAGCGATGGCAAGAGATAAAGTGAAGAGAAAGATACTAAAATCATTAAGAAAGTTGAAAAAGTGATCTGAAGGTCAATGTTAATACATAGACCACTAAAAGAAAAGGATTTTTGAAGGATTACAGACACACAATAACCTGGAAACAACAATGGGAACTGAGGAGTACACCCACTGCTCCAAATGACCCTTTGAGGTAGAGGGGAATGGGGCAAGGAGTGGCCTCCAGTGGACAGGATTACAAGAAATGTATAGACCTCAGGGAAGAATTGGGTTTCACTCAAAGCCAGGAACTTAAAAGAATGTTGCTTGTTCTATTCACAACTGTAAGGAAGTTTGTTGAGCATAAATTCCAAGTTATAAAAGGAATGGTAGAATGGGGTAAGAGGTAAGAGAACCAGGTAGGGATGTGACTGTGAAGTTTATTAGAATAGGAATTAAGGACATAGAGGAAATATGTCTTTTGCACCTACTGCAGAAAGTCTGGATGATTGATAATGTGGAACTAATATAATGGAAGATAGATTATTCTGTTAGCACAATTAATCTAGTAGAGGAGTTATAGAGGCAGCCCACTCTATTGTTCAAAATAGAATTTAGAATCTTGTGTTTTCTATAAAGAGTCCTCCCTATGAGAAGGTATTGCTTCCTCTGATGTCAGGAGGGAGTCTTCAAGGCTTTAGAGAAAGGGGTAGAGATAGGATGGAACAAAAGAGCTAGAGCTTCCATAAAATCTACGTAAAATATTTAATTTTTATTTCAGAAAAACTAATGAAATGAGAAGTTTTCTATTCTTAGTTCTCCCCCTTTCCCCACTGCAGTATTCAATTTGTGGCATGCCTACAATATACTGATAAATGAAGGAAAAATGTTAGTGCCCTTGCAGATGAGCCAATTGTCTTCAGGTAATTAAATTAAATTCAATAACCATTTTTAAATGTCTATCAGATGTTGTGCTAAGTACAAAGACCAAAACTGAACAATTCCTGCCCTCAAGGAACTTACATTCAATAGGTGGGATTGAAGGATAGAATCATATGTATGTAGAAAATTAAGGTAAATGTCACCTTGGCTTCAAACCTAGAGCATTTGCATAAGAATATACCCTTTGGTGTAGACTATAATAACTTGATGCTGCATGAGGGAGGAGTTGTCACATGAGCTTCTTCCTTCCATCTTCCAGAGAGGACAAATATGATTCCAGACTCTCTTCAGGACCAACTTCAAAGAGAGAGAAAATGGAAGACATAATTGTAAGGTCAAGCAAAATAGGATCTTTTGATGTTTTTGTTTTGCTAAAAGTGTCTCTGAATAATATGATTAAGGAGGATCTTGCCCATCCATTGTCAGACCTGGGAAGGTTTGTAGGAAGGTCCATAGCTTTTGCTAATGAGGCGCTGGTTCTCAAGGGATGTGATACCCTCTGGCTCTAAAAAGTGTATAAAGACTCTGAGGAGAGGTTTTACTTTGGGGCTTACTGACTGAAAGTGTTTGTTTGGCCAGACAAGGACTCTGGGCAGCCTCTAAGGAGCCCCATGGCTTTGAAAACACAGATGTTGGTGCTTCCCTCTCTGGTAACTATGGTCAGACAGTTGGACCTGTTTGTTGAATTGTGATGTATGTACTGATTATGGTCAGGCAGAGGAAGCCATGTTTGTTGATCTTTTATTTCTCTGTCTTTTCTTTGAACTTCAGGGTGCTTACCCCCTGAACTAAGTGAATGATCTATGTGCTTGATTAAAGGAATGATATCTGTGCTTCATTAAAGTGATTGTTAACCCCTTAAAAGTTGCCTTTCCTTTTATAAATGCAGATCTAAGAACCTGTGATAGTATGGCCCCCTGTGGATGTTGGGGGGGTGGGTGCTTACTGATACAGTAATATATATAAAATCCCTTAATATAGTCTTACTTTCCAAAGTCTTTTCTATCTCTCTTCAAACTTTGTTCCAAAGAAAATCTGGAACCACATGTCTCCTCTCTCAAAGAAAAAACAATGTCTCTACTCTCCCTTTATGCAGTGTTGAGTTACATCCTTTCCATCAATGAGTAGGGTATAATGCAAATGTCCTGGCTTGAATCTTGAGTTGCACAAAATATATACAAAGTAGTTTCCAGGAGGAGGGCTAGCAACTGAACAGTTTAGGAAAGGTTTCCCATAGAAGGACAAACTTGAGCAAAGTTTTTAATGAAGCTAGATATTCTATAAAGTGGAATGAAAAAGTACATTTCAATCATTGGGTACAGCTTACACAAAGACACAGGGGTGAAATGGTGTGCAGAGAAAAAGCGAGATAGTTTGGCTAGAGCGTAGAGTGAATGTAGAGTAATGCACATTAAACCTAGAAAGGCAGGCTAGAAGCATTTTGTGAAGGGCTCTAAATGTCAGAGAGGAAAGTTAGTATTTTAGAATAAAGGCAAAAGAGAACAACTGAGTTTCTTGAGCAAACTTGTGCTTTGAAAATGTCAGTTTAACAACTACATAAGAAATGTGTTAGAGAGTAGAGAGACTGCAAATAAGAAGACCAGTTGAGGTCACTTTAATAATTCAGATGATAAGTAATGAGGTTTCCTAATGAATAGAAAGAAAAGGAAATGCATAAGCTATATTAGCAAGGTAGACTGGCAATTTATTGAATATGAGGAAGAATTGATGATTATCCCAAAGTCGTGAATATGGATGACTAAAAAAATCATGTTGATTTCAACAGATCTAGAGATGTTAAGATACATGAAGGATTTTGTCAGAAGGGATATATCTTTGGGGCATGCTGTTCTTGAAATGGTTATGGGATATCCAATACATTCTTACTGATATGGAATTAAACTTCAGGCAAAGACAAGAATGTTATGTGAACTATCTGCACAGAGGTGATAATTAAAGGCATGGAGTTTGATTAAATCATCAAGTGAGGGTAACCAAAGAAGATGGCACCAAAAAAGCCCTAAAATATAATCATATATAGGACAAGGATTGTACAAGAATGATTATCAAAAAGAAGAGGCAGAGGAACTGGTAAATAGGAAAGGGTAGAATTGGAAAAGAAAATATCATAATGAGCCAGAAAGAAGATGATATTATTTAGGAGAAAGATGTGATCCAAAACAACAAATGCTACAGAAAGATCAAGAATGATAACCACTAATAAAAGGTCAATGGGTTTGAATATTAATTGATAACACTGGTAAACCCAGAAAGTTTCAGTTGCATTATGAAGTTGGAGGGCATATCACAAGGTGTTGAAAACTGAGTGAGGTAAGAAAATGAGAATAGACAGCTTTTCCTAGTTTGGCTGTTTAAAAGCAAAGAGACCAAGTGCACAAACCTCTCAAGGAGGAGAGAATGGAGAAGGTTTAGAAAGATGTTGCAACTCTACCAGAGAAACAGGCAGGCCTATAATCATCAGCTATGGCAGTTAGCAGTAGTTCAGCACTGAATTAGTGGACAGTACCATACCAACAGCCTATTAGAAGCATTCCACAATCTTTACTGCAGCATAAAGCACCAGGACTTTGGGGAATATTCAAAGAGAAGTCATTTTCTAGATCCAATATGATTAGTGAAACTGGCCAATTTTTGCACTGTTAGGCAGGTTTCATGAAGGGAACTTAAGAACCAAGTGAATGTTCAGGCGGGGTGTGCTAGTAAATGTTTAACAACCAACTCTACAGGAGAGGGAAAAGGTACATCTAGCACCTTTTTAAGTTCAGTCTGCATTACTAACATTTTCTCCATCATAATCAATAAAACAATTAATCAAATCCTGATTTGTAAGTTTTGCCAATTTCCAAAGACACTGAAAATTTAATAATTGACTCATTAGCTAAATGGAGTTGGGTCCTACAAAGCCCTGTTTTCTGGACATGGAAAGGGTTACAATTGTCTGGGTTTCTTGAGGAGACACATCCTTCCCATGGATGATTTCTGACTCCCTTCCCCAATGAACTTACCAATAAACAATTGGTTGGAAGGCTGTCTCTCTGCATTTTGTTTTTACCTGCTATGTTTTGACAGCATTTGGTACTATGCCAAAGTAAGGTTTCAAGGACAGACCAAATCTGTGATGAGCAGACCTTTCAGAAATAATTGTGATGACATTTCTCATACATTGCTAGCTATATAATACTCCACCTCCATTATCCAAAGGGTATAGTTGAGAACCCAAAAGTACTAGAATAGATGCTAATATATTTGAGTATATTTACAACTAGTTAGGGGTAGCTAAGTGGTATAGTGGATAAAGTACCAGACTTGCCAGGAAGACTCATCTTCCTGTGTTCAAATTTTGCCTTGTATATTTACTACCTGTGTGACCCTGACTAAGTCACTTAATCCTCTTTGCTCCTATCTCCTTATCTATAAAATGAGCTGGAGAATGAAATGACAAACCACTCCAGTATCTGTGCCAAGAAAACACCAAATGGGGTCTTGAAAAGTCAGGTATGACTGAAAATGACTGAAAAAAACTAGTTAAAATGCTATAAAAAATTATTAATAAATGGATTAATGTTGACCCAGAGTTGGGGGAAGGATATGTCTATACTGTAGTGAAGTGGAAAGAGCTAGAATATCTGATTTCAAGTCACAGGTCTACCTCTTACTAGCTGTGTGACTTTGAGATCATATGTACAGAGATAGAAGGTACTTTAAAGCTCATATAGTTCAACTCCCTTAGTTTACAATGAGAAAACTGCGACATAGTCAAGTGTTTTGACAAAAGTCATGCAGGTAATGAGTAAAAGAGCCTGGATTCAAATCCAGGTCACCTGATTTCAAACTTAGCCATCTTTCCACTGCTTCATTCTGTTTTTCAACATTTAATGAGAGTGCTGTTTACCTGTGTTGTTCTCCCTCTCCTGACAACTTAACCAATTTAAACATGTAAAAGTAGGCCAGCCTAATTAATTATTCTAGCCCTAATAGTTACTTTTCTTCTTCTTTAAATATCTCAAAGAATCATTTAACTTCCCTGAGCTTTGGCTTCCTTATATGTAAAATTGGCACATTACAACCTGTAGTGACCACCTCACAGGATTGCTTTTAGAAGAGTGATTTGTAGGAACTATAAAAAAAAGGTATTCTATTTTACTAGAACTGAAATATAATAGGATTCTTTCCCCATGTCCTGAATTTTTATCAGTGATTTGGATGAAGACATAAATGACATACTCATCCAATATGTTGATGACAAAAAACTGAGAGAAAACTAATATAGGCTTATAGAGTTATGTTAGAATGGTGAGTTGATGCTAACAAGATTAAATTTAATGGGAAAAAAGTAGTCTTACAGTGAGATTCCAAAATTCAGCTGCAAAATTTAGGATGAAAGAAACATGGTTTTAAGTAGTTTATATGAAAAAGGAGTTGGAGTTGTGGGGATTGTATATGTATCCAGATTCCCTCAGGTCTATTGATTTAATAAATCACAAGCACACTCAATTGTGTCATACCTGGGCTTTCAAAGTATGTCTTTAACATGATTGGATAGCATCTCAGTAACAATACTATGACAGAAATGGAGCCTTGGCTGTGTCTGAGAATCACTGAGAATGCCATATACTGAGAAAAGATTAATATTTAAAAAAATATCTTGGACACTGAAAGTACAAAATAAACCAATTTTGTGGCATCAGTGCCTCAAAAGGGGTTCCTAAACATCTTTCCTTTTAATACTAAGAAGTTAGTATTGTACATTTTATAATTTATCAAGTTTTCTGCCTTCTTTCCCTGGAAATCAGAGACAAGAAGCAATAAAAATCAATAGGGAGAATAGAGGTGAGGGAAGGAAAAAGATAACAAAAGAGAGACAAGATGAGAAAATTAAAGAGAGAAAAAGAGGAGGCATGAAGGTAGATGAGAAAAGAGAGAATGGCTGAAGTCAAGAGTGAGGGGGGTGTAAAGAGAGATAATCAATAGAAAGGGTAAAAAGAAAAAGAAAGGAAAGAGAATGAGAAGGGAGAAAAGGAGATTGGGAAGAATGAGAATAAAGAAGGAAAGAAGAGCCTGGAGAAGAAGGAGAAACACTCAAGATGTAAGGTGGGACAGTGTTGAATGATCTCATCCTGTTCTGTTTCCAGCCGCAGTCACTGATTAGCAACAAGGTGATCTCAAATTATATAACAGAGAGAGAGAGAGAGACAGAGAGACAGAGAGGCACATGTACACACACATGCAAGCATGCATGCACACACTTCTAAATGGAACTAAAGATATTTAACCTTTTGGGGGAGAAAGTGACTTAAATTCCAAGAAAGAAAGATAGTTTTGCTATAGAAATAATTGCCTTCTCTTGGCAAAAAATTACTTGGCTTCAGTGACTACACTCTTTGGAAAGTGAGAAGAGCTAAGCACATAATTTGGGAGCAGTTCTTTCCAGTGGCCTGGATCCTTGCAGAGAGTCTTACTCCTAATGGGAAAATGTCACATATTTTATAGGCAGATGATGTGCTGGAAGTTAAAATGTCAAAATTTGCTTAGTGGAGTTGACTGGACACCTGGAGTTTTATACCAAATAAAAGCAAACTGGTGTGATTAGATGTCACTCTTCTAGAACTGAAATCATTCCAAATAATCTTAAGTATTTAGGTCACAAAATGGAAAAATTCCAGAGAAAAACATCTAACAAGAGCTGGATGGAAAGTGAAGAGAGGGGAAGGAGTGGGAAAGGAGGCAGTGAGAGTTAGAGGTAAAATAAGGGTAATAAAGATAAACTAAAATGATTAAGGCTCTCCAGCCTAGAATGACAATTACTGAGGGTAGGGGAAGAAGATACATGATTAATTGAGGAATGAGTGGTATGGATAAGATGGACATAAAGTAATACTAATGAGATTAAAGATCTTCCCCACCCATTAATAAGCCTACCCACTAAGGGGAGTTTGATTAGGAGAGATTTGTAGGAAGGCCCTCACCTTTTGTTAATGAGGCACTGGTTCTCAAGTGTAGTGATGCCCTCTAACTTTAAAAAATGTATGAATACTCTGAAGTGAGGTTTTACTTTGGGGCTTAATTTTTGGAAGGAGGTTTGTGTACCAGATGAGACTCTGGGAAGCCACTAAGCAGCCCCTGGCTTTGAAAACTCAGATATTGGTGCTTCTCTCTCTGGTAACTATGTATGCATGTAATGGACAGACAGCTGGATCTGTCTATTTATCTGTTATGCATGTATTGGTTATCATCAGGCAGCTAGAAGCCCTGTCTATTGATCTTTATTTCTCTACATTTTCTCTGAAATTCAGGGTGCTGACTTTTTCCCCTGAATTAAATGAATTGATACATATGTGCTTGATTAAAGTGATTGTTGACCCCTCAAAAGTTGCTTTCCTTTTAAAAATGCAGATCTAAGAACCTATGATAGCAGGTCCTCCTGGATGTGCAAGGGTGCTTGCTTTTACATCATCAAACATTCAAATAGTTGAATAAGAAGCCATGGAAACTTTTAACTCTAAGCAACACTAATTTAGTACAAAAAGAGCAAATAGCTAATTCAGAGAAGCATTGCTAAAGGTGACATAGAAAGAAAAAAATGTAATTAGGTGTCAAATGGACTTAGATAAAATGTCAAATTATATCAAAAAAAAGACTAACAAAAGAAATTTGATTTCTTACCACATTTTTATTACCACCTTTCTTTGGGGTGCATGTCAATAAAGTACATTTCTGCAGTCTTGCCATGACATTCCTACTTTCTCCGATTACAAGCACAATGCAGGATTAGATGAACTGTCAGTGTGTTATGCAGATGTAGGTTTTTATGTTTTTTCTATAATAGACAATTCATTCTTCATCTCTAGGATTTCATATTATTTCTGGAGATGGTGGATATTCTAGCATATTCCAAAAGTTATCTCTAAAATAAGCAAGTGATCCCCAATCCCAATCTTCCAAATATAAGGACCCATTTTGAACATTTTTTTTAAATCTCCTGGATTCCCATAAGATAGTAGTGGTATAATTTGCACACATTGCTAGAAATATGATTGAAATACACTTATCCATTCAGTAATTCTCCTTAAGTAAATTTTATTTTATAAATCACATCTACATAAATTTGAAAAATGGTAATACATGTTTCAGTGGCTCAGTGACCTAACGGATACAGATACAGATCCAGAATCAGGAAGACCTGCGTTCAGTCCAGACTCAGATTAATAACGGTGCAGCCCTGGGCAAGTCACTTAACCCTGTTTGCCTTGATTTCCTCATCTGTAAAATGAGCCAGAGAAGGAAAAAGCAAACCATTCCAGTATCTTTTCCAAGAAAGCCTCAAATGGAGTCACAAAGTCAGACATGATTGAAATGACTCAGCAACAACAAATACATATTCACATAAGATCTATTGATTGAACTTAGAGAAAATGTTTTCTTAGTTATTTTAGTGAATCACGTAACATATTTTATATGAGCTATGTGAACATCAAACTGACCAATATGTGATACACACTTGGATTTTATTACAGCTTGCAATAATCTTACTCTGACAATTAGAAACCACCCTATAGCAGCTCTTAGGGCTGTGCAAAGGAAACAATAAAAAAGGTGATAAGAAGGCAGACAATGGTGTAGATAGAATTGCTTTTAATTTAAACACTTTAATTTATATTATATAATATAGGTAACATATTATAATTAATAATTTAATTTTAATAGAATGCTTTATAATACACATGGATTTATATACACATGTGTTTATTATTAGAATAAGCTAGAAAATATCAAGGAATTAGAATTTTTTAAATTTTTGGTACATGATATGACATAGCAGTTACTCAACCTTTCCCCTACCTTTATATATTTTATTCACAGAAATTTTGAGAGAGAAATCAAAAAAAATATTTTTCTTCCCACCAGTTCCATATTTAAACTCCTATTTCACTCAAAAAACCAACTATTATGCTCTACCCTTCTCTTTGTGTAGACTTTGGTGCCTACTTAGAGTAGTAGCTGTGAAAAAGGGATTAGTAGGGCATATAGGAGATCTCAAGAGTCTAGCTGTAACTGTATTGCCATGCCACTCATAAGACAGATCATTTGAGACATGATATTGGTGGTAAAAGACATGGAAAGAAACAAAGTGCAAATTGGAGAACGTCTTTGCCAGCTTGATTCTTAGTGAGTCAGTAATGTGGCTTGATTTAATTCACAGCTAAATTGTGTAAGTAAGGTGCCCCAACCATCGAATTAAGGCCAACTCCTTTTTATTTACTTTGCATTTTATAAGGAAAAACTGGAGAATGAAAGCAGGAAACATCTGGAGAAGTCTCAAGTTGGTCTCTCATAAATTTCAAAGAATATTATTATGCCATTTAGGCCCATCAGGGCAAGTCAACTTGGGGATTGCAACAGTAAGCTCACCCACCCATGGCAAAAATTAATGGAGTAATAAAATTGCCCTGATGATTCTTAATGGCATTATAATAGGATTGCCAAGTTTTAATTTTGTAGGTTTTAAAAACATACAAGTGTTTCCCTTTTGCTCCCTATTTTCTTAATACATCCTTCAGCAGTTGAAAATGTGGTGGAAATGACTAATAACAACTTAGGAATTGCTGACTGACATTGTATCACTCTACTTTGGTGGCTTCCATAATTTCTAAGGACCATGAGAAAAGTCATTCCTTTGATGGCTCCACTCAAACTAGAGAGTAGAGTCTGCCCCATGGAGTGTCACTCATTAACACAGTAGAAGGGAAATGATTTCTTGGAAGGAAAAAGATTGAAATTACTGTAAATTTTTTAGATGCTAATACAGTTTGAAGATTCCAGAATCAGGTTCTTTATTTTCCCTAGTGCTCAGGGGTAGGAGACGAAAGAAGTGGGGAAGGGATCAGGGAATTGCATTTGGTGTAGCTAAGGGTTCTAAGGCCCATTCCATTTTCCTTTCACTCATCAGTGATGTTGTTATTTTTATTTCAAATTTATTTTGCATATATGAAGATTGTCTTTCTGTTGGAGAGTGAGATGGGAGAGCTAGTACAAAATGTGAATAAATTCACTTAGACCTTCTCTGTAACCATTGGGGGTTTTATTGATGCAAAAGCAACGGGCCTGAGATTTAGCAAGGAGCTAAACAAAGGCAGTGATATAGGGAAAGGTTCAAACTTATACAGGGTGATTTTAGGGTTTCCTTTTGGGGGTTGGAGATCTAGAGTAAGTCTTACAAGATAAAGACACAGGATGAAAACTGAATGACATAAGATAAGGGAGATAAGGAAATCCCATTCCCCAGGATGGAGTGGGGACAAAGAATTTTATGGTTCCCCCAGGGTAAGGGATAGTTTTGTAGTAAGGGGAGACTGTAGGGCACCTTCATAAAGTCAATGCTAATATTATTTTTAACTCTTAGGGTACTGTTTCTATCCACATCATTTCCACACACTTAATTTGGTTTGTGAAATGTATTGTCCTAAAAGTCTAATAAGAGGGATCAATTAGATATATGCATTGAAAGGGGAAATGCTCAAAAGGTCTGATGAAAAGATAGATTTTTGACTTTATTCTTGTGTAGTGTCAGGCGTTGGTCTATGCCCAGTTTCTACCACACTGTTATACAGTTTTCCCAGCAGTTTATGTCAAACAGTGAGTTCATAATGCAGAAGTTGGGGTGCTTGGGTTTATCAAACAGTAGACTGCTATATTCATTGACTACTGTGTCCTGAGTACCTAACCTATTCCACTGATCTACCTCTCTATTTCTTAGTGGTTTTGATGATTGCTGCTTTATAATAATTTGAGATCTGGTAGGGCTAGGCCACCTTTCCTAGCATTTCTTTTCATTACTTCCCTTGATATTCTGGATCTTTTGTTCTTCCAGATGAATTTTGATATTATTTTTCCAAGCTCCAGGAAATACTTTTATGGTAGTTTGAGCGGTATGGCACTGAACAAGTAAATTAATTTAGGTAGAACTGTCAATTTTTATTATATTAGCTCAGCCTACCCACAAGCAACTGATGTTTTTCCATTTACTTAGATCTGACTTTATTTGTGTGGAAAGTGTTTTGTAATTGTGTTCATATAGTCTCAGGCTTTGTTTTGGCAGATAGACTCCCAGATACTTTATAGAGTCTACCATAGCTTTAAATGGGATTTCTCTTTCTGTCTCTTGCTGTTGGACTTTGTTAGTAATATATAGAAATGCAAATGATTTATATGGGTTTATTTTGTAACCTGCAACTTTGCCAAAGTTGTTTATTAATTCACGTAGTTCTTTACTTGATACTCTAGGATTCTCTAAGTATATCAACATATCATCTGCAAAGAATGATAACTTAGTTTCTTCTTTGCCTATTCTAATTCCCTCAATTTCTTTTTCCTCTCTTATTGCTAAAGCTAACATTTCTAGTACCATATTAAATAACAGTGGTGATAATAGACATCCTTGTTTCACCCCTGATCTTATTGGAAATGCATCTAATTTATACCCATTGCATATAATGCTTAAAGGCTGATACTATAAACAAATTAGGGGAGAAATGAATAGTATATTTATCAGATTTATGGAGAACAGAGAAATTTATGACCAAACAAGAGATAGAGAACATTATGAAGTACAAAATCGATAATTTTGATTACATTAAATTGAAAAGTTTTTGCACAAACAAGCCCAATGTAACCAAGATTAGGAGGGAAACAGAAAACTGGGAAAGAATTTTTGCAACTACTGTCTCTGATAAAGGCCTCATTTCTAAAATATATAGAGAATTGAGTCAAATTTGTAAGAATACAAGTCATTCTCCAATTGATAAAGGGTCAAAGGATATGAAAAGGCAGTTTTCAGAGGAAGAAATTAAAGGTATCTATAGTTGTAAAAAATGCTCTACATCACTATTTATTAGAGAAATGCAAATCAAAACAACTCAGATTGACTGACATAACAAAACAGGAAGATGATAAATGTTGGAGAAGATGCGAGAGAGTTGAAACACTAATTCATTGTTAGTGGAGCTGTGAGCTGATCCAACCATTCTGTAGATCAATTTGGAACTATACCCAAAGGGCTATAAAAATGTGCATAGCCTTTGATCCAGCAATATCACTTCTAGGTCCCATATGTATAAAAATATTTATAGCAGCTCTCTTTGTGGTGACCAAGAACTGGAAATCAAGGGGATGCCCATTAATTGGGGAATGGCTGAACAAGTTGTGGTATATGAATGTAATGCAATACTATATACTATAAGAAATGTTGAACAGTAAGACTTCAGAGAGGCCTGGAAGGACTTATATGAACTAATGCTGAGTGAAATGTGTAGAAACAGGAGAACATTGTACACAGTGACAGTCACAGTGTGCGAAGACTGTTTCTGATAGCCTTAGCGCTTCATAGAAATGCAAGGACCTAAAATATTTCCAAAGGACTTATGACAAAAAAATGCCATCCACATCCAGAGAAATAACTATAGAATTGGAGTGAAGCAGACTATTTTCTCTTGTGTTATATTTTGTTTTGGTTTGTTTTTTCTCATGATTTCTCACATTCGTTTTAATTCTTCTATGCAACATGACTAATGTGAAAATGTGGTTAATAAGAATGTATATGTAGAACCTGTATAAGATTGCATGCCATCTTGGGGCGGGAGAGGGAGAAAATCTAAGACTTATGGAAGTGATTATAGAAAACTGAAAACAAATAGATTAATTTTTTAAAAAAAGAAGTGATTACCTCAAAAAAAGACGATAGATTTTTTTGTTCTTCCTCTAAACAGGAGATGTTGGTGACACCCAGCTGGTGACAAGTGGGACTACATCCAAGTGACCAACACTAACAATGTAGGAAAGTATTAGCTGTATCTTCTGAGAAGAATATTTTTGCTTCTTTCATATCATTCCACTTGCAGTATTATTTGTTAGACAGATGAAAGTTTCCTTAGGAGTCACATCATCAAAATTCAGCTTTGTATTTAAGGATGATAAAGGACTTGACCTATTCTGGAGTTGCAATGGCAAAACCTGGATCTCTAGAAACTTATGGCCTAGAAAGATCAGAGACTGTCACCTGCAGAATTAGAGCAAGTAGCAATGGCAGAGATTACAAAACATAAACTAAATACGGGTTAGATTTAGTTCTTGAAAAAAGTTCAACTATTTTCAGAAAAACCTGGAAAGATTTAAATGAACTGATGCTGAAGAGAGCAGAACCAGGAGAACATTACATACAATAACAGCAACATTGTATGATAATCAACTCTGATGGACTTAGCTCTTCTCAGCAAAAAAATGATCTAAGACAATTTCAAAAGACTCGATGGAAAATACTGTCCACATCCAGAGAAAGAACTGTGGAGTTTGAATTGAAAGCAGATCGAAGCATACTATTTGCTCTCTCTTTTTTTTTGTTTATTCTATCTCATAATTTTCCTTTTTGTTCTGATTCTCTTTTTCACAATATGACTAATGTGGAAATATGATTAATATGCTTGTACAGGTATAGTTTATATCACATTACTTGCAGTCTTGGGGAGGGGGAAGGGAAGAGGAGAAAAAGTTGAAATTCAAAATCTTATAAAAGTGAATGTTGAGAATTATCTTTACATGTAATTGGAAAAAAAAATTACTATTAAGTGGAGGAGAAAAAAAGGTCAACCATAACCTGGGACTACAATTACATTCAGAAACAAATCAATTCCTTACCAAGTGTTCGCCACAGGCAAAGTAGGACAGTGAAAAAACTGGGTTTCATTGAATGTGCAGGAAAAATAGAATGATGTTAATATCTTCAGTACAGAAAATATTGACTAGGTACTGCATGCTTAATGTATGTTAAGACATAGAAAAAGATGACATGGTTTTGTAAACAAATTTGATTGCAGTTTATTCTAATTTTGACATTCTATGCTCCCATGATTCCAAATCTTCTCTCTTCTCCCCCATTTCTGATATAACACTGGTTTCTTATTGCTTTCTTCTGTATGCTCTCTATCTTTTCCATGTCCTTTTAAAATATGGTAGCAGGACTAGATGGAATCTGTCCAATGCAGTGATGGGACAATTACCCTCCATCATTCTGAACACCTACTATGTGCAAGTCATATATGGAGCCTATGTAGATGACACAAATATGAAACTTTAAAGCTTTTGAGGAACTTAAATATAATAGATTAGAGGCAACATGATAGGGCACTAGACTGAGAGTCCAGATGATCTATGTTCAAATCCTGCCTCAGACACTTAGAAACTTGGTGACTCTGGGCAATACCATAAAATGAAGGGCTTAGCCTCAAAATGTCCTCTGATATCTCTAACCTATGAGCCTATGGACCCATTTAGCCCTCTCCTTTTAAGCAATCTTCCCTCAACATTTGGAATCTATTCCCAGTAATGAGCACCTAGTCACCAAAGCTTATCATCTTTCCCCTCATTCCTGTCAAATATTTTCATCTGAATCTCTCCCACCAATTAGAAAGACAGGACTAAAACCTCAAAATCAGTAGATCTAAAACCAACTCATTATCTTCCTCCCCAACTTAGCTTCTTCTGATTTTGTACTGTCATCTACAAACCAGGAAGAGCCCTTTTCCACAAAAGGGTGGCTATATAGCTGAATTTTGGGGATCAGGTACAATTCTAGAGGACTCTGACCCAAAAGAGAGGAAAAATGGACTTTTTTCCCCTCCCTCTGACTCACTAACCCCACTTGAGAGTTCTGGGAAGGAAAGGAGGGATCTCTTAAATAAAGCTTCTATACAACTTACTATTAGATTAGCAACAGTCCTTCAAGAGAGGCACTCAGCATACAAAGTAGATATCATCTATAAGACGTTTACTTCCTCCTCCACCAAAGAAATATGAGACTCCCAAGTACAAATATTTAAGACATGAAACAATAACTCATTATTATAATTTCCTGGGAGGAAAAGATAATTTTGTAGGACTTTAGCACAAATATTTCACTTTCCATTTAGATCTGTACTGAATAAGCAGCTCACAAGTCCAGCTCTCCCAGCCATGCAGACATGGCTTTGGTTTTAGCCCTTCAGGTGCAGAATTCTCCTGGTTATGATGCTCTCTTACTCTCTGAAGCTATTACAGAAACCACCTCCTGATGGTCCACAACATCAGGTCTTAAGGAATTCCTGATCTCTGAAACTCACAAAGCTTCTGCCAAGGTTAGAAAATACACATCTCTTAGAATTAATACTTGTTCACCTGTGCTCAAAAGAATAAACAAAACAGAAACAAAGTGACTTGAGTTCCTCCAGCCTCAGACTTAACTAGGCAAACTTATGCCATGCGGATATGGTTCTGGCCACTATAGCCATTGGGCTAAGGCAGGGGTGGGGAACCTGCAGCTTCAAGGTCACATGTGGCCTCCTAGGTCCTTGGGTGAAGCCTTTTGACTGAGTCCAAGCTGCACAGAACAAATTCTTTTATTAAGGAGATTTGTTCTGTGAAATTTGGATTCAGTCAAGGGGCCATACTTGAGGACCTAGAGGGTCATATGTGGCCTCAAGGAGGAAGGTTCCCTCCCCCTGGGTTAAAGAGAGGAAGGGTAGAGGAAAGAGAAATCTCTTCTTTGTTTCACTGAAAATCTCAGGAAAAGCTAAGTTCCAAACCGGAAGGATCCCAAGTAAAGAAATAGGATTTTTTTTCCTGAGCTCTAATAACCTACTGATCCTTCCTGGATCATTCACCAGTTGTCCTCAGCACAACTCCCAGCCTCATTCACCAATCATCTTCAACCCAATCCACAAGATCACTCAAAGATCAACCAGAATCTCCTGATTGCTCATGCCCATTACCTAAGAGCCACAGCATCACATATCCCCGTGGAATCTAGCTTAGAAAGAGGTGTAAATCAGAGGGTTTCTTTTATTATCTTTATTACAACTTCCGTTGCTGAGTTGTTTCAGTCATGTCCAACTCTCTGTGACCACATTGGGAGTTTTGTTGGCAAAGATACTGGAGTGTTTGTCATTTCTTTCTCCAATTCATTTTACAGATGAGAGATTGAAGCAAACGGTTAAGTCACTTGCCCAAGGTCACATAGCTTGTAAGTGTCTGAGATCATATTTGAACTCAGGTCCTCTTGACACCAAGGCCAACACTGCACCACTTAGCCGCTCCCTCATTGCAATAAATCCAGAAAACAGAGAATGAGATTTTAAAGATTATCTATTTTAAAGGTTCTTAACTTTTTCGTATCACAGATCCCTTTGGTAGTCCAGGAAAGCTGATGGACCCCTTCTCAGTATAATGTTTTTAAATGCATAAAATAAAAGATGTAAAATTTCCCAAAATATCAATTATATTGAAATAAAATGCAACTTTTTTCCTATACAATTTCAAATACCCCCCTAAAATCTATCCACTGACTCCTTGGAGACCTGTGGACTCAGTCTGATGAACCCCTAAATTATTTCAATCCCCTAATTTTACAGATAAGCAAAAGCCATGTAACTTACCTATGGTCATACAATGAATACAAATTGAGACGGGATTCAAGAGTAGGTTTTATGACTATAAATTGGGTGCTTTTCTTCATAAATCCTCAAATCAATTTAGCTGAACTAAAAGATCTTATTGGAGACCGACAATGATTCTGTGTAAGTAAAGTAAGGAGAGATGGCAGAGGCCCCTAAATGCCAGGGTGAGTGGTGAAGTCAAGGCTTCACCCCAACAAATAATTCAGAGCAATTACCATATTTTGAGCAGGGGAGTCAGTGTTTTAACTCCAATATAGTATAATGCCCCATTGTTCTAACTTTAAAATATGCAAACCACCTAATTGTCTTGGTGGAAATTGACTCTGGAGAGCACTTTGATCCTTTCAGGAAGTATGCTATGATAGCACGATAAAATGAAAATGGGATGAAACTGATACCAAAGGTGGTTTTAATTAAGGCAGTATGTTCAGAAGAAAAGCCTATTTTTTTTAAATAAAGCACTAGACAATGTTCTTTCTACTCCTCAATTAGCAGGTATTTATGTTTTTGACAAGCTGAAAAAATGTCCAGTTTATACATCCATAAATGTCAGCTGCAGTCTCAGGATTAATGCTCTATTTGATATGACACTTTGCAGAGACAGGATGTTTTAAAGAATTCTTTCCATGGTTTCCAAACACTCTGGACTAGTGGTACCATGGCTCAAGGAAATAAAATTTCATTGCTCTGAGAACAATGAAATTTCTATTTAACATTTAGAAGGTCAAAGTCATTCTGTCACAATAACCTGGTTAGTATTTAGATCATCTTTGAGAAACTACCTTAGGATTCAAAATAATCCCAGAATTCAGTTAATAGTGGAAGGGATTTTGACCAGGATCTAGCTCAAACTTCTCCTTTTGCAAAGTGTATATTTAGAAGTTTAATAAGAACAGTGCTTAGCTAAATGGGTAGAGATTCTCTAATTTAAAAATTTCTGACATTTTACCAGGGCATAATAGAATGAAAACTTTTCTTGAATACTATGAAAGATTCAGAATTTCTTCTTGGAAGAAAGTGTATGTAGTATAAAATCTGTTTGGATGGATGTTCCCCACCCCCCATATCACACATTTACACCTCTTTTTTTTCCTATTTCCCCAGAAATCCTCCATAGGGATTAAATTAAAGGACTGGAAGCCTTCTCAATATCACTATGATGAATACATATCAAAAGGATGGAATTTCATTTTCTTTCCCTTTTTTTAACCATGGAAACACTAGATTTTGAGTCACATGATATAGATTTGCAGCTGGTTGGCTGATTCTCTATAGGACCTTGATTAATCATTTAGTAACAGCTCCTTTGGGCCTTCAAATCCTAGTCCTGATATGTATGGCCCATGTGGCATTGGAGAAAACAATTCTTTTCTCTGGATCTTGATTTCCTTATCAATCAGTAAATCAATCAACAAACATTTATCAAGCACCTACTGTGTACCAAGTACAGAGTGCTAAGTGCCAGAGATACAAAAAGAGGCAAAATATAATCCCTACCCTCAAGGATCTTTCAATCTAGTGGGGGAGACAACATTCAAACAAAGTAAGCTATATACAGGATAAATAGGAAGTAACGAATAGTGGGAAAGTACTAGAAATACAAGGAGTTGAGGAAGACTTTCAGTAAAAGATGGAATTTTAATTGGGACTTAAAGGAAACCATGGAAATCTATTGGTAGAATGGAGGAGGGAGAGTGTTCTAGGTAGGAAGGACAGCAGAGAGATCTGTAAAGTGAAAAGACTCAACCAGAGGACCTCTGTTGTCTCAGCTCTCAATCTGTGATCTTCTAGTTCTATAATCTACAACTGTAAACAAATTGATTTAATCACAATTTGGAAGAGTCTACTTAGTCACCATCTCTTTACAAATACCACTTCTTTATATAACCTGAAAAAGAGAAAAGCTGGAGGAAGATGTACTAGCTACCTAAGTATGTTTGAGAAAGGTTCAAGACTCCAAAGTATGGTACTTGAAAGAGGGCAATCTCTCTTATATACCACTTAAGTTGCCAAGGAAAAGAGCCCTAGGGACACATAGTTGGGTCAGAGACCTAGTCACAACCCTGGTGTCAGAGACAAGGAGGGATGACAGAGACATGGAATGCCAATGTGGCTTGTAAAATACAGACAACTACCAAAATCATTGATCCAACCCCTGGCCAAGGATGGATACTTTCAAGGAGAAATTTAGTGACTGAGACAGGATACAGCACAAGATGTTGGAGAGAAAGAAAAACAAGCACACTTCATTGATGGAAAATGTTCACAAGAAGAATGGGAAGTCAGGGAGGCTGGGATAGGTCAGGTCCACTGAGACTCCGATAGAATGGTTTTGAAAACCAATAAATCACAGTGAGTTTTTATGGGACTCTTATGTGGATCAAACAAGACCAGAAAAAAGGAGCCAGGAGTCTGGACTACTGTACAGGTCAAGGTACAGGGAATGGTGCTGAATTGGGCTGAAGGGGTAGGGTGTCAGAGCAGAACACCTGGGCAGCTGGGAGACAACTGATATTCAAACTCCTTGGGGAAGGAAGATGGCTTTCTTCTTTATTACAAGTCTTACTTCGACAGGGTGACTCAGGAGATTTAAGCCTCCCAGGAGTTTCTTCACTGAACTGGTAGGAGAGGTTAGTGAAGTCCCTACAGGCTGGCATGTGGAAGGTGAATTAAATTTCTGCTTGACCCCAGAAGGCAGAGCTAAGAACACCAGGTAGAAATTTTAGATATGTAGGTTTAGATTTAATAAAAGGAAAAACTCCCTAAAATTCCAAACTGCTCTCTCCCCACCTCCTTGCTCTGTCCCTAAGAAAACTGGATTCCCCTTTACTAGCCTCCAAGCAAATGTTTGGTCTATTGTAAAGGGGGCTGTACATCAAGTATGAGTTGTATTCTCATAGTATGGTAGATGTGGAACTGGAAGAGACTTTACAGATTATCTTGGCTAGTCCCCCACTTTATAGATGAGGAACTTAGGTCTGAAGAGATTACCTGACTTGTCCAGAGTCATACAGGTAATGCAGAAGTATCCCTGAGATTAATATGTCTGTTTTCTATGAGTTACCTTACCAGGCAGGGGCAGTGGACATGGAGTAAGCTTCTTTGCCAAAAGGAGTCAATCAGGAGCCTGCAGTGAGCCAAAGTTTTGCCTCACTCCCAGATGCCTTTGCTGATGTTGGCTGGCTGATGTTGGAGACCTGTGCCCTGCCTTCCAAACTGGCCCAAACCAGCCTTGAGGTGAGCTGCTCCTGCAAAATATCCTGCTTCTGTGTCCCACCTGTTCTTTTTCCCAACCCTTCCCTGAATCTCCCCTTGGAGGTTTTCAAAAATAAATCTCCCCTGCCTCTTCCGGACTGTGGGCTCCTTTGTACTTTACACTGGAATGCCTCAGCACTAGTGTCTGACTTTCCTACTAATAAAACTTTTCTACTTTCAACTCAGTTTGGACTCCTTTGTATCTGAGGGGTGGGGTAGATGCTTCACCCATTTGACAGTAGCAAGTGGCAGAGTCAAGATTTGAAATCGGGTCTTCTGACTTCTGACTTCAAATCCAGCATTCTTTCCACTGAAGCATCTTTCATCCCCTAAGTGACCTCTGAGGCTCTAGAACACAGAGACTAAATATTCTTCCCAACTCCAAAAAAGAAATAGCCTTTCAAAAAAACCTGCAGCATAAACTGCACATTTTAAAGCAACAATTTATTTTTATATTATTGTAATTACTGTAATTTCACAGCCACAGAACAAAACTGAATGCGTATCTGGCTGCTTTATTTACCAAAGATAATTGAAGCAGATATTTGTGAAGTCATTTGGAGGTGAATCATCTCCTATTCAAAAGGTTAATCATGAATATGTAAAAACTGAGTGCACATGCTCAGAGTTTGACCCCATTTTCCTATTAAGAAGGAGGCTGTGTCCAGCATTTGCCAGCTCCTCTTAAAAATATTAAAGAACTTGGCAAACATTGAGGAAGTCACATTATTGATGTGTTTCTGGTTTATTCTCCAACAATCCAGTTTATTTTGGTATTTATGACCCTTTGGTTTATTGAGTTCCAAAATTAAAGGTCTTGCTGATTCCCTATTCCTTTCTGATAGATTATCATCTTCTCTTACCTTTCATCCTCCTCCTTTTTTTTTAACCCCTCTTTTAATCTGACAATTACCTTCGTGATATTCCAGTTGGTTGATAACTGGGCACTGTGGATGCCAACAACTAGGTTGGACAAGATAGAGAAAATCAGTCTCAATAAAAAGAAGTTGAACCTATTGAATATATCTTCCATATTTTTAATGATCTATAAAGAAGCTTCTAGTGGCCCATCTAACTGAACTCCTCCTATAATGGATTTCCTGTTGTCAGTCAATAAACAGTTATTTCGTGTCTATTGTGTTCCAGGTACTTTGCTAAACACTATGGACACAGCTAAGAAAAAGATTCTCTGCCCTCAAGAAGTTAACAATCTAATAGAGAAAGATGTTGTTGCTTGTTCTTCCTTTTCAAAGAGAACCAATGACATTATAGGATGACAACTTGACTCTCTTGTGAGTTGGATTTAAGTGAGGCAGAATTGCACCCAAAAAAAAGCAGTCTTACTCTCTCTTCCAGAGTCATTGAAGTCCAGAGGCAATACAAAAGTCTGGTAATGACCCAGGATACAATAGATGACCTTGGCATCTTTGATGCCTGACCAAGCTCTTAGTGCTGCACAACATCTGTTTCAGCTACTTTCATGGCCATTGAAATAAACTATTCTCTTCCACCCATTCCACTAGTGGAAGTCTTCGAATGTTTGGAGTAAACACACCCCTAAAGCACTGACTCGTTTGAAGCCAATCAGTTACCCTCAACTTGATTTAGCCCATTTGCCAAAATAGTTTACTGAGGTGTGACAGCTGAGAACACTACATCTTCTTGGAGGTGCATGTGAGAGATGAGTGCCAGGTAGGTACCAACTAAAGGTATTAAAAGGGCTGGGAAGTTTTCACATCAGAGGTATTAGTTCTCTTTGAACACCCCAAAGGAGATGATAACACAAGATAGGAAGCTCAAAAGTAGAGAAGAGTAGAAGTCCTTTAAATGGAGACTTTGAAAGGAATTCTTTGCCCTGTCCTCCAGCCCTCAAGTCAGAAGGGCAAAGGGTACTAATGATATGTGAGTAGTAAGACTGATGAAATCTTACTGGATGATGAGTTCCTTGATAATAAGTTTCCTGGGGGTATTGCGGAGTCCAGAACAAAGAAGTGACGTGAGCCATAGCTAATTGTCATAAGCTATTTATGTAATATCTCTACAAATGAGAATATTCTGTTGACATGATTTTTCTTCCTTCTCCCCTGGTATCTTCACTCTGAAACAAGAAAGTAGAAACACGCTAAGAAAATAAATGGGACTTGGTCCACTGTCATTCCACAAACATCATTAATCTTCGACTTTCTCACCCCATTACCAAAGGGGAACTAACTAGCGAGAAACCTGGGTTCAGGCTCCAGTGCTTCCATTTATTAGCAAAAGAGTCAAGTCAAATCACTAAAACTCCTGAAACTGAGTTTCCTTCTCTGTTGCCCTCCATACCTAAAGGAGTGTGAAGAAAATTCTTTTAATAAACACTATATAAATGTGAACTTTTTTCTTTATTGTTTTTGTTTTTAGTTAATTAGTCATGTCTAACTCTTTGTGACCTAATGTGGGGCTTTCTTGGCCAAGATATTAGCGTGATTTGCCATTTCCTTCTCCAGTTCATTTTAGAAGTGAGGAAACTGAGGCAACTAGGGCTAAACGACTTGTCCAGGCTCATACAGTTAATAAGTAGATGAAGCTGAACTGGAACTCAGATCCTCCTGACTCTAGGGCTGGCACTCTACCCACTTTGTCACCTGCTTGCCCTCATTGCTACAGGTTAATAATAATTATAACTTGTATTATTTTATAATGTAAATTTATTTCAAATAGAATCTCATGATTCAATAAATCAAGGGGAATAAGCAAATAAATACTGTACTAATTTGAAACTAATTATTCATAATGGCACCAATAATAGTCATCATGTCAGGAAGGGAATAATTAGTGGTTATCTTCCGTACAATCAGCACCAGAGAGGGTGTCCATGGATACGGCATTCTCTATGGAAAGTCGGGTTTCCATAATAATAGCTAGAAAGATAGTATGAGGAAGGGGATGATCTTAAAACCCTTTGACATCCTCTCCCACTCTCTTCCATTTTACCCCCAATCTC
>CM053773.1:137053771-137064001 GCA_028658325.1 Potorous gilbertii | reverse complement strand
GTCAATTTGTAGGCTTCATTTCATGCATACTGTGTGCCAAGCACCATGCTAAGCACTGGGAATTCAAATATACATATATATATATGTAAAAAAGAAAGTATCTCTATTCACAGATTTGCCCAGATCTGAGGTCAACATTTTGTTAAATGAGACTACAAGATCATAGATTGAAAGCTAGAAAGCATCAGGCTATCTAGTCCAACTCTTGCATTTTATAAATGAGGGAACTGAGATCCAGTGAAAATAAAAGACTTGTCTGAGATCACATAGGTAGCATCGGAGGTAGAATTTGAACCCAGGGTCTCTGACTCAAAATCAGTGTTCCTTCTCCTATATTATACTGTAAAGCCTGAGTTTCAATCATACTTCTTACCAGCCTTGGGACTATGACCAAGTTACTTCATGTCTCTTAACACTGAAACAGATGTTTTCTCCATCTGCAAAATGGGAATGATAACATCCATAGTACCTGCCTTAAAGGATTGTGGTGATTCCCAAATGAGATAATGTATGTAAATATATTCAGATTCCCAAATGAGATAATGTATGTAAATATATTCAGATTCCCAGATGAGATAATGTATGTAAACATTTTGTAAATTTGAAAGCATTGTATAAGTTTGAATAACTATTATTATGACAGAAATGGAAACTGTTCTAGAGAACCTAAGTTATTCACCCAACATCTCATAGTAGCAGAGTTGGTGTTTTGAATTCTAATTTTTTAAGAACAACTCCTAGATTCCTTCTATTCCACCATATTTCTTTTGTTTTCAAAACTTTATTTGAAAAAGTATAGACAGAGAAAAATATGTGGGTACATGCATATATATATATATGTATATATATATATATATATATATATATATATACGCACACACATACACATGTCTATATATACATATGTTGTATGTACAGAATAAATATGCATAATAAATAATCAGAAAAAAATAAACTGCGTAAGTATGTACAGAATAAATAAATGAATAGTCAACAAAATGATGGCCTCATAGCCAGGATACCTGCGTTCAAGTCCTACCTCTCACACATACAAGCTGTGGATCCCTGGGCAAGTTACACAACCTCTCAATTCTCTAGCTAACTTTCAGTTTAAGATTATAAATTAGAGTGAAAAATGCCAACTTTCATTGGTAGGTGTTCTTTATCAGGTATTCCCTAAACCAGTGAAATTGCAGCATCCCATTCCTTATCATGCGTAGTATATATACTAAATATGTATATCATGTGTGCTAAATATACTAAAAAATGATACCAGTTATAGGCAATGTTTGAGATTAATGCAAATCAGGTCTAGGCGGTTGAGGATTGACATACATTTCCCATCCCACCCCCTAGTTCTCAGTTTCCTCATCTGTAAAATGGAATTAATAATATTAGCAATATAATAAAATTTATCTCACAGGGTTGTTGTCAGGATCAAATAAGTTTACAAACCTTAAACATCTATATAAATGCTAGCTGTTATTGTTTGTTATTAATGTTGTTGTCACTATACAGATGAAGAAATTTCGTGGAGGTTAGATGACTTAGCTAAGTTCCCCTGTCGAATAAGCAGTAGAGACAGAATTCAAACCCAAATCCACTGACTTCAAATTCACTTCTCTTTCTACTATACCACAACTATTCTTGTGAATTACTGTGTGGCTTAAGGGAGTAGAGGGTCTCCCTCTCTCACCTAAATTGGAAATGCAGCAGCTACTCACAGCCTTGAAGCTTTAATGTGCTCCATTTTTTCAACCTGGGCAAGTCCTCCTCAGTTAGATAGCCTAGAGAATCTCTCCTCCTGAGAACTCACATTGTTGGTGCAGACACCTAGTCAGTTTTATCCCTTATTGCAGCTCAGAACTCCGAAACTCAAGAGATCATCACCCTCAGGCTCCTGAGATGCAAGGGCTACAGGCTTGTAGCCACAATGCTGTCAGAAAAATTCATTTCAATTTTACCACAAAATAATTTGAATTTTACCTTTTCTCTTTCCTGTCTCCTTCCTCAATATCCCCCCACTGATGGAGTCACTTGTTCCATCATTCTCTGCTCTAAGGAAAGCAGGAAAGAGAAATGTTTAAATAGATTAGTCATTCATCCTCTAGCCACGTTCCTACAAATGTCTGGTCCTGCTCAGAAGCTACAGGTTTGCAATACCCATGAGGCACATCCACAACTGTTTCTAAACCCAGACTGTCCCAATACTGTGATTTAGAACAGAGGATGAGTCAAGGAATTACCTCTCCTAAAGAATTCCATTATCTTTGAAGCAGTGACTGAAAAACACTCAGTTCATTATTGGTCAGGGTCCCCTTGTTCATCCTTTACACTTAAAGAGAACCAGTAGCATCATGATGATGGGGTTAAGGTACAGTGTGTCTGTCTGTGGCTGATCAGATCAATGTGAGCTCAGAAGGCTCTCCTGAGGGTCAGGCACAAGTAGTCTGAATATTTGGGTCAGAGATGTGTCTAGATTTGTACAGCTCATATTTCCTTTGTGCTAATGAGATTCTTCTTTCCTCATGGAGCAGTCTTCTTTCATGCAGGTATGCCATACTGGGCATATGTCTCCCTGTGCCAGCATCTCCCATGTCTCACAATCAATGCTAAAGTTCTTTAGAGAGGCCTTAGGAGTGACTTTGGATCACTTCCTCTAATCTCTATGTGAGCACTTGCCTTGTGAAAGTTCTCAGTAAAATAGTCTTTAAGGTAAATGTACTTCTAACCCTCAAGGTACATGACCACCCCATCAGAGTTGAGTTTTCTGTAGAAGAGTTTGAATGCTCGACAGTTCAGTTTGAGTGAGGACCTCAGTGTCCTGTACCTAATCTTACCAGGAGATTTTCAGAATCTTCCTAAGACAATTCAAATAGAAGTGGTTCCATTTTCTGGCATAGCACTGGTAGATTGTCCAAGTTACACAGGCATACAACAATGAGGTCAGCACAATGGTTCTGTAGACCTTCTGTTTAGTAGATAGTCTATTACCTCTTTTTCTCCCATACCTTCTTTTGGAGCTTTCCAAACACTTATAGAATAGTTCACAAATCCTTTGAAAAAACCTGGAGAAAAATTATTAAATAGAAAGAAATATAGTCTGGTCAGGACAGAGAATGCAGCTGAATCTTAGGTGTACATCCTGTCCTAGTGTGGTGCTAGGAAGATTGTGAGGAGTGAGAAGGATAGTCATGCTTAAGGGGGCAGTTGGACAAAATGATTTCTAGGGTCCCTTCCACTTCCATAGAATCCTGTAATTCTATATTAATGATTTGTGGTCTAGTATAATTCTTTCACAAAGAAATTAATGCTGACTTTGCATGTGGTTTCTGGTGCACGGCGACACCACTCTGCTCCAATTCCTTCAGGAACTGAAGAATGCACCCTCAATACTTTCTTTGAACATACATACGTCTGGAATTCTCCAGCCCTTTAATTTAACTGTTTGGTTTGTCTCCTGGGTATTACTAGGTTATACCTCCTTCTCCTTTTCCTCCTCATCCAAATCAGGGAATTTTTCCTGGTTAACACCAATAATAACAGAAGTACTTAAAATATTCCATGGCGAAATATTCCAAAATTCAGTTAATCTGATGGAGTCGAACCAGATGAACTCTAAGCTTTCTTCAAGGTTTAAATCCCATGGTCCCATTTTGTTTGAGCAGTTTTTCACAAGTTATAAGGCATTTCACATTATCTCATTTGATCCTTACCACAATCTTGTGACCTATGGTGGTTATTATTTCCACTTTACCAATGAGGAAACTGAGACTCAACTGGGACCACAGAGTTAGGGGACCTCTGTTCAAATCCTGACTCGGCAACTTACTACCTGGGAGATTGTGGGCAAGTTATTTTACCTGTCTTGAACTCAATTTCCTCAGCTATTAATGAGGGAGTTGGATTTGATGGCATTGAAGATCCCTTCTATCTGTGAATACGTAATATTACAATTCATTGGCTTGCCCATGGGTAGATAGTAACCTAGCAAGGACTGGAATCCATACATTCTGATTATAAGATTTACTGACAGAGAGGCAGTGTCATACAATGCACAGTGAAAGGAAGACTGAATTTTAGAGTCACAAGACTTGGGTTCAAATAGTAACCCTGATATATGAAACCATGGGCAAGCATTTTCCCTCTTCAGACCTCAGTTTAAAAATGACTGAATGACCTTGGAAGTTCTCTCCCAGTTCTAAATCCTGATATCAACTATCCCTATGGGTGAAATACATATATATCAAGATGCTAATCACATTTCAGTCATTTCCCTATGTCTATTTCCCAGTTCTGTACAGCCATTTCAACTTAAAACACTTCCTTCATCCTCTAAATTATTCATGCTAAAAGTATGCATTAGGATTGATTAAAATGCTTCTATTAATAAACAGAGGATTGTGTGTCTCAAGTGTTGTAAGAGAAGAAACACAAAGATATGGCCAGTCAAAGACTCTCAGACAGGGTGAAAGTTAGATTTTTAGGCTCATTTTCCTCATGAGAAGGAACCAAAAATGCTTAGTCAGGCTTTGGAGACTGGAATTCAAAATAGACTTGATGATTTAGTTTTAGTTCATCTGTACCCATTGAACTGTGAACTCCTTGAGAACAGAGACTTTGGGGTTTTTTTTGTTTTGTTTTGTTTTTGTTTCACTTTGCTGTGTATCCTGAGTGCCTAGCATACAGTGGGTATTTCACAAATGCTTGTTGACTGATTGCCAAATTTTGCCTGTAGAATTCTAAAGCATCCTCTAGATACATAAAAATGTTCTCTAAATTACATTTGTACTTGGCATTTTTTCTGACATGTTACTATGAGTGAGAAACAGAGATAGATGGAGAGGTAGATGTTGATCCTGGGTTCAAATAAAAATTCTGTCATGAACCGCTATATACTGCCAGGTATGTACCACCTATACTGCCATATATGGCCATGTGCTACCATTTTCTGCCATGTACTGCCACAGTAAATACAGACAGATCATGTCACCTCCCTAGGTCACATTTTCTTCATCTGTAAAACGAGGTGTTTCATCTGATAATCTCTAAGGTTCCTCTTGATCATATTTCCCGTAGTAGATTGTCAGTAACTCAGTGGCAGAGGTTGAGTGGACGGAGAAAGAGGACTGACTTTAAAGTTGAAGGGCATGAGTCCAATCCCAACTCTGTCATTTAATGTCTGTCAGCCTCAATTTTCTCATCTCTAAAATGGGGATGATTGTAATGCCTATGTCCTAGAGTTGTCAGCTAGGTGGTGCTTAAAGAGGTAGCCAAAGGTAATCCATTGAGATCAGGTCTTTTGGAGAAAATGAGGTCACTAGGTGGCATGAAGGGAAGCAGAAAGGAAGTTGGGCAGCTAAAGAATCACAGAAATAGATAAACTTCAATTCTGTAACCTTGAGAAAGGTCAATTTTATCAGTCTCTTACTAAGGAAGTAGTTTAGTCTGTCTACTATATGTCACAAGACCAAGGTCTCTGTTTCTTAAATTTCTGTTCCAACCATTTGTGAATTGGAACCAACTCCTCCGATCGTCCCTCTGATCAATGGCCATCTTCAGATTAGAATAACAATATTATACTCCCACCTATCTCAAGGAGAATATTAAAAAAACTTTTAATGGTATTGAGCAAATACAGTGTCCCTAAGTAAATATATATATGCATGTATACACACAGATATTTTAACATATATTATATATAATATATATGTGTTTAATATAGGCATGTATATTATATATATCTGGGTGCTTACACACATATATATATAAAATATGTGTGCATTTATATGTATTTTTACTTAAGAGGGGCACTATATCATATCCCTATAATTTGCATTATAGATATGAGAAAATTATGTTATATATGACTATTTTACATTACATAATTTATGTATATGTACATATGAATATGTGTATATATAGATGTGTGTGTATAGTGAGACTGCTAAATTCCAAACTTTACTTAGCAGCAAAAGCTTGTAAATTACACATTTTCAAATAAGAATATTTGAAACACTTTCCCCCTTCCCATTTTCAAAGAAGTTCAGGGTCTGTATCTTTTGCTTTCCCGCAAGAGAGGGTGAAATTCAGTCAGTTTAAGGTATGTAAGGACTCTGAATGGAAGATACTACAACTAGTAATTATAAATGCTCTTTGGAGAATATAAGTATTTGCTGAAATAAAATATTGACAGATCAAAAATTCTTTTGTCATTCATCTTAAAAAAAAAAACCACCCAGGTAGTCTGCAAAGAAAGTGGGTATTTTTTTTGTTTGAATTCATTCTGCTTGGTTTTCCTTTGTTTGATTTCACTGAGTTTCAAACATAAAACCTGAAATGCAAAACTGTCCCAACCAGAGGGGTGTTCTTGGTGCACAGATGATGAGGACTTAATTTGTCCTGACTATCCTAAGAAACTGTAAAAGATGACCTAAATATAAAGCCATTTTATTGCTTCATGACTGCAGAGCCTTCAGTCATTCCTAAGAGGAAATGGAGGAGGAATAGATGGAGTCCAGTGGCTCCCTGTAACCTCTGGAATCAAATACAAGCATCTTTTTTTGGAATTGAAAGCTCCTCATAATCTGGCCCCCTCCAACTTTTTAATCCTTAATTATTTCCCTCTATGCACTTTATGGAGGAAGATGAAGAGGAGGGAGAAGAGAACGTATATGACATTTTAAAGCTTATAAGGGCCTTTACAAATATTATTTCACTTGAACATCACTACAGCCCTGTGAGATGGGAATGAAAATGTTGTGACTGATATTTTATAGAGCAGGAAACTGAAGCTGCCCTGATCCCAGAAAGCACAGGTTTAGAGGATTGACAAAGGCAACAGCTGACAGGGAGATATTTTTGCATAACAAAGACTTGCAATTTTGTAATTATGCAAATAAAGTGACTAATATGGTATATAGTGTCAAACTTTTTTGATGGGTTGATCGGTTCTGCTAAACTTTTTTTTTTCTTATTCTACTTTTTCTTTATTTTAGTAATTACTGACTCTCTGGGAGCGGGTAAGGGTAGGGATCTAAGATGAACTGTAGGCTCTATAAAGGAGTAGCTAGGTGGCTCAGTGGATAGAACACAGAGCTTGGGATCAGGAAGGTTCATCTTCATGAGTTCAAGTTCAACTTCAAATGTCTACTAGCTATGTGACCCTAGGCAAGACTCTTAATCCTACTTGCCTCAGTTTCCTCATCTATAAAATGAGCTGGAGAAGGAAATGGCAAACCACTTCAGTATCTTTGCTAAGGAAAACCAAATGGGGTCACAAAGAATCAGACATGACTAAACAACAGGTTTATACAAAAGATCAATGAAAGCTGTATTTTTTCCAATTTTTATTTAAAGTTTTGAGTTCTGAATTCTATCCCTCACTTCCCTCCCTCTCCCTTCCCTGACACAAGAAGCAATCAGATATAGGATATACACAAGCAATTATGTAAGCATTTCCATATTAGTCATTTTGTACAAGAAGACTCAAATAAAAAGGGGAAAATGAAGGAAAATCAAAAATAAAATGCATCAGTCTGTATTCAATCAATATTCTTTCTCTGGAAGAGGATAGTATGCTTCATCATTAGTCCTTTGGGATTGTCTTGGATCATTGTATTGCAGAGAATAGTATTGTCATTCACAGTTCTTCACTGAATATCGCTATTACTGTGTACAACATTCCTGAGGTTCTGTTCGCTTCACTATGCATCAGTTCATGTAAGTCTTTCCATGCTTTTGTGAAATCATCGTGCTTGTCATTTCCTATAGCACAATAACATTCCATCACAATCATATACCACAGCTTATTTAGCCAGTCCTTAATTGATGGGCATCCCTTTGATTTTTAATTCTTAGCCACTACAAAAAGAGCTGCTTATAAATACCACATTTCGCCATATAATCATCACAGATTTTTTTGCCAAAATGTTTTGCGAAAAACTAAGGGGTAACTATTATGTAGAGTTTTTTTAAAAAAAAAGATTGTGCCAGCATTACTTAAAAATCATTTATTACTAAACTGTCTTCGGTGCAAGATTAGGATGCCCAGAATACTTGCAGATATATGTTAAAACTGGGAAGATGCAAGTTTTACCGTCTCATGTGACTTACTCATGGCCGCTTCACCTGCCCACCCACTCCCCTTGCACCTATGACTCTTCATTGGGTTGAGTGACAATGTCATTAGTATTGCAGCACTCTAGACAAACCACAAAAGTTGACTTTCAAAAATATACTGACAATGCTCATGTGTTGAAAATTCTAGGTTCATGGCTCACAACGCTTAAGAGATAAATGTGTTTCCATACACCACTGATGAAAACATTGCTATTATGTTTACCTTTTAAGTGATATGATGAACAAAATTATAACATGCAACACTTACTCGATAAGAGGTTACAAACCAATTTTTGGACTGAAAATTTAAAAAAACGACCCAGGTTGCGATAGTTATGCAGTAGCAACAATTATATTGTGAAATATGAGTTGTTTTGTTGCTGTTACTGTTTTTGTTCAAATAGATCCCTTTTTACTTGTAATGAAAAGCCCTGTTCACATCCAGAGATAGAGCTATGGAGTCTGAAGGCAGATTGAAACATATCATTTTCACTTTGTTTTTTTTTGTGTTGTTTCTTTCTTGTCGTTTTTCCCTTTTGTTCTGATTCTTCTTTCATATCATAACTAACATGGAAATATGTTTAACATGATTGTTCATGTATCAGATTACTGGCTGTCTGGGGAGAGGGAAGGTGGGAAGGGAAGGGAGGGATGGAAAAAGTTAGAATTCAAAAATCTTACAAAAATGAATGTTGAAAACTATCTTTATGAGTAATTGGAAAAAATAAAATACTATTAAATGTTGAAAAAGAAAAAGGAAAATAAATAGGTCCTTTTCTCTTTCTTTGGATGTCTTTGGGATATAGATGTAGTAATGTTATTGCTAGATCAAAGGGTATGCATAGTTTTATAGCCCTTTGGACACAGTTCCAAATTGCTCTCCAGAATGGTTCCATCAGTTCACAACTCCTCCAACAATGCATTAGTGTTCCAGTTGAAATCTGTTTCTTAAAAGACATGCAAATGACAAGAAGATGCTGATCATGTCAGTTGGACTGCCAACATTATTTCCTAGAGCTGATATCCTGAACCCAAATGTGACTCTCCTATGTCTGGATTTCTTGGTACTTGCTACGCTCTGGATCACCCCAAAGCATATATTCCATTCTATACCCCTATTTGCCACTGCTTCCTCTACCTCTAGGCTCTGCTTATACTGTCTAGAGTCTCTTCTCAGACCTTGAATCACCTTGCCCTTTCAGGTCTCCTTTCAGACAGATTATCCAGTATGATTACTGTTCAGTCATTTCAGCTGAGTCCAATTTTTGTGATCTCATTTGGAGTTTTCTGGCAAAGATACTGGAGTGGTTTGCCATACTTCTCCAGCTCATTAAAGATGAGAACTGAAGTGAACAAGGTTAAGTGATTTGCCACAGTCACACAGTTAGTCAATGTCTAAGGCTACATTTGAACTCACCTAGCTGCACTGTATATATGGGTCCCCAAATTTATAGTGTGGGTCCCCAAAATAACCAGTCTTAGATTAATCAGAAGGCACAGGTAGGATGCAGACCCTTATTTTTAATTTCATCTTAGATTTATTATACCCAAGAAGCAGTGAATGGCAGTATGTCCTTGCATTTCTCAACTGTTTCTCTCTCTCTCTCTCTCTCTCTCTCTCTCTCTCTCTCTCTCTCTCTCTCTCTCTCTCACCTGTTTGCTCCCCTTTCTAGGTACTGTTACAACAGCTGATTCTTGATCTCTTCTGTCTTCAGTCTAAGGTCTCCATAGCTCCCAACCCAGTTCACTATCTGAAGTGTTTCTGCCTGAATATATACTTTTTGATATTCTAACTATATATAAATCACCATGTCACTTACTGGGATATGGGGGCTGGAAACCACCACACGACTACATTAGAGCTAAGTAAGAATTTTTGCACAAGTCACATTCGGGGGCGAGTCTCACCAAAGGCACCCTCAGTTTGGAAGATGGGAGTAAGATACCACTGTTGTGGAAAGAAAGACAAATGGACAGAGTATTACACTGGGGAATATAAATCAAACAAGCAAGGCAATCCTCTCCTCAAAGAATTTACATTCTAATGGAAGGGGATAAAACATAAAGGGGAGCTAGAAAGAGGTAGCATGGTATGGAGATAACAGAGAA
>CM053773.1:137037703-137053271 GCA_028658325.1 Potorous gilbertii | reverse complement strand
TACCTGAACATGTTTTATTGTGCACACACTCATATAATTTCCTTTCTGCATTCTCATTTTATAACAGGGTTTGTCTCCTAGACCTAAAAAACCCAAGCATCCTCTTCCTAACCATGTTGAAAATGACAATGCACTAAAGAAGGAAGGAAGAAACATTTGGCTCTGAGGCTTCAGGTACAGGTTTCCTAACTCCACAGCTCACATTGTATGCATCCATTTGGGCACCCCAGAACCTCAAGTGTATGTTATTTTTCTTTCAGCTTGGCTCCCCAATGTAACAGCACTTCATTTACTTTCCCTTTACCTTATGACTTACTAAAAGCACATATGTGGGTGGATAGCAGGAACTCTGGGCTTTGTTTCCTTAGAGATAAGTACTGCCATCAACTGCCCTCTTATGGCTCTTATTAAAGTGTTAAATGAAAGCCACATGGCCATTTCAAGAGGGTAAAATTGGTCACTTATTTCCTAACAGGTTCAAACAGCTGCAGCCATCAAACTCCACTATCAAATTAGGATTGCTTGGACAGAATACAATAGTGGAGCTTGGTCTTATGACTCCATCACTAGATGATAGTTGCCCACTTTTCCCCTCTTTCCAAATAACCTAAGAGGTTGTTTTCTTCAACTTGAGAGTGAATGATGTTTTCTGCCCTTTTTTTCTTACTTGTTACAATGGGAAAAACTCAGATGCCTATCAAATATTGGACCTGTTCACACAGGGTGTTTTACAGTACGTGTAAATAGCAGCCTCTGAGGTTGCCTCAAGTTAGGCTGACCTTGGTTGTAGGCTCTGAAAATATGACCCTCTCCACTAGCTAAGCTTGTCCCATGATTCCAACAACCTTTGGTGGTTCCATTTGAAGAAAACTCAATGTACAGGATTAATATGAAGAGTAGCCATCCATTGGTGTATAAGGATACAAAGAGGAATAAAGAATGAGCATGTCAGGAAGGGCACAATGATCTGGTCGTGGCTCAGGCAGGTACTTTGGTAGGTTAAGTCTAATATTGAAACAAAAGAAGACACTAGCAAGTCATTCAACATTATAATTAGCAAAGGAGGTTTACTTGGTTAGAATTAGTATGGAAAGTGTGCTCAACATGGATACAGCATTTAGTTCTGGTAGATGAGGGGCAAGAAGGTGGGAGAGGTGGGGAGGTTCACCTCGTATAGAAATGTTTTTGCTCAGCAGGGTACAGTGTGGTGACTTATGGGTTTTAGGGAATCCACCAGGTCTAAAGGGCAACTTGAGTAAGCAGCCCTTTTTATACTCTTATGTTGAATAAGATGCCACATCAACAGCTGAGCCTTTGCCCCTTTAGCTGATCAAGTGGGGACAACTTCCTCAGCTTTAGGAATGGAACTACCCTAATTTCAAAGGGACTGGGAGAGGTAGGTAGAAAATCCTGGCTATATCAAAAAGGAGGTTTAACTGTGTGGAATGTTACAGAAAAGACAAGGAGGATAAAAACAAAGTAGAGGCTCTTGAAGAGGCAGTTAGATAGCTCAGTGGATAGAGCATAGGGCCTGGAATCAGGAAGGCTTGAGTTCCAATCTGGCTTCAGACACTTATAAGCTATGTAACCCTGAACAAATCATTTCACCTCTCTGCTTTGGAGGCAGTTAGGTGGCTCAGTGGATAGAACACAGGGTCTACAGTCAAGAAGACCAGTCTAAATCCAGTCTCTGACATTTACTAGTTATATGATCTCTGTTTGTCTTAAATCATTGGAGAAGAAAATGGCAGAGCCCTCCAAAATCTTTGCCAAGAGAACCCCATGGATAGTATTGGCAGACTCTGGTCCCTGGGGTTGGTAAGAGCCTGACAAAGAGTACAAAATCAACAATGACCTTGGGGGAAATGGTTTCAATAGTGATAAAGAAGGAAAATGAATTGCAAAGAATTATAGATTACGACTACATCACTGACAATGGATTCAGATGTTATCCTAGAAGCAATAGATAGCTACTGAAAATTGCTGAGTAGATAGTATATTGCCAGACCTACGTCTTAGGAAGACATTTCTACCAGATGTGTACACAAATAATTACAATACAAATTAAAACGTAGTAAGTGCATATAAGTGTCCACAGGCTGAGGCAGGAAAAGGAGAGGCAAAGAAAAAGGAATCATATCCTGACCCTGGTATCACGGTAAGCTTCATTAAAGAGTTGTAAAATGATCTAGACCTTGAAATAAGGAAAGGATTTCTACAAGGGGAGATGGGGCAGGTCGCACAGATGGGGCATTCAGAGAGCAGGTATTTCCAGGTGTGGGAAGCAGAATATGTGAATGTATTGAGACAAGAGAGCCCAGGAAGAAAAATGGAGACAGCTAGTTGTTCATTTTGGCCAGAATATAAAATGTTTGAATGAAATTATGAAATCAGGCTAAAAATATAAGTTAGAATCAGATCATGGAAGAATTTGAACCATAGGCTAAGGAGTTTGTTACTGTAGATAATAGAAAGTCATTTAAGATCTTTGTGCAGGAGACCAATTTGTGCTTTATAACAAATGTTTTGAGTGTCTGAGCTTGGGGGCAGCAGTGTGAGTAGAATGGGAGGGTAGATGTCAGAAATATCTCAGAGGTAGACTCTAAAGGGGAAAGACAACTGAATGTGGCGTCACCCGAAGTGAATTTGAATTCCAGCTGCTCCTATATATATGACCATGGCCAAGTCTCCTAATGTCTCTAGTTCTCCATTTCTTCGTCTGGAAAATGAAGGGATGAAGTAAATTGCTATGAGGTCCCTCTTAATCACTGTTTATTGATTGCATGATTGAGTCTATGAATGCGCAGGTTGCAGGAGAATGAGAGTTGATGAGGACTCCCAGGTAAAACAAATAGAAATAAAAAGGAGTCGCTCTCATAGAAATAGGGAAGATAAGAGAAGGAGCAGGTCTGGGCAGGATGATTTTAGGTTTAGTTTTAGACATGTTGACTTGGAGGTGTTAGAATGACTTTCAAATGTCCGGCACGTTTGGCAATGCACGACTGATGCTCGGCAGAGGGAAGGGGAGAGAATAAGATTTATTAAGTGCCTATTAGGTGCTGGGAGAGGCAGCTACATGACTCAGTGGATAAAGCACAGGACCTAGAGTGAGGAAGATGAATTCAAATCGGACCTCAGATACTGGTTGTGTGACCCTGGGAAAGTTACTTAACTTCTGTTTGATTCAATCCTCTAGAGAAGTAAATAGCAAACCACTCTAGTATCTTTGCCAGGAAAACTCCTGGTCTGGTCCATAGGACCATGAAGAATCAGACAAGACTGAACAACCACAGCCATAATTATGTCCTGGGTTTTACAAATTTTATTTCATTTGACCTTTAAGCCAACCCAGGGAGATAGGTGCTGTTATTATTCCAATTTTAAAATTGAGGAAACTGAGGCAGATGGAAGTTAAGTGACTTGCCCAGGGTCACACAGTAAGTGTCTGAGGCTGGATTTAAATTCAGATCTTCCTGACTCCAAGCTCTATGCACTATGCCACTTAGTTTGCTTCTACTGTTGGGGCTGGAGAGATAGATTTGGGAGATACAGATTTGCATAGAAATAGTTGTTGAAAAATTAAGCATAGATTAGATCACCAAGGAAAAGGCTAAAAGAGAGAGCCTTCAGGAAATGTCCAGAATTAATGATGGGAGGAGGAAAAGGAGCCAGTTAAGATTATTGAGGAGGGAATGGTCCAATAGGAAGAAGAACCTGAAAGTGATATCCCAGAACCCTTGTCAAGGAGAGAGGCTCAAGAAGAAAGAGGGGCCAGCTGTGTCAAATACTGCAGAAAGATCATGGAGGACAGACTAAGCAAAAGCCAATGGATTTGTCAAGTGGGAAATCATGGGTAAGCTTGAAGAGAATGGTGCCAATGGACTGGTAAGAAAGAAAACCAGATTTCAGAGAGCAAGAGATTCCCACTGCCTTCCTGGAGCATGATAATCTTCCAAATCAGAGCAAAAAATGGTTTATAGAATCCTTGGTCCTTTCCACCCTTGGGAGAATTGTATGATTTATGATACCAGGCAGCATTTCTTTTGCATTCAAGGGGATTTACTCTGAAATATTTCTTGGGCAAATTCCCAAGCTTCTCACAGGGCTTTCCTCAGCTGTTGCCCTGTCCTGTGGTGAGTGTCAGACACTCTGGCGGGTGAATTGTGTATCCCTGCTGTGGTCTTGGGTGTTGATCTTTGTAAGCCAGCACATTTCTGTCATCACCCACAGGCTGCGGCTTTCAAGAGAGCCACAGTATATACTGAAAGAATGACGGCGGCAGCTGCCCCTAGAGAAAAGCATTATTATCAAGAAACTTTTTAGCACAGAATTTTAGCATGTTCATATATGAACCAAGTCAGTAGAGTCAGAAGGAGGGCTGTGGTCTGGGTTGGGAAATAATTTCACTTGGTTTGGACATCTTCTTCTGACCTGCAGTTCAAGCAGAGAATGAGGAGAAAGCAGGATCTCCCTTTGTTCTGATAAACTCCCTCTCTCTAACCAAAGGCACCAGGACCAGACCCCAATTTCTACCCTAATTCTTCACCCACACACACACATCTGGTGTGAAACTGGAGTAGAATTCACTTCCTATGTTGTTAGGCCTGCAGAATCACCCCATCATCATTTTAGATCAGGAAGAAACTTTACAGGTCATTTCATATAACCCCCATGTTGTATACAGGAAGAAACTGAGGCCTGGAGTGACTTGCCCAAGGCACCCAGTTAGTAGCGGAAGAGTAATTAAAAACCAGGTTCTTGGATTCTAAATATGGAATTTTTTATACTTCCACATGCTCATACTATATACACAGAAAATTAGTCAGCTCCTCTGACAAGAAGCAAGGCAAGTGTGTAGTATCCATAGAAGTTCCCAGTTTAACCACTAGGTGGTAATGCTAGCCACTATCATGATCCTACTTAAGAGGAAGATCTAGAATGGCTAGAGGATGCGTGTTCACCCCACTGGATAAAAGTGCTGTTCTTTAGGGTTTTCAGAGAATGAGCAGCCTTCTGTCCCTTAAATCTGTATCTTTCTGGAGGTCTCCAAAGAACCAACTCCTTACCTAGGGAGTGTAAACTTGTGTATTTACCTAGTCAAAATGAACATCCAAGCCCCTGCTTTTGGCAAAAGTTGTCTCTTTTCTAACCTTGACATGGTCACTTAACTTTGACTTAATGGAGTCATTCCTCCATCAAAGCAGATATACATGCCTTTATTCTTGGCATAGTATCAAGTGGGAAAAAACCCCAAACATTTAAAAAATGCTCTGAATTTTACTCTTAGCCACAGCTGTGAAAAGTACGATCTGGCTCCCTTCCCTTCTGTCTGTTAAGTAAGTCAAGCATCTGTGGCTGTTTTCAGGACAAGAAACGACATTAAATTATTGCCCAGGGTTACACAGTTAGTAATTGTCTGAGACTGGATTTGAACTCAGGAATAAATTTATTATCCTATTTGACCGAGCACCAAGAGAAGACAAAATCAATTCTGAAGAGCAAAAATTAATGAGAGTGGAAAAGACATAAAATAACAGAGCCAGAAGGCCCTTAGAGATCACCAGTCCAACTTCTTCCTTTTATAGATAAGGAAATTGAGCAACTTGCCCACACACAGATCCCTTGTGGCTAATCTGGGGGTGTTTTCTTGCCTTCTAGATCAGGGTTCTTTTTACAACACCATAACACCTCATTTTAGTCAGTCTTCAAAAGGAAAACTCATTTCAGTCTCCACAGGAATCATACAACAAGGCATTGCAAGCCAAAAATATAACACTGAAGTTTTAAATCATTCTGTTTGCTATAGAGTTGAATTTAGTGTAAAGTAGGTGCATCCTGAGTCTCACCTAAGGAAACAAATTTAGAATTGACAGGATACATTAAATCTTCGCTATCGAAGTATGTATTAGTTGAGTAGAATTTGAGATAGGCTCATATAAAGAGATTTGTCTACTTAAAATTCAAAAAGGACCTTATGCAAGGTTGTCTCACCTAAGTCTAGAGATGTGGGGGACCTTGGAGATCATTTAGATTTGAGAATAACCTTCTTAGTTTATATGAGACACCAAGGATACTATACATGTATATGGGACCACAAAAAAGCTACCTTAGGATTAAGGATCTGCATCCTCTCAAAGTGAAATATCCCCAACAATCCATTTACTTTTATGTGTCATCCAGAGGGTAGTCGTTGATTCAGAACAAATACATTTTTTTAAAAAGTGTAGTATTAAAATTATCAATAGAACATTGCCCCCATAAACTGAGAAACATGTTCTCACAAATATACATACTGTCAGAGAAAGCAATGCACATACCTAAAGGGTGTGGATAGAGGGGTCACATGTAGGAAATTCATGTGGTCAAGGCAGATATGTAGCATAACAACTCACATCTCTGAAGGCCTAGGACCACCAATGTATTCCAGTAATGTTACCAAACTTTTCTCGTTGGATTTTGTTCCCCATGGTGCTCATATGGCATACACTCTGCCAGCCACATTTCTATCAGGAATTGATTCCTGCTGGTCTTGAAAGTTCACTTCTTGCTGCTGGGCTTGTATTGGACAGTGTTGGACTTTTCACTTTGAAAACCTTGAATGCCAACTATTCATTATATTATTGTAGTAGTAGTAATAGTGGAAGTAGTTGTGCTGTAGTAGTAGTAGTAGTAGTAGTAGTAGTAGTAGTAGTAGTAGTAGTAGTAGTAGATAATATACCAACCTTCTAACTTGGATTTTGACTTCTGTGTAATTTCTTAACATCAAACTATACCCCTTTCAGAATCATTTAAGAGATTACCCTTTCAAAAAACTACCAGCAGCTCTCAGGAGCACTCCTGTTTTCTCAACTTTTAGATTCTCTTTGGTCTCTTGAGGAAATGAAATTCAAAGGAAAAAGTGAAGGGGCCAAAAAATCCCTAGGGGTCCCCCATCTCCACTGCAATCAATTGTTTCAAGTTTCTGCCTTTAGTATATATATGGGGCTAGCTAGCAACAAGCCTCCCGAACTTTGAGCAGCCCTAAGTTCACATGAGAAACAAAGCCCAGATTGCTGTGATGGCAAAGCCATTTGCTCCCCGAAGTGACACAGGTGCCAAAATCAGCATCCAGAACCAGGTCTTCTGACTCCAAATCCAGTGCTCTTAAGACTATAAGTCACTGCTTATCATTTTTTGGTCAGCTTATAGTGATACCTCACATTTAGCAGCCAATCAACAAATATTAACTTCTTTCTATATGGTAAGCCCCCTGCTAAGTGCTAGAGATACAAAGAAAACTTAAAAAAAATTCCCAGGCTCAGGTTACTTATATTTCAAAGAGAGGAAGGGGAAATATGTACATAAACAGGCATATACTTATTTACATGTGATAGTCTAAGCATCAAAGGACTTTCTTCACAACTATCCTATGAGATAGATATCCCAAATATACTATCATCAATTGGCATACAGTATCTGGCACGTATATAGCACTTTAGATTTTTAAAAACACTTTGCATAAATCTCATTTTGTCTTCATATCAGCTCTAGGAGGTAGGTACTATTAGCATCCGCATTTTACAGATAAGGAAACTGAGGCTGAGAGTTGAAATGAGTTGGCCAGAGTTATACAACTAGTAAATATCTGAGGCAGGATTGGAACTTAGGTCTCCTAGCATTCTACCCACTGAGCACCTAGCTTCTGGTGACATTACTAAGAAGTAATTTGGTAAATATTCAGACTCAGGCCTCCTAAGTCCAGGGTCAGTGTTAGTTCTACATGCTACCTCCCAAGGAGAACCACTTAGAACAATAATAACTGAAAAGAGAAATATAAGAATGACTGTGGGCAAATCCAAGGCTCTTGAAAATATGAAGCATTCTTACAATGGTTTCCATCATTTAAGAAAAAAAAAGCATTATTCCAGGATAGTCACATACAGCGAGGGAATAGATGGATTCCATATGACTTTCCATTGTCTTGATTAGGAAAAAAAAAGTCATCAAGTCCAGAAGCAATCTGTGCAGTGCTGAAATATCATGACATAGAAAATCCATTTCTAACTGTCATGGTCACCAATACTTTCTTTAATATTTTCCTTTTGCTCTCTTCTGTTTTAAAAATGAGAACATTTCCATGAGTCAGTCCTGTTCCTGGCAGATGAGATTGGAATGTTCTTAAAGGGGGATCATCTATGTGGCTTCACATTTAAGGGAATGGTATGTCTTCTTCAGCTGTCAAATGCTGGGACCACAAGTGACCGAAGACGGCTTCACATTTCAGAGCCTAGGGCTTCTGGGCAAGTGTAATGTGGCTACAAAGGTATGATGACTAAATATGCTATATAAGAAACCTCATCAGTTTTGAAATAAACTTAGACCTAACTCCTGGGGTTTGATGACGTCTGCTTGCACAGCTTGTTCTATATCTCCATTCCCGGAAGAATTTCCATGCTAATTTGAGAGCCATGAGAACCTAGAGCTGTGTTTTTATTCTGGCAAGTTAGATTGGAGCCAGATTGTGGAAGAAGCTAATGTGTGTCAAAGGCATGACTTGAACCTAGTCTTCCTAACTCTGAATTCCGTTCTGTAGTCACCATACCATACTGAAAATAGATAAAATATAGGAAATACCTAAAAATTCACAGGACACAAAGTCTAAGAAAATGTGCCAGCAATAAAGCCGAAGAACAGTAGACTGTATTAAAAGTGTTGATTTTTTTTTTTTATAAAAAGACATGGACTCAAATCCCAGCTCTATAATTGACTATTCTAATCAAGCTTTCTTCTGGGCACTTTTCTTCTTCAAGACTATTTCATTTGGTGATCTCAGCAGTTTCCATAGTTTCAATGATCAACTCTACACAGATAACTCTCATTTCTACTTACCCAAACTTAGTATCTCTCCCATATTTCAGTCTTATATCTCCAACTGCCTATTAGACATCTAGAACTGGAAGTACTATAGTATATAGAGAAAGGTTTTCATGGCATAACATGTTCATTGGAGAAAGAAAAAGATGGTATATTTAGATCCTACCTAGCATCCTACCTGAGAGGGCAAATCCAAGTAACCAAGTTAATCCAAGTAACCATCATACTGGATATCCCCTAAAGAGGAAATTGCTTCTTCAGCATCCCCCAACATATGCTATTATAAACTCAACATGTCCAAAACTGAACTTATTCTCTTTCCTGCCAAACCCTTCCTCTTTTCATAATGTCTCTATTAGAGGATGGCGGTAGAGGATACCACCATCATTCTAGTCACCCAGGCTTTCATCTTGGATGTCAGACTGAACTCCTCACTCTCTAATCCACCCACACGTATCCAATCAGTTGTCAAGTTCTATCGTTCTGTCATTCTGTCTTCATAACATCTTTTATGTTTCCCCTTCTCTCTTCTGACACTGCCACTACCCTGGTACAGGCCTTATCACCTCATGCCTGTACTACCGAAATGGCAGCTGGTTAGTCTACCTGCCTCAAGTCTCTCTTTACTCCAATCCGTCCTTCAATGGCTATCAAATTGATCTTCCAAAAGCATACATGTCCCCCAACCCCACCACCCCACCCTAGTTCAATAAACTCAAGTGCCTTTCTTTTGCCTCCAGATTCAAATACAAAATTCTCTGATTACAAATTGTTTTGATTTTATAGGAAAACTGCTTGTTCATATCTGTTGCTCATTTATCGATATGATCATACATATATATATATATATGTACATGTGTGTGCATGTGTATTTGTGTGTATGTATGTATATATATATACATATACATATATACATATTTGTGTCTAATGGTAGCCATCTCTACAGCAGGGAGAGGGAGGAAAAAAAGAAATTTACACAATAACTTTACTACATATTTAAAAAGAATAGTTAGTTGCACATAATAGATTTGTAGTTTCATGGGCAATCTTTTTTTTATTCTACTATGTTATAGAAATGCTTGTTTTATTTCAGAAATTAAAAATAAATAAAATGTTTTAAAAAATCAGAAAAAATTCTCTGGCTTTTGAAGTCCTTCATAACCTGGCCCCTTCCTACCTGTCCAGTCTTACACTTTACTCCCCTCCCCATAACTTGTGATCCAGTGACACTGGTCTCTATGCTGTTCTTACAAATGACCCTCCACGTTCCAGCTTCCAACTCCAAATATTTTCACTAGTTGTTTCCCATTTCTAGAATTCTCTTCCTTTTCATCACTACCTTCTGTCTACCTTCAGGTCCCCCAGCTATAGTCTCACTCTCTATAAGAAGCTTTTTCTACTCATTCTTAATCTTAGTTTCTTCCTTCTGAGAGGACTTCTAATTTATCCAGCACATATCTTGTTAGTACATGTCTTGTAAGTACATGTCTTCTACTCGCATTTGACTGTGAGCAACTTGAGAGCACGGATTCTTTTTTTTTGCCTTTTTTTATATCCTCAGTGCTTGGCATAGTGCCTGACATATAGTAAGTGTTAAATAAATGCTAGCTGACTGACTCATTATCTGGGTGATTTTTGATACATCATTTAGTCATCCAGTCAGTCTTTCTGAGTCTTAGTTTCCTCTTCTGTAGAATGAGATTGTTGAACTAGATAGTCTCAGAGATTCTCTTAAGGTCTATATAAATCCATAAGTCAATGTATATACACAAATAAAGTCTAGATAACAACCAGGTTGAATTAGAAATCCATATCCAAAGAAATTTTTAAGCTCAAAGATATTGCCAAGACTTAGTGGGTGATATCTGTTATTTGGGAACAGCCTCACCCTCTATAGGGGGAAAAAAGTCAGTCTGAAAAGTAATTGAGGATGTTTAGCCTAGAGAAATCTTTAGGAAAACATGACAGATGTCTTCAAATAGGTTGGGACTGCCATAAAAGTATTATTTGGCCCTGGAAGGGCAGAGTTAGGATCAATGAACTGAAGCTACAGTGGCTGATTTCAGACTGAAAGAAAGAAAAAGGAAAGAAATCAAGTATCTTCTATGAAACCAAAATATAATTATAAGGTTAAAAATGTATTATCTAAATGAATGTATTATTTCTGAGGTTCTCATCAATCATTCAAGTGTCAATAAAGTACCTAGTTGGAGCCAAATACTGCTCTGTGTTAGAGCAATAAAGGAAAAATATGGAATAACCTCTGCTCTCAAAGAGTTTACATTCTATTGAAGGAGGCAACACATACATATAAGGATGTGGCAAACATACAAAATAAGTGTCATCTAATTCGGAAAAGAGGAGAGGATTCCCAACAGTGAAAGTCATCATGAAAGCCCTCTTTTCTGTACCATCGTCATGACCCAAGGATGTTGTTCTGCATGGAGTCTAGCAAAGGCAACTAAAAAAGGTAGGAGAAGAAGCTAATCTAGTCACTTAATAAACATAATATTTTCTTAGAATAAAGTAATAAAATGCTAATTCCAGTTGACTGACCAGTCTTCCATGTATTTTATCAACAATATCTGACATTTATATGGAATTTTAAGGCTTAAAAAGCATTTTCTATATATATTTTTTGATCCTCAAAACATTGTGTATGGTATACATTAGATAGGTATATATACACATGTATATATGTATTTTTATCCAAAACTGTGATTTCAACAATATAAGGAACTTCCAGTGTGGAAACTACCCCTGTAGAATGGCAATTTATGTAAAAGGCTTAGTCTTAGAGGGTTGGTTGGGGCTTTGTTTTGTTTGTTGAATCATTTCAGTCTCCACCACCACCACACCCCGCCCCTCCCCCACCTCTTCATGACCCCACTTTGGGTTTTCTTCGCAAAGATGCTTGAGTGGTTTGCTATTTTCTTCTCCAGTTCATTTTACAGATGAAAAAAGTGAGACAAACAGGATTAAGTCACTTTGCCCAGGGTCACACAGCTAGAAAATGTCCAAGACCAGCTTTGAACTCAGGGAGATGTCTTTCTAACTCCAGATCCAGTACTTTGTCACCTGCAAGTTTTATTAGCCCCGTTTTATAAATGAGGAAACTAAGGGTCATAAAAGTTAAATGACTTACCTACTGTTACACTATTAAGCATCAAAGGAGAGACTGGAAACCAAGTCTCTCTAACTTTCAAGTCCAGTGCCCTATCCTAATATCTCATAGTTAGCATGAATCTGTCCTCTAAGATCTAATTGTGACAATATGTGACAAAATTCACTTTCTGAGCCTATAAACAGGCAAATCACTTTCATCTGAATTGTCAAGAAGATTCTGAATATCACCTGGCAAGATTAGATAGCAGACACTGCAGTCCTCTATTGAACTAGATTACCAAGCATTCAAACGCCACTGCAGAGAGTGCAACTACAATGGGCTGGCCACATTGTTCAAATTACCCGAAAGACTATTTTATGGAGAACAAGTACTCACATGGTGGCCAGAAGAAGCAATACAAGGACTCTATCAAGTTCTGTCTTAAGAGTGTTGAAATTGTACAACATGTGAGACACTGGCACAGGACCACCCAGCATGGCATGCCATCATCAGAGAAGGCTCTGTGCTCCATGAGCAAATCAGAATTGAAGTAGCTCAAAAGATGTGCAAATTTAGAGAATCCACCCCAAATGTTCATATGGATTATTTGTGCCCAACCTGGGGTAGAGCATCCCAGGCTCATATTGGTCTGATCAGCCATAGTTGGATGCACAGTTACTTGACTCTAACATAGTGATGTCATTTTGGTCCTCTCTGAGAATGAAAGACAACAACTAAACTGTGAATTGCCAAAAGACTCTAAGATCTGAAAGTAGGAATTGTCATTTGCCTCTTTTATGCCTCCCAGTTTAGCACAATGCCAGGCATACAGTAGGTACTTAATAAATGTTTATTGTATTGAATTAAAATGAACTATGTCTGCATGAGATAAAGTGTTGTCTATTTTTTTCAAACAAAGCAATAGTCTATATTAAGGAAAGTGACTTCTCTGTCTAAACAAAGTAACTATGTAAGTTGTTTATAGCTTGTTAAAAGGTCAGCATATGAATTCACATGTGGACAACTTAGATACCAAAAGTTCAACATAGAGAGTGAAAAAAAAAACTTATCAACCTATTAATTCAATAGAACTGAAGTGGGAAAAACTTCCCAAAGAGAAAAGGCAGGGGTTCGCAGGGGCAGGAAATTGAAGGAGCCAAATCAAAATGCAAGTGAAGGGAAATGAGGAAAGCCTTGGATCAGAAGCCAAAGTTCCTCATAAAAACCAAAATCCAAGGAGCTACAAGAGAAATGAGAAAGTCAGGGGCTAGAAAGATGACATTAAGGGACGGATGGCCAGGAGTTCCAGGAAAATGACTTGTGTGATGTAACAACTGCTCTAAGTGAATAGTGAAGGCTAGACTAATAACATGACTGAAGATGGGTTTTTTGGCACTGCAGCTAAGCTTCAAAAGAACCTATGGCTTCTACTCTGAGAAGTTAAATAAAAACTCCCAGGGACACAAAGCTAGTAAGATTTTAGTAGGGAGTGGAAAATACATAAACCTATCATCATATTCTACATGATAAAACTTCAGATGTGTGGCAGATCCAAGTTCTTAGTAATGACAGATCCAGCAAACTCTGTGTATCAGTTTCCTCATCATGTTACAGAGTACAGAATTTCAAATAAGAAGACCTAGATGCAGATCTCAGCTCCTCTACTGTACATACTTGTTCAACCTTGGTCAAGTCACTTGTGCTGAGTTTACCTCAGTTTCCCCAACTCTAAAATAAGGGATTCGATTAGGTGATTTCTAAAGTCTTCCAGTTTTAAATCCTATGACCCTCTCTGCTCCTAGTAAAATGCCATAGTGACCATGTGGGCAACACAGTTTCAAAGCATACTGAAGGTTTATTTTATCTCCCATTGGCAGGATCCACACATGCTCACGTAGTGACTCATCACACTTGTCATCTAGCCATGTCTCTATCTCCTCCTGAGGTTAAACTTTAGCGCAGTGAAACTGTATTGTTCTACTTATGCTTCACCAAGACTTCCATGTGTGATGGAGGTTAAAATAAAACAACCCCATTCATCTTGTCTAACAACGACCACTTGTTTCATTGGGCAGTATATTTCATTAAAACACAGGTAAAAGTTGTGTCCATAAAATTTTGATTTGGCATAAACTGATAATTGGATACACTTATTGGATGATAGGTTTAAAGACTTACAGAAATGATGTGGACCTACAGAATCTCAGAGCTAAGCAGAATCCTAGAGGTCATCTAATCCAAACCTTTCATTTTGCTGGTGATGAAACGAAGGACCAGGGGGATTAAGGACTTAGCCAAGGTCATACATGATACCCAAAGAATTCCATGCTCTCATCAATCTGCTTGTTTTCTTCAATGATGGAGATCACAGTGCTCCATTCCTGCCCATCCTGAATCCCTCTCAAACATATCCTCTCATAAGTTCACTACAAAGAGTCTACTCACAACACTGGCTCCTTCCTTACTTTCTCCGGACATAATGAATTCAGTAGTGGAGCCACTCAGTCCGCTCATCATTCGTCATGCTTTGCTTTTAACACATCAAATGCTCATCTTTTCAATCCCAATGGCATTTTTTTACTCTGATTTTTCTTCCAAGTTCCTTATTTATGATATATGGCACCTAGCTTAGATCTTTCATTTTCCCCTCCCTCCTCCTCTATGTGACACATATTTTTAATTCTTCAGAAACTTCAGTGCTCCATGACTTGCAACTATACCATACTAGTAGAACATTGGTATTAAAATAGGGAGCCTTTTTTTCAGAGAGAAGTTTGGAATGATTAAAAAACTGCAATTTCCTTAAGACAATCCATCCTGCTAACTCCTTGAGAGCTTGTTGACTAAAATCCTATGCATTAGGTTGTATTGAGTCCTTTCATACAATTTCAAAGAGGAATAAATGTTGAGGCCTATTTCCTTGAGAATAAGGATTGTTTAATTCACTGTCTTTGTATCCCTCAGTGCCTTATATCTGTGCCTGACATATTAATAAATGCTTGTTGACTGATTAATCTCAAGATGGAATCTCTGAGAAAATCTTTGAGACCAACAATATTTATAGTGTTCACTGAGTTCTCAGCTTCCTCTCCTGAGAAATTTCAGCCTTGAAATGAGAGCCATTCCATCATATGGGAAGTTTAAGGTGGATCTTAACTTTCCTATATGATATGTTGACCTAATCATTAGAGTGAGATTTATTAGTACAAAAGTAGAGAAGTCCAAACCATCCATGAATTGGCAAGTTGATCTCTTATCAGGCCATTCCCTACTCCAGTGCATCGTAGGATTTATTTAGTATTGCTTGTCTTCCCCTTTTTTCTAAAGAGCCAATGGGTAATATCATTCCTGTGTGCTTGCAGCCAATTTCATCGCTGGCTGTAAAGTCTATAGCTATGTCACTAATCTCTGGCATCCTCTAAGAAGTCATTCTGAAAATATTCCTGCCCTTCTCTAAGGGCATTTTAAAGTACCTGTGAAGACTCTGCTTCTTTTTCAATCTCTGTTTTTTGTTCAAGAAAAGGTTTAATAGCAGACATTAAGATCACTTGCTGATTTTTTTTCTCTAGCTTTTTTCAGTAAATTACTGGCTAATATTTTTAGAAAAAA
>CM053773.1:137006922-137037203 GCA_028658325.1 Potorous gilbertii | reverse complement strand
AATCCAAAAACAAAACAAAAAGCAATCCTTCCAAATATAAGGGGGGAACTCCATTGATCATACCACCCACTTAAAAGTAATGGCCTTTGTTAGGTGAGAACATTTGGTGATTGTCAATCAGTCAGAATCAAGTGTGAACAAGACATGTACACTATTGTCCTAGAGACTTGGTTCTGCACTAATAAATTTGTATAAAAGGAAGGACTTTTCACAGAACTAGATAGAGATCTTGAGTCTGGACTTGTCACTGTAATGTAATCTGCTGATTTATTACCCAACTGTTTCCAATAATCTGAATTTTACCTCTACTAGAAAGAGGTCAGGGAAAAACTCCAGTTTTTATGCCTATCTCTAGATAGATATAAATGTAAATTTAGGCAGAGAGCTCAACCTCCGCTTAAATGTTAGAAATCTTCCAAACCGGGAGCTTGGAACAGTTGTAATTGAACTCATAACTTTCCATCTAACTTAAACTCCCTAAAGACACAGAGGTGGGCTCCATGTGAACCTTTGGTAACATTTTATTACTTCTATGCTAGAAATGAGCTAATTATTGTAAGATGTTGTTGCATAAAGTTGGAATTAATCTGATCCTGAGCTAAGTGTTTGAGAACTCCCTGAGTATATTGGCACCACTCACCACTTCTTCCCCCTGCCCTATCCAATGCTATTCTTTATTCCCGTGGTCTGCCAAGCAGAGTGGGATAAGCACTAGGCACCGAATACTCTGAGACATATTTATATTCCATGTAGGATTGCTAAAAATTTCATATTGTGGATTAAGCCCCTCAGTGTCTGAATGTTTAAAATTTCTTGCTATAGAATCTCCTCATGGTTGTGACTCTGCACTGGTACTACTCCTTTAACATTATCAGGAAAGGGAAACGGCAGCACTAGAGTTCCAATTTTCCCCATTTGTTTTCATCTGAGAAGGTAAATGGGCATCATTATGAAGCTTAGACACTTGTCAGCTACTTTTTGTAAAATAACTGTACATCACAGTCACAGGTAATGATCCACCATGCTGTCTCTTGTATTCCAGTCAATCAGCCTCGTTTTCAATCACTACTGTCAATAGTTTGTCAGCATTATTAGATGAGGAAGGAAATGGATGGAAAAACTGATTTGGTTTGACTTCTGTGGTCAAGTCATTCATATACTGGGAGATTTTCCTGTCATCTGGTACAACTAAAGTGGAAGGACTTTTAATAGAAGAAAGACTTGTCATAGGATCATAAGCTTAGAGATGAATGGCCGCTCAGGGGCCATCTAGCCCAATGCCCTCATTTTCGCAGATGAGAAAACTAAGGTTAGATGATTTCCCTGAGGTTATACAGCTGGTAAGTATCAGAGGTAGAATTTAAACTCATAGCATGCCTCCCCATCATGCCTCACCGCCTCATCTTTCTAATTATTTTTATCACCATTGTTTCATTTTTATTTCTTCTTCATCATAATTATCAATTTCTTCAAAATTCAGTCCAACTCTCCTTTTTGCCAGTCCATCTCCAGTCTCTCTGCCTTTGCATTGGCTGTCCTCCCTGCTTAGAATGAAGTCTCTCTTTTCATCCACCTCTTCGAATCCCTTACTAGACAGCTCAAATACTGCCTTCTCAATGAATTGTTTCTTGATCTCATAGCTGACAGTACTCTCGCTCCTTGAAACTACTTTTTATTCATTTTGTAAATAATTATGTAATGTACTGTCCCTTTAACATCTGAGGCTGAGTTGTCTGCTCAGAGTTCTAAGAAAGAATTACTGTGGTTACCTGACCCAAAATTGTGAGACAAGTTATGGCCAGATTTTTAAGGTAACAAGATATCTGTAGTAAAATGGGGAGATTAGGACTCCAAAGTTCTTCTGTGGTTTGGAGACCAATATAAGTTATCTGATTATTGAGAAGATTTGCATTTGGTTACTAATGGTAAATGTGGAGAAACCCCAGTCTAAACCTAGAAAGACAAGAGAAGGAAGAAAGAAGTAAAAGGATAGATTTCAGAGTTGCATCAGCTAAATTTGAAGCTGGAAGCGGTAAGTACTATCATCCTGATTGAAGAGTACATGTAATCAAGCAGAGGAGCCCATTGAGAGTCAAGAATCACAGGAGTCCTTCTCAGATCAATTCATTTGACTGAGACATTACACCCACTAAGGCGTTAGTCAGGCATAGCATTGATCAGCTCAGTTCAGCAGTGAAAGCTATATTACATTTAGAATATCAGCTATATTCTTCGGAGAAAAAAAAGTTTCTAGACAGTTTTTGAGACAGAAAGAGGATACTGACGTTCACAGTTGTGAGTTACTCTAACAACGTTACTTTTCCTCATTCTGTGGGCTACCTGTTAGGTTTCCATGAGCTTATATTCACTCTTTCCTCCAGATACTGAGTGTGTTAGTGGGAATGGAAACCAGGTTTATGTGTGGATTGTAATATACCTATTATTCATGCATATGTTTCAATATACAAGTTATTTATTATGATTTTATTTATATGATATTTATCATGTTATTCATTATATTTCTTCCTTTACTATGAAGTAATATTTAAAACCTAAAAGTATCACTACAGTGAATGGCTCATTGTGTAGATAGAAATGTATTGGTGGGGCTCAAGAGCAAACATGGCGATTAGGAGAAGTCTATTCCTTCACACCAAAGTTAGTCTTAGGACCCTGAGGTTGTATTTGTCCTTCATTACTGAGGACGACCATGACATCAAGATGATGACATGATTCGTTGACTTTCATTTGAGGAAGGGAGGGTTGTGCTTTCTTCTCCTGGGCCATCTGGATCCAGGGGCCTGATATGCACCAGGAAGGCTGGAGGACCCTGACAGAATCTGATTGAACTGTTAGTTGTCTTTTAGGAATGATGTGAGAGTGGACTAGAACAAACGAGTCAATTCAGAGAGTAACATAGGTATCTACATACTCCAGGTGATCAAAGGTATGAGGTGTACATACTTCACAACCATCTTGCACATGTGATATATATGTTCATGTTGTTTCCCCTTTAGAATTCAAAAACCTTGAGAGCAGGAAGCGTTTGATTTTTGTCATTGTGTCCTCAAATCTTAACACACAGCCTGGCATATTCTAGGCACTTAATTAACGCTTGATGATTTCTTGCTTGATCATAAACATCAATTTTTTTCAGTTTATTCTCTTCAGAAGGTGAAATGAAGGCTTTCCTTCTCCCCACCCCACCCCCCCCCAAAAAAAAACAGGTGAAGAGAAGGTATATAATTGAAAATATAAAATACAGATGTAACTAGTTCTCCTTCATGAATACACTCATCTGCATTTCCTTGATTAGGTCAGAGAACAACAGTTATATAAGACTTCTTAAAGATTATATTAGTAATTCAGTCTCTCAGTTCAGGAAGGCTAAAATATGAAGCCAACACTCTCACCATCCTATTATGTAATGGAAAAAATTTAGAAACATTATAAAAGGAGAGATGTCAGGGAACTTGAGTTTTAACACCAACTCAGGATACTTGGGCCAAAAAAATTCCTACCCTCTAATGCATATTACCTGTGACATGCACACATTTATTCAGCTTCCTGACCCTTGGTTTCCTCATTCGAGTATTAGACTGGATGATCCCCAAGGCTCCTTCCTGCCCTAACATCCTCCGATTGATAGATTTTGTAGCACTTCTCAAAAAGCTGAAAACAAAAGAAAATGATAGGTTTCATTTTATAACTATCCTAAAAGGTAATCTAATATTAGTAGAGCAAGATCTAAGGGAAAGGAAATTATGATTTAGTACTGAGCAAGTGCAAGGTCAAAGAGCACATGCAGAAGAGATTATCAGATCTCATAATTTCCACTGGGGCCCTTAGTCCCTCTATGTCGCCAGTCTTTACCATCTGTAATATCCACCTGCTAGGATGAAATGAAAGCCAGGGTGTTTTAAAAAAAGAACTCTGTCACATCTAAGGCACTGTATCTTGGAGAGAAATGCCTGACATAGTTTCCATCGTCACCGGATCCTCCTTCCCACCCCACACACCCTGCTTCTATTTAAATCCCATCCACACTATTGTACTCAACGTCATTCACTCAGGGCAATTGACAGGGCAAAGATAGGAGAAGAGAGGAGCATGGCCCCTGAAGAAAAGCCCAAGGAGAAGCCAGCTCAAAGAGCGATAAAGAAGATCCGGACAGCCTCTCTAGTAATTAGTCTAGCTCGAGGTTGGCAGCAGTGGGCCAATGAGAATAGTACAAAGCAAGCCCAAGAACCTCCAGGGTGGCTGCCTGGTGGGACTAAGGAGGCAGGTGAGTCACCCAAAGAGAAAGAGAATCCAACACCATTAGAGTCCCTCCAAGAGAAACAAAGTACAGGAGGAGGTCAGAGGTCCCTACTGGCAAAGTCATTTTCAAATAGAGACAGGGAATGTTTAAACAACCTTGCTGATGATGAACCTGAGGAGACCCACATTAAAAGGAAGGAGGTAACCAAAACAGTGGTCAACAAAGTCTATGAGCGAGGAGGGGACATGAGCCTTCTTAGCCAGAGATATGAGAATGATGGGACCAACTGTGAACTGTGGCAGGAAGGAAAAGACTTGGATCACATTGACAAGATCCTGAACAACCATACTTCGCCAACCAGGAGGAGGAAGTGCTTGAACCTGGTCTCAGAACTGACCAAAGGCTGGAAAGAAATAGAGCAGGAGGAACCCACTAGCCGCAGTGATAGCATAGATACTGAAGACAGTGGATATGGAGGGGATTCTGAGGAGCGGCTAGAGCAGGAAGTCCACCAGCAAGAAGGAGACCACGTGACTGCTGCCAGGATTAAACGACCCATGCCTTCCCAGTAAGTGAATTCATGCTACACTAGCATGGTCATTTTTTTTTCCCATGGAAAGAGACTCTCTAGGTCCACTGCAAAGATAGGAAAGCTCTATATTTCTCTTCTTTCTTCTTTCCTTCTTTCCCTCTTTCCTTCTTTCCTTCCTTTCTTCCTTCCTTCCCTTGTTCTTTCCTTCCTTTCTCAATGAGACAAAAGCTGTTGGCTAATGCATGCATTGTTATGAAACAGAGACAGCCTAGTGGATGGAAATCTTATCTCGGAAACAGAAAGATACAGACTCAACTCCTATTGCTGAAACACTAACACTGATAGCTATCATTTAGAAGAAATTTTAAAGTTTGCAAAGTGCTTAGCACATGTTATGTCATTTGGTCCTCACTACTCTGTAAGGCAGACACTATTATAATCCCATTTTACAGATGGGGAAATAGGTAGAGAGAGGTTAAGTGACTTTGCCCAGGATCATGTAGCTAATAAGTGCCTGAGGCAAGCCTTGAATTTAGGTCTTTCAGGACTCCAGGTCCAGTACTCTATCGACTACACCACTTAGCTACCGTACTTTATATATAGGCTCTGTGACACTGGGCAACTCACTAAACCTCTCAGGGCCACCAGGAAACTCTGTCTATAAGTTCCAAGCCAGTTATTAAGTTTCAATAGTGTAGGGAATTTTCATGTGAAGAGTTCCCTGCACTGATAAAACACAGACTTAGAGGAAATATAAGTATATGCATACACATATATGTATATATGTATAACATAATGTACGTGTATATATAGCTTACATATACATCCATTATGTTCACATATGTTTAGAGCACCAAAGTGTGGAGAATAATCTCCTCACAAGCACCTTGTGAGTTAGGTAGTCTAAATATCTCCCTGCAGAGTGGAGAACCTTAAGGTTTTGTAAACTATTCAGTGTAGGATCTTAGGCTTATCTATTTAAAGGTGGACAGTTTCCTAGTCCACCTCTCTCATAATAAGGTCTAAAAAGGTAAGTGTTCTCTCTGCCCAAGGTCATACAAGTATTGGGTGCTATCCCAGCAATTCAAACCCAGGTTCACTAAATTCCAAACTGAGCACACTTCTCATTGCATTGAATTGCTAGGTCTCTTCACTCCAAACCTACTACCCTTTCTTCTATTTCACGATGTCTTTGGTCTGTGTTCCCTTACAGACACATTTGTTGCTGTTGTCCAGTTGTTTCAGTCATATCTCACTCTTTATGACCTCATTTGAAGGTTTTCTTGGCAAAAATATTGGACTAGTCTGCCACTTCCTTCTTCAGCTCATTTAAAAAATGAGGAAAGTGAGGCAAAAATGTCTTGCCCCAGGACACATAGCTACTAAGTATCCAAGGCCAGATTTGAACTCAGGAAGATGAATCTTCCTGCCTCCAGGTTTGGCTGTCTATCCACTGTACCACCTAGCTGCCTATTGGAGACCCTATACACACCATTTTTTAAAAATGCCCACAGTATTGGGTTTCTGCTTTCTATTTTGAGCCAAACCTCTGACCTACATCCTCTGCAAAGTTGAAGCCACCTGTGAGTGGTATTTATTCTCAATGAAGTATGTGATTCAGCTCAACAATGCTGAATTTTATTGAATATTACTGAAATGCCTCATTCCTTTGCAGAATGGTAAACAAGATATCAATAAACTAGGTAATACCTGCCCTATTTCTAACTTGGTCTATAAAATAACTCAAGTAATATCCATAGGGCCCAGAATCTCTATGAAATTTTACTTCCTTCCAAGGGAGTAGTGTACTTTTCTTGCTGATGGCTGTTGGGGGTCTTCCCTTAATAGGAATCCCAGAAATGTATGTTGGACCCTCTTGTAATGTTTCTTGAGGGGAATAAAATATTTTGCTCAGTGTTTAAAGAGAAGGAATAGATCTGTGATTTCACTGGTCTAAAGGAATTCCTAGGTAAGAAAATTCTCTCTACTAATGCAGGTTCCCTCAGTACATCATAGACTTAGAAAGTTGCCCAGAGTACTAAAAGGTTAAATTACTTGCATAAGGTCATAAAGACATCATATGTCAGAGAGAGGATTTAAGCCTAGGTCTTCCTAGCTATAAGTCTGTCTATCTTCTATGCCACATTGCCTCTCAGGTTGTTTGTTGTTCTATCATTTCGATCATGTATGACTCCTTGAATCCCCATTTTGGGTTTTCTTGGCAAAGATACTGGAGTGGTTTTCCTTCTCCAGCTAATTTTACAGATGAGGAAAGTGAGGAAAACTGGGTAAAGGATTTGATCAGGTTCACATAGCTAGTAAGAGTCTAAGGCAGGTTTTGAATTCACAAAGATGGGCCTTCCTGATTTCGGTCATGGCACTCTAACTTTGATAACAAAAATACAAAGTCATGCATCTGTAGTGATTCGTAGTTATAGTGTGCTCCTCCTATAACCCTATGAGGTAGGTGGGGGAGATGTTATTACCACTGTTTCAGTTGAAGAAAGTGAGGTTGGGGACAAGGTCCAAGGACTCACCTGTGGTCCCCCAAATAGTGTCTTAGGCAAAATGTGAATTTAGGCCTCCTAACTCAGAGAGAGAGAGAGAGAGAAAGAGAGAGAGAGAGAGAAAGAGAGAGAGAGAGAGAGAGTTCAGTACAGTTCTTCCATTTTACATTTCAGCTCTGGGTTCATAGTGGCTCAAAACGTGGGAAACATACACAACCATTTATGCGATGTCACTAAAATTTTAATGCTCTGAAGAAACATGGAAAACAAAATATATCATCTCATTTTTTGTGGATACCTAAAGTTTCGCATTTTTAAAAGTTTAAAAAAACAATTCTGATTTCTATATCCCTCTAAAGTTATGCTTTGATTTCTCATCATTGGCACAGAAATGAGCCCAGACTCTCAAAGGTAAGGCCACAAAAACTTAGGCTTTTATTCAGCTCCAAATGTATTAAAAACAGACTCATCAAGGAATTCTGTTTGTCATACTGAGGATCAGCCTAGCTGAGCTCCAAGATATTTACTCACCTTCAGAAAGCTGGGTGCTAACTTTTTTTAGTTTAAGTGATGATCTTTTTTTTTCAGCCCAAACAATCCATGACAGGCGTTGTTGCTTAGTGGCTAGAGAGTTTGCCTTGCTCTGATATATGATGGTTTTGTGACCCTGGGCAAGTCACTTAACTTTTCAGTGGCTCAGATGCTGAGTTGCAGAGAATATACCCATCAACATTGGTAGAAAAAGTTTGACTAGGAGTTCCCTATAGCAGTAAGACCACAGGGTTAGTCCTACCCTAACAACCCATGAAATTGTCTACTAAGGAACACATGTAAAGGTGGCTATCTATATCAGTGCAAAGGGTATGCACATTGATGGACTCAGTTCTTTTTGAAACATGAAAGGTTCATGGAATACCAAGGACTGAATAGAGAACTATCCCTAAGTCTGGAAAATCTGAGTTCAAGTCTTGCCTCTAATATATATTGGCTGTATGACCTGGACAAGACATCCTTCAGCATTCTCAGCAGTTCTCTGACACAGAGTTTCTTACCATGGAGTCTATGAGCTTTGAAAAAAAATCATTTTTGGTAAGTATATTTTAATATAGTTGGTTTCCTTTGGAATTTTATGTACTTTATTTTTTACATTTCAAACCATGATTCTGAGAAAGGGTCCATAGTCTTTATTAGGCTGCCAGATTGAGTACATGAACATATGCACAGAAGTTAAGAAATCCTGCTAGGGATTAGCAGGGATCCAACCTGTATTGGTAGAGAACAATTCCTTTTACCAATGAAATCATGGGTAAGGACCAAACAAACAAAAAAATCCCTAAACACAATTAAGATCAAATGCTCAATGTTCTCAGATGTTTTGGGTCTATACAACTATGAAAAGTAAGTACCCTAGTCTGGTGAAAAGATCACTGGATTGAGAGGCTAGGGAAATGGATTCTAATCTTAACATTACCATTAGCTCAAAATATGAACTTTATAAAGTCTAACTTCTCTGAGTCTTGGTTTCATCATCTATGAAGTCAGACAGCTGTCAGGGATGGCTACCCTTGTTTCTTCCAATTCTAATATTTCATAGTTGTATTAGATCTGGATTTTCCCCCTTTCTTCATATTAATTTTGGATAGCATAATGAGAGAAAATATAAAACTAACCCTAATATAACTTCTATTATGATTTAAAGAATGTAGCGAGTATGACCCAATTACCACTATCTTTTTCTTATGTTTTTTTTTAAATCTTTGCAAGAGCAATGATTACTTTTAATCTCTTTCCTAGTTTCTCTATTCTCCATTCTCTGCACCCACCTCTATCCTTAATGAGAACATGTGGTACTAGAAATCAGTTTATATCAGCATCCCTGAATGTCAGAGGTAATTCTAGGCCAGTCCAGGCTGCTTCTCCAGAAATCTAAATTCTAAGATTGCCTATTCAGACTCTCACAGGGTGTTTACAACCAGGATTGCTGGTGTCTATAGCTGAGAGGAGGAAACCAGCTATGTTAAGAGATCCATTCTGAAAAAAGCTTTTATTTCCAGGTCTCACCATTCCATTTTTCAAATGAATGGAAATAAATCCAAGTTACATTGACTGTCTAAGGACTTTATAAATTTAAAATATCCAATAAGAGAAAAATGAATTTAAGGTGACTGAGGTTTTCCTCAGGTTGTACAGAAAAACAAATCTGTCTCAACACAGGAAATTACAAGAGAAGAGATGTGCCTTAACCATCTCCCTACTGGCTGTCTAAATTATCACCTTATTCCCTGTTAAAACTCTAACCAAAACCAGGTTATGATACAATTTTCACCTTTCCTTCTCCTACCATGTTCTTCCTTTATCTTCATACTTCCGTTTTTCCATTGTCTCCAACAGGTTTTTTGTATTTTTGACTCCCCAGCTTTATAGAAATGCCTTGTTTCTGAGACTTTCCTGCTGGGATTTTAAATAAAGTCTCTTTGCCAGTGGCCAGAGCTGTTTTTCTCCCTCTACCTAATTTTCTTAGGAATGTTCAATGAGAAGAAGTCCATCCAGATGGAAAGGAACACTGAACTCAAATAGATATATTTGCCTCTAAAAACATGGAATTATTTTGAGATTGTTAACAGGAACGAATTTTCAGAAAGGAATAAAATGGTTTCTTGAATGAATAAAGCAAGATCAAAATTGCAAGATATTTTTCTTGAAGTTTTATAATACAGCTCCCTGCACATAGCAGACTTTTAATGCATGTTTATGGGCTAATTTAGAAAAAATTTGGTTATCAGAGCCTGTGACAATAGGTGACTGAAGAAACTCTTTTGTCTAGATTCAAAAAGCCAATATGAGCTATATAGGCAAATTCCCTGATTCTCAATGTTTCATGGTAATTTTGATTGTTTACTACTTTATACAGACTCAATATTCACAATTTCAGTCTCGTTTGTAAAAGCAATCTATTAGTTGAACAAGAAAGAATATAATAAATCTTTAATATTGAGAGGATGAAAGTCGTTTCTTTCCTCAAATCCTAAGAGATTGTGGTTTTGATACTTGTAAAATATATTGTATGCAGCAAATTCAATAATTTTAATTTTAGCAAAGAAAAAAATACGTATGATGATAGAGCACTGAATACAGGTGTCATGTTTTGAAAAACTCATGTAATTTTTTTTAAATCTAAAACTAGATTTAGTGAAAATCTGCCATCTAGTGGTTATCATTCTCAATTTGACAGAGATAAAAGTATGGGTATTCACATTTGGCATGTCAAATGAAATGAGAATATCAATGGAATTAGCCAGTCCATTCTTTTAAATAAATATTTATTAATATCTGGGTATGACTAAGAGTGTTTCAATTATGAATCGACCCCAAGTTTAGCTGTTGTTCAGTCATCTTTTCAGTCATGTCTGACTCTTTGTGACTCCTTTTGAGGTTTTCTTTGCAAAGGTAATGGAGTGGTTTGCCATTTCCTTCTCCAAATAATTTTATAGCTGAGGAACTGGGTAAACAGGGTTAAGTGACTTGTCCAGGGTCCCACAGCTAGTAAGTGTCTGAGGCTAGATTTGAACTCAGTAAGAAGAGTCTTCCTGACATTAGACCCAGCCCTCTATCCATTGTGCCACCTAGCTCCTCACAATTTGATTCAAACCATTCCATTAAATGAAACAAATACTAATAACATGTTTAATGTTGTTGTTGTTAAGCAAATAAGAATTGAATATATAACTTAGAGAGTTACTTCTTCCTTTTCTAGGGTTGCCTGTCTAGTTCTTTTATTGACTAATTTTCTGGGGGTTTTAGCTTGTACCAAACTTTGTTTTATGGTTAACATTCTAATATCCTCCAGAACAGTATTTGCATTTGTTGTTTACGCTTTAGGGGATGGATAATCATGAATATTACAAACCAGTGATATTTGTACATGTGTATGCCTTGGGTTTAGGAAAATCCAATATTTTAAAAAGTATATATTTTAAAAACACAGTAGAGAAAGAATCATTTATGACTGCAAAAGAATTCATCTCAGAGGTCATAGGATCATGAAATTTTGAAATGGAAAGGACATTAGTGGTCACTGAGTCTAACTCCCTCATGTTATAAATGAGGAAATGGAGGAAGGGGAGGTAAGATGACTTGTGCAGGTCCTTTAAAAGTGATTCATTTCTAAAGTAGATTTACATGTAATTTTTCAAAAATGCATTTACCTTGTGATTCTTAAATAAGTACTATAGGGTGAAGAGGGGAAGGGGATTATAGTGGAGTCTTTTGATAATTTTGATATCCCTTGGTGTTGAAACCATTTCCTTTGTCACGTTTAGGGCCAGCCGGTTTGCAGAGAACCTCAGCAGCAAGGCCCAGAGGAAATACAGCCAAGTGAACAACATGAAGGGCAGGTGGCAAAAATGGGCTGATGAGCATCTGCAGTCCCAAAGGCTGAACCCCTTTAGTGAAGAGTTTGACCATGAGCTGGCCATGTCCAGCCGTCTACACAAAGGGGATGAGGGCTACGGGCGCCCCAAAGAGGGAACCAAAACTGCTGAACGGGCCAAGAGAGCAGAAGAACACATCTACCGGGAAATCATGGATCTGTGCTTTATCATCCGGACAATGGCTCACCACAGACGGGATGGCAAAATCCAAGTCACTTTTGGGGAACTCTTTGACAGATATGTACGGATTTCTGATAAGGTGGTGGGCATCCTTATGAGAGCCAGGAAACATGGACTCGTTCACTTTGAAGGAGAAATGCTATGGCAAGGCAGAGATGACCACGTGCTGATTACACTCCTGGAGTGATCTTACAGCCATATGCGTGGATCACAGGATCTATCTTATCTCGATATTAATTACAAATGGAGAAGAGCTATAAATGCAAATTACTGAGTAGCAGACTTGCAAATACTAAATTATTATTTTTACAACTTTGTGGTAATTTGCATCTTCTTCTATCTAGGAGAAATCTTGGGATATTTGAGAAAATAGACACAAATGGCTAATATTATTTAATAATGCAACTTATATTTGAAAGGCTATTTCTATCCAAATACCAGAGGCTACTTTCTGATCTAAAATTATTGACTATTTAATGCAGAACTGTTGATGAGTTTTAAGCAAAGGTATAAATCATAAGGCTTAAGAAGGATACTAACAATAGGAAAAATCCCGGCATGCTAATAGCTATTCCACAAACAGAAGAATAGAAAGAAGGCAGTTTACATTTCCATCATGCCATCATCTCATTAGATCCTGGAGATTACTCCTCTAAGCAAGTAGGGCAGATATCCCTATTCCAGATGAGAAAACATAGGCTCAGAGAGGTTGTGATTCACCCAAGGTTGCACAGCTAGTGACAGTGGTAAGCTGAGACTCAAACTCATTTTTCTGACTCTGAATCCAACACTCTAAAACCACGGATTCTGAGGTGTGTCCAATTTTTTTTTTCAGTAATACCACTTGAAGCATCTCTTGTTAATTGTAGTTAAACTAAACCTAAACTTGATTTAACTATTTTATTCATATTGTTTTCTTGAAATTATACCATTCTACAAATCTTAAAGTCATTAAATGTGATCCCAACATCCTTCAGAACTCCCATTAGGAGCTCAGATTACTGGGCAAGTTGCCAGGCGTCTTGCCATCCTCCCTTCATGTGGCCTACTCATTGGATTCCATGTACAAGCCGTATATCCAAACACAAACACCTGGAGCTCTTGGATACTTTTCACTATTTGATGTTTAGGACAACAGGGCTCAAATACCCAAAAGAGAGGGGATAATTCTTTAATCCAATTCAAAAAACATTTATTAAGGGACTACTATTTTCACAGATAAAATAAAATGACAAAACGGTCCCTTCCCTCAAGTGTCATGAATTCCCAGAGATTATGACTCTATAGAAATATATGGATCAAGAGAAGGGGAATTCTTTTATAATATGTACATAAAAATCTCATGAAACATCAGTAACATCTTACGATATTATTGGAAACGATTGATAATTTTTTTCTTGTGTTCTGTCTCCAGAAAATTTGACAAAAAAAATGAACAAAAACATTTTTAAAGTCAAACAATTTACACTTCCATTTTTTTAATAAACAACCTCCAAAAAAAAATTAGAGAAATTACCCTGTCATTCTAATGTAAAACAACATTACTTAAAAAAATAGGATTCATTGTTTAAAACAGTAAGGCACAGACAACTTCCAACAGCATTAATTCATGGTGGATGTTTCTTCATTAATGTAGATAAATAATTTTATATATCATATCAAGTTGTAAGAATAAAGTAGAAAGACTGCATTTCCCTTATATAAATGAAGCATTAATGATGACAAAGTAAATATCTGTCACACGAAGAGTGGAACTGATGACATGTAATTCTACAAAATTTGTCAAAAGTTAATAAGGAGACATCTAAGACTACCTTCACAGTATAATTTGTAGTGCAAATAAAGTATATATGAATATTTTATAATTACAAGGACTTCACATACTTCACAACATACTTCTTCTTGTAACAATGACCACTCACACGACAATGTAGTATGAGCACACAGGCAGAGGAAAATTCCAGTCTGAGCCCGAGATTTCTGGGGGGTTATTTATGTCTTTCTATTAAAGAGGTTCTCTTTCAAACTGAAAGTTCAAATGTCTTCTTAATGAAGAAAAGGTGTACATTTTTCTTTCAATAGAGTTGGAACCAAACAAAAATTAGCTACAAAAACATTTTAATGTGTGTTTATATGTTAATAACATTACTAGAATGCACCATTCTATCCCAATGATTGCAGCAAAATATTCAGAAATAAAGACCATTTTTCAACACATTCTTATATTTGTGTTTCAATTTGTGGGTAAAGCAAATATAAAGAAAACTTCATACCATTACCTTCTTGCATGAGACTTGCAAAGAGAGAGAAATATTGACTCATTTGACTTGTAATGAATGCCCTTCAGGGAAGTAAGCTTTGGTTAAGGCTCCCATAGAAAAGACATGTCTTCCAGTACACTGATTATTAATGTATGGCCAACTTAAAACATAGTTGTTTAGGATACTGTGTAACTGAGTTATTATCTGATCCCTGTATATATAGGTAACCAGCTGGTTTGTGTTGAATATATTATTGACAGATAGACTGCAGTCTTGGAGTAGGTTGCATTCCTACGGTTGGTCACAAGGGTACCAAATGAGGGTGTGGGTATAGGTATGGTGACTTAGTGAAAACCAATCACTATGGTTGAGAAATGCAATTCCAAGTATATTGAGTTTCAGGTTTCACATTAAAGCATAAACATGAGTAATAATCAGAATGGAGAGGTCTTTCAAAATCATATTAGGATCTTTTTGAATAAAGTGGTGATGTTTAGCTTGTAGAAGTCTTGGAGACTGTAACATGGCCTGGGGAACATGTTCTTTTTGTTCAAATCGTTAGATGGGTTATCATATGGAAGAGGAATCATATTGTATGCTGCTTTGCACCAAACTTCAAAGTCAGCATGTCTAAAATTGAGCTTACTTTCTTTCCCCTCTAAACTTGTTTCATCTTTTGACTTCATTCTATTTTGACATTTGGTTGTTGTTCAGCCATTTCAGTCGTGTCCAACTCTTCATGATCCCGTTTGGGGTTTTCTCAGAAAAGAAACTAGAGTGGTTTACCATTTCCCTCTCCAGCTCATTTCAAAGATGAGGAAACTGAGTTAAACAGGTTCACACAGCTAGTAAATGTCTGAAGCTGGATTTGAATCCAGGAAGATAAGTCTCTTGATTCTAGGTATAGTATTCCATTCACTGTGCTATCTAGCTGCCCCCTAATTTTTTACTTGCATATCTATAACCTGAGAGTTATCTTTAACTCTCTCCTCCACATTACCTCATGGTTATAGAAAACATGCCTGTTGGGAACCTTGTGGCTTCAACAGACTAGCCAGCAATATAAATAACACTTTCAGCTGGCTTTAGTGTCCCTACAAATTGGATTTTGTCATTACAGGTATCAATCACTCAATTAAACAGCAAGCATTTATTAACGCTCACCATGTGAGCTAAGGGCAAGGGATTCAAAAAGAGGCAAAAGCAGTCCTCTTTCTCAAGCTGCTTACATTCAAATGCTGGAGATATCAGGCAAATGAAAGATACATACAGAGTAGAGAAAAGACAATGTTATAGAGAAGGATTGAGAAGCTGGTTGGGGGAGAGGAGGAGCACGAGAACTAGTAAAGACTTCTTCTGGAAGGTGGTGTGTTGGCTGAGTCTTGTAGAAACCCAAGAATTCAAATAGAAAGAGCTTTCCAGGCATGGAAGATGACTGGCATAAAGGTATGGAGATGGGAGATGAAAAGTTGTGTGTGAAGAAAAGCAGGTAAACCAGTATGGCTGGATTGTAGAGCACTTGAAGGGGAAGACTGGAAAGCGAGAAAGGGGCCAGACTCTGAAGAGATTTAAATGTTCAAAAACATCCTTATATTTGTTCCTGAAGGTAATAGGAAGCCCTTGGAGCTTACTGAAAAGGGACCTGACATGGTGAGAACTATGCTTTAGGAAAACCACTTTAGCTACTGTTTGGAGGATAGATATGGGAAGACACTTAAGGCAGAGAGACTTATTAAAGTCCATTGCAATAGTTTAGGTGAGAGGTAAGAAGGAGCTAAACTAGAAGGCTAACTGGGTGAGTGAAGAGAAAAAGATGTAAGAGAGATGTTGTAAAAGTAGATATGACAAAATATGATGATTGGTTTTATGTATGGGGTGAATGAGAGTAAGGAGTTGGAAATAATATCTAGATTTCAGACCTGTGTAACAGGGAGGATGGTAGTATTTTTGATAGTACTAGAGTAAGTTTGGGAAAGCAGAGGACTTGGGGAAAATATAATGAGTTTTATTTTGGATATTTTGAGTTTGAAATACTTATGGGACATCCAGTTCAAAATGTCCAATAAATTGTTGGCAATGTAGCCTAAAGCTCTGGAAGAAGCCTAGGGCTGGATATACAGATCTGGAAATCATCTGCTTGGAGATGATAATTGAACCCATTAGAGATGATGAAATCTACAAGAAACAACATAAAGAGAAGGGAAGAGGGTCCAGGCCAGAAGTTTGGTGGATACTCATGCCTTAGGGTTATGACATGAAGATTCAGCAGAGCCTGAGGAATGTCAGACATGTAGGAGGGAAACCTAGAGATGGTTGTGCCAAAGATCCAGAGAAGAGTAAGTCTCCAGGAGGAAAAGGTGATCCACAGTGTCAAAGGCTTCAAAGGAGACTGAGGAGTGATCAGACAGGTAGGAAGAGAATCAGAGAGAAGAATGTAACAGAAGCCTCGAGAGACGAGTGTATCAATTAGAAGAGGGTCATTAACAGTGTCAAAGGAGAGGTCAGGAAGGATGAAGATTAAAACAGTCAATGGATTTGATCATTAAAAGATCATCATTAATTTTGGAAGGAACAATTTTAGTGGAATGATGAGGTAAGAAGGTAGATTGCAGGTTTAGAAGAGAGAGGAGAAGAAGTGGAGGTACCAAATATGAATAACTTTTTCAAAGGACAGATGTAGAATTGATAGCAAGGAATTTGGCTCAAGGGAGGTTATTTTTCAGAATAAAAGAGACATGGGCATGTTTGTTAGAGGATACAGAAAGATCCAGTAGATAGGGAGAAACTGAAGATGAGAGAGGGAGATGGTAGTGCGGGGAATCTGCTTGAGAAGACAGAAGGGGCAGCACTTTGGCTATCTATCTTCTATGTCTCCCTCTTCACATAACCGGTTCATCTTCTCTTATTATACAATTTCCTGATTACAGTTTTTATTCCTGTTCCTTTGAAGTTCCTCAGTGATTATATGTTCCAGCCTGCTCACACCCACCTTCTATTTCTACATTGCCTTCCACACAAAAGCGTTCTGATAAATATTAACAAGTTCTCCAGAAGGAAAAGAAAGCATTACATACTTTTAAGTTTAATACAAATTTACATTTTCTCCATCACTTTCTTACATCTAAACAATCAACAAAATAATAAATCAATCCCTGATTTGTAAATGCTCACAGTGAAAATTTAACACCTAGTTCTCAGAAACATACCCCTACATTGGATGGTGATCCAAATGAATATCATATATTCTTCAACCATTTTTTTGTGTGGATAGCATAGCTCAGAGCTGGGTGGGGAATCTGCCACCACAAGGCCCTAGATACATTTTTTTAGTGGTTATGGATCACTTTCAAGAGGTTCTGCAATATTTCAGAGATTCATGCAAAAAGTATATAGTCATCTGCCAACAGAAGTTTCTAGACAGCAGAGGTGTCAACTCAATATTAGGGGTCACTAATCTATACAAGGGCAGTTGGTTGGTGCATTGGATAGAGTGACAGACCTGGAGTCAGGAAGACTATCTTCCTAAGTTCAAATCTGGTCTCAGACACTTGTGACTCTAAGTAAGTCATTTAACCCTATTTGCCTCAAGTTTCCTCATCTGTAAAATGAGCTGAAGAAGGAAATGGTAAACTATTCTAGTATCTTTGCCAAGAAAAGTCCAAAAGGGTTCAAAAAGAGTTGGACACAATTGAAAACAACTGAACAACAAATAAGTCTATACAAAAGGATCCCTACTGGCAAAATATTAACTTAGTTTTTAAAATGTAATGTTATCTATGTTGTGTTCTTTTCTATTTTGTTAAATATTTCCCAATTATACTTTATTTAACTAAATTAATTTAATTATATTTTTATTTATTTTGGCAAAACTTAGAAGTGTGTTTGACACCTCTGATCTAGTCTCATCATATATTTTCAGTGGCATCTGGCATCTGAGAGATCATGTAAATAAGAGTATTACACAACTGGAAAAGAGAAAATGGTGGAAATTTTTTTCAACTTGGATTCTTTTCAGAAGCCTCAGGAAGATTTTATTTGCTACCCAGGCCACCTAACTGCACACACCCAGAGCAAGGCTAAGCCTTCTAAAGACTATATATGTCAGTAGCAATCCCTGAGTATAACTTGACAAACATTCCATTTATGAAGAATGAGTATTAGGCAGCATGTCTACTCAGGTATTTCTCTAGAGTTAGCTTTATTAGCCATTGCCTATATAAAATAAAATTCTTAAGGAACAAGTATTTCCATCAGAGAACATCCAAAAGAATACGACTACCTATAAATTCAGAGGACAATTCTCTTTTTAAATATTTTTTTTTATTTTAGACAAATACAAAAACATAAATACATAAGAAAAAAGAAATATCGTTTAAACTTAAATATAAAAGAAAAAAAACATGCCATGCGCGCAGCAAAACCTAGGAGAGTATTCAAAATACATAGCAATAATTTATCATTTCATGAAAGCCTATATGTTAAATACTGTGTTTAGTTGAAAGCTGTTCATCTTTTCTTTGCTTCCTTGTAGATTTTATTCTGTTCTCTGCTGTACATTTTTCTGGGTTATTTTTGCCCCTTCCTGCTCCCTACCCACTACCCCAAGGCTACAATTGAGCATGGATATATTTATAAATATTGATATATACATACACATCTACATATATACCCATACATACATAAACATAAACTTTCCCTAAGAGATTCTTCTCCTAATCTTGTTTTTATGTTTGTACATCTTTTTTTTCTAACTCCTCTACTTCTACCTGTTCCTTGTCCTATTACTTAACCTACCCCCACTCCAGCAATCCCTCCCTTATCCTCTCATTTCCCTAAATCTAAATATTCTTCTATATTCCCCTTTTAACCAATTCCCTCACTCTCCCCTCTAAAGATTTCTCCTTTATCCTCTTCCCCTTCCCTATCTGTTTAGAGTTTTATTTCTTTTTTAAATTTAGAAGACTCCTATAATCTTCTAGATGTGAATTTTTCCCTCTTAAACTCATTCGCGATGAAGATAGGTTTCCAGAACCAACAGCCACCCTATTCCTCTAATTCCTGTTTTGGAATTAACTAATTTCTTTGTATTTGGTTCTTCCTCTTGCACTTTATTTGTATAGGATAATTACTCTTTTAGCTGTTCTTGAACATTTTTTGCTTTTTAAAGTCATATCATACTCAGGTCTACTCCAATCTTTCTTAAGAGCTACCTAATTATTAGTGACAATCAGACATAGGTTTGACATTTTCCATACATAAAAGGTAAATACTCTATCCTTATTGAGCCTCTTGTAATTGGTCATGGGTATGTTCCTTATATTTCTCTTGGCTCTTGTGTGTCAAATCTTCTGTTGAGTTCAGGGCTTTTTTTAATGGTGTGCTGAAAATCTAACAATTGATCAAATGCCCATTTTTTTCAATGCAAAATTATAATTAGCTTTGCTAGGTATCAATTTTCAGCTACAGGCCCAGTTCTTTTGCCCTTTGATATGTAGTGTTCCAAGCCCTGAGATCTTTTAGTGTCGCCACCTCTAGACCTTGTGTGATTCTAATCGTGGTACCATCGTATGTAAATTATTTTTTTCTTGTCTCGTAATATTTTGTCCTTGTTTTGAGGGTTTTAGAATTTAATGATAATATTCCTGTGAGTTTTCCTTGTAGGGTCTCTTTCAGGTGGTGATTGGTGGATTTTTTTCTGTTTCTATTTCCCCCTCTTGTTCTAACGCTTCAGGGCAATTTTCTTTAATTATTTTTTTGTATTATTGTCTCAAGATTCTTTTTTTTTTTTTTGGATCAGAACATTCAGTTAGTTCAATTATTCTTATGTTTTCTCTTCTTGATCTGTTCTCTAGATTCATTGTTTTTTTATCTGTTCATCTGTTTCTGAACCTAAAAGCCTGCATGAGGTCTCAGTAAGGTTTTGGGTCTTCAACTTGCCTTTTTTCAGTCTCTCTGGGAGTTGGACTTCAGTTGGTTTGCTCCAGGTCTGATCATTTCCAGTGTTTATAGACTTCTCTGTAAATCTCCCTATGCCAATCTAGGATGGAAAAAAAAAAAGATTCACTGTGATTTCTTTCTTGGGTGTCCTGATCAGGTACATTTTCCTGATCTTTGTGGAGAAGTGTTGGAAGAGCTGGGCAAAACCTGTTTTCCTGTCATTTCATCTTTCACCTGTCACCTTGACTCTGCAAATATGTTCCTTAACAAATCCAGGCTTATGTGTAAATATATAGTTGTGAACTTGAATTAAAGCTAACAATCACATTTTCCTAAAATTGCTACCCCTCCCAAACTAAATTTTTGATTTCCAAAAACATAGTCCACGAGTAAGCAAACTTTTTTTCTGTAAAGGGCTGAATAGTAATTATCTTAGGCTTTGCAGGTTAAAAGACAAAATCAAGAATGTAGGTACTTATACAGCAAGAGAAAAAATAAATTTCCACAAATGTTTTATTGGCTAAGTTCAAAATGCAATGACAATAACAAAGTACAATTTTTCTACAATACAGGTCTACTAATGAGTTTCTTGGAAGGTTAAAAGTTAGTGTCTAATTGCAAATATTCATGCTAATGCTGATCTGTAATCAGATTTTTATATTTCATCTTTGAAAATGTCTTTTTATAGATAAACCCTATTAAATGCTCATATCAATCTATGACATGTGATATTAACTGAGCATATTCATCATTTGGAAAGCATTTGAAAGTGAGGTAGAAGCTCCTCAATTGCATAGTTATGGATTTTGAAATAGGAAAAACTTGCCCTGCTGCCTGAAAAACAATGCTAGAAGGCTAGTTGAACTCAGAAAATAAATCCCCTGCAAATCTGTGTGTGTGGTAATAGATACTGCTTAACTTTTGATAGCATAAGAAATGTATAAAGTGGTTTAACATTATTTGTGATTCAAATGTCAGTTGTTAATGGACTTTTCACAGTATGCTGCGCATAAAATACTGTTTTGTCCTGTAATTTTAGGTTGAATTCACTATGAAACATTATCAAATCTGCAGCAAAAGCTAATTTCCAAAGTCATTTAGTATTCAAAAACAGTGTATGAAGGCAGTTCTCATTTAGAAAAAAATCAATTTCAGTCCTGAGCTCAAAAAATCAGAAGAAAAACTTTTTTTCTCTTCTTTTATTTTGATATTATGGGTTTGCACTGGTAATAAAAAATGATAAAACGTTGCAGTACAATGACATATACATAGATAAGTATCTAATCACTAGAAGTGCTGTTATAACTGTATCACTGCAGCCTGCAGTCCACTGAACAAATGTGATGAGAGTGTCACAAATGATTTGTCATAACTGCTTGACTGCCATTGTGGTGCAAAAGCAGCCATCCATAAATAAGCATAAATAGCTATGTTGCAATAAAACTTTGCTTATGGATGGTAAAATTTGAATTTCATATAATGTTAATGTGTCAAAATATTCTTCTTTTGATGTTTTACAACCACTTAAGAAAGAAAAAACCATTATTACCCCGTGGTCTGTAAAATAGGCAGAGGGCCAGATTTTGCCTGTCAGCCAGTTTACTTATTCCTCCTGGAGGTTATTTGTGGCATCCTTGTAGGACAAAGATAACATTACACTTAATGAAAGATATACAAAAATAAACAATAAATTATTCAATTTGCTTTCTCTACGCTTCTCCTCACCTGGCTTGACTGCAGGGATAGGACAGAAATGTCGTTCTATCAAGTACTTCTACTGGTCCTTTTCTCTGAGCTGCCTAATACTGTAAGAGGATACAACCTTGAACACTGAATTCCCAGTGATATTAATAAGGTTCCTGAATTTATTCAGCAATGATTAACAAATTCCTACCCCCCTTCCAGTGACTCTTAAATCCATTATGCTCTTCTCTACTTTTTAAATGTTTTCTCAGTTAGTAAAAATCTGCGTTCTCATCACCTCTCCTACCACACTCAATAAAGAATTGAAAGAAAACCCATTGTGAATGTGTCATCACCAAGCAAAACATAATTTTACATCAGCCTTGTCCAAAAACATTGCTTCATTCTCCATTCTGAGTATTTCAGTATCAGGAAGGAGGTAACATCAGCCCTCTAGAACCTTGGCTATGTCTTTATGCTGAACAGACTCCCTAATTCTTTCAAAGTGGTTTGTCTCTTCCATAATATCATCACATTAACTGTTGCCCGAGTTCTGTTCACTTCACTCTCAATCAGTTCATATTTCCCATATGAATCTGTTCACATTCCCCGGTTTTTTGAATTTTTCATCATTTCTTACAGAACAATGATATGGTTTTCATTATTTCTTACAGAACAATAGTATTGCACCACACTTAATTTGTTCAGCCATTCTCCAATTGGTGGGCCCTTCTTCAGATTCTCATTCTCTTTATTTGCGGTGGGGTAATAACCTTGGAGGTTGCAGAGTAAGTCTCTCCCTTACTCTGTCGGCCCCATTCTCCTTTCACCCCTTTCCCTCATTCCTCTATTGAATGAAATGTATTTCTGTACTGAACGATGTGTCAAATCATTCTCCCCACCCCTCTCCCTTCTTGTTTGTATCGATGTCCACTTGCACACTTAGATTACGTGGGATAACTTCCTTTAACCTTCCTTTTCGTCTCTTTCCATTCTTAAGATCAAGACATAACAAAATCACTCCCAGATCTCCTATGAGCCCTGCTGTAGAAAGGGTTCATAGAGGACCATATTTGATATAAGCAATTTATACTTTAGTTCCTTTAAATTGTTCATTCATGTTTATTGCTTATTATTTCTCTTAACTGCTGTGTTTGAGCTTTTCTACTCAGCTCTGGTCTTTTAATCAAGAATGCTTTTAAGTTCTCTATTTAATCAAAGTTCCATTTCCCCCTACAGAATAATAGTTTTGCTACATAAGTGTTCTTGGATGTTGTTAAATTTCAAGCTGTTTCTTCATGGTGGTAACTGCTAAATCATGTATTCTAGACTGGGGCTCCTCAGCACCTCAATTCTTCCTTTCTGGCTGCTTGCAGTATTTTACTTTTGACCTATAAAGTATAAATTTCACTGTAATTCATAAGATTTTTCATTTGGGGGGTGATTCTGGATCCTTTTCCTTTCTACTTTGCCCTCTGGACCTTTCTTACAGGATTATGTACATTCTTGGTCATGGCGTTTGGGTAGACTAATTAACTTTTTCTCTTTGACCTACATGTTACAAGGTGAGTTGTTTTTGCTATGAAATACCTTGTATTTCAGCTTTGTTTTTTCAGCCTTTTGACTTAGTTTTAACATTTCTTCTTGCTTCATGAAGTCATTTGCTTAGTATTTTGTTGTCAGGTTTTGTACCTCTTGCGAATAAGCTTTTAACTCCCTTTCTGTTTCTTTTTTCCATGGTTCTAATTTTTCTTCTATCACTTATTTCATTTATAAAGTATTTTAAAATTCTTGTTTCATCTCTTCCAGGTAGTCTCATTAAATTTGTGCCTAAACTAAGTATTTTCTTTTTCTTTTCTGTCTTTGTAGATATTTTGGAACATTCTCTTCTCTGTTTGATGTAAGCATCCCTGTAACCATAACAGCATTTTGTGGTAATCTTCTTTGTTTGTTTCTAGCCTACCGCCTGATTGCAGACTTTATATTTGGGGCAAGTTTTGTGCACTTCTGGAGGAAGTGCTGGGCTGGTTGCTGTTTTTTTGGGAATGGCTCGGGCTGGGGATCTGCAAGTTTTCAGTAGTCCAAAAGCAGTCTTATCTACCGCAGCATCTGACCACGAGAGCCTACTGGTCTGAATTCTGCAAGTTTCTGATCTATGTTTGGGTCCAGACAATGATAGATTGCTGCTAGATTAACCCACCATCAGCCCGCTAAGAAACTGCTTATTCAGTGTAGTTGTTCTGCTCTAGCTATTGCTCTCCATGCTTCAGAATTTGCTTCTTTCTTAGTACGCTGCCTAGGGTGTGCAACCCAGAACCAGCCCATCAAGCTGTGACGTTTAACAGCTGTCCTTATGGTAATCTTGTTTTACCCCATCTGAGACCTCTTACCCTGGTGTACAGCTTCTCCGAGTGCCAGTGTGTTCACCTAGGCATGTTCCTGGTCAAACCTAGTCTCCCTATGCAGACTTAAGTAATATCAGTTAGGTTATCACTGCAGAAAGGCAATCTTTTGACATTCTCCTAATTTAACTCACTATTCCACTCATTAAAGTAGCTTTTTCAAACCTTTAATGTTTCTCTTCAAATCTCCCATATCTCCCCCTCTATTGCAACTGAAAACCTTACCTCATATTTCAATGAAAAATTGTGGTACATGACTTCTGCCACGATCTCAACTTTAACTTCTCACATACTGAATGAGGTGGTCTAATTGTCAAGACAAACCCAAGACATACACAAATAATCCTATTCTACTGCATCTTCTTCCGGCAAACTGTCTCCTCTTATCATACCCCTTCTCTTATTATCTTTCCTTTTTTACCTACTGGCTAGCTGCTTCCCTACTGTCTTCATGTCTCCTTTATACCTAGGGGAAAAAAAAACCCTTCACTTGATTCATGAATTCCCACTGTCATCTCCTAATTCTCCTCCCTTTTGTGGCTGAATTCCTTAAGAAGGCCATCTATAATATACACTTGCACCTTTCACTCAACTTCACAACTTAACTTAAGATAAATCATCTCCTGACTCCAGACATTTTCCCTGGCTATCCCCTATGTATGGAATATTCTATCTTCTAATCTCAGCCTCCTTGCTTCCCTCTACCCTCAGGTGAAATCCTACCTTCTACATGAAAGTCCTTCCTGGTATCTCTAAATTTCAGTCCTTTTCCTCTGTTGATTTCCCATTTGTCTGGTACAGTTTGTTTGAATACTGTCTCCCCCACTGGACTATAAAGTCTTTGAACGTTTTTTGCCTTTTTTTTTTTTAATCTCCAGTATGTAGTATAGTGCCTGGCACAGAGTTGACACTTAATAAATTATTATTGACTGACTTCAATAAATTGCAACTCAAATTTTTATACATGTATTTTAGTTTTATTTGCTATACATCACTATAACCTTATTATAATTGAAATCCATTACAGGATTATTTAGTCTTAACTCCACAAAGACAATAATACTGCTGTGGAAGACCCAAGGAGAAAAAGGTGATATTTATTTACAGTTCCTTATATTGTAAACATTTAATCTATATAATGCTATTAACGTCTAACAAGAATTAAGAGATTTACATAGACAATTAAGGAAACGTCCTGTACTTCCATTCGTATTCAGCAATAGCATATTACGACAGAGCTTCTATTTGCTCCTATTAATTACCCTAGCAGTAAGTTTTCTTCAGTTAAGTATTTAACTTTCAAAAGAACTAAATATACTGAAGTGCTATACAACTACATCTATTTAAGCCCACACAGCTGGTTTTTATTCCATTTTAAGAATAATTTAAAGTGCTATAAGCAACCTGTCAATCAACACTTTCTATAAGAACAAAACTACCTTTAAACATTATTTTACAAGATAATATACAATGTTCATCTGGAATAGCTGAAGTTTCAGCACAAAGTCACTGTCACAAGTATAACAGCAGTTTTTGTTTTTTTTGCATAACATAGAATAGAAGCTTTGAAATGAACTGTTTTAATGAGTTGTTATTGCCACAATGGTTTATTACTGATTTTCCTACAAAAGAGGACAAGAACTACTGGTATATTCTAGCCTGCCATTTTTTTTTCCTTGAGGTCACGACAGTAAATTTGCATATTCCACGAATCTACTGAGTTACGATATTGTCTACTATAGTACATGACCCATTTTATTAGCGCTGGTGCTAACTAATTTACAACATATATCCACTCAATTTTTAAAAAATCACGTTTTTCTTTTTTGGACAAGAATAAACTATATTTTTGGATTTGAAGTGCAACAAGGCTAAAACAACAAAACCATAAAATAGTGTATCTGATATTTTATGCTGAAGAAATATGCATGTGTTTCATAGTCTTTGTACTTCTGATAATGCCCTGCTAAGCTACAAATAAGTTAATACTATAATTTCTTACTTAATATATTAAACCAAATAGAATCATTAAGTTCTCATACTCCTTTGCAGTTTTACAAATCTTTAGCAGAATCCAATAGTGTTGTTTCCCCAAACCTGCAAGTATAATATGGTCTAATATAATCAGCATTCTTCCTTCATTTCACTTATTCTAAAATGGAACTGAGAATGCCTTCTAAATAAATAAATGGTGCTGTTATACTTAAGTGAACTAAAAACTAGACAAATATCCTTTAATTTGGCATACAGTTTTTTATGTATTGGTTCTACAATGCAAGTTGGTCACTCTCAACCTCAGCAGTACTGTGGTCTATCATTACTTATGATCTCAATCTATGCCCCACATGTTATTCCTTTAAAGGAATTAATATAATTTTAAAAATTAACTAGGTGAAAGTTCAACATAGCAGCACTAACATCAGAGAGATTGTGACGATTTTTAGATGGGAGTTTAACAACTCCTTTGTCAAGCTGCAGTTAAACTGCAAACTATTTATACTACATGGCACTAGATAAGTATTATACCTTAAGAACTCAGGGGGAGGAACATGATTTTAAAAAACCTGCAAAATTATACCTAAATAAATGGTGACACAGACTCATCTAAAATAGTGACACGCTACATTATATTGCTTCATGAACTTTCCAAACTATGCTTGTCCATGTCAGGTTTGGGGCATTATCCTGGTAAGAAGAGTAGTTATTCAAAAGCCCATATTTCAATGTCTTGAATAAAGAAATCTTCTTTTTTAGAAAGTGTATGGTTCCCAAATGTTTTACAGGAATGACTTCTACCATGGTAGAGATCCCCATCAAGCCAAAGTGCAAACTCTCCCCTGCAATGAAAAAAAGAATTAGAAGAATTCTAAAAATAGTTAACAAAAATGAAATTACACACTTGAACTGTCAACAACTCCCCAAATCTTCACTGACTATTTTCAGTTTACTATCATCCCTACTCCATTATTCTACGTGTTCTTGCTGTTTCCATATCATGAAGCATTATATTTCTAAGGGTCTGATATGTATAAAAATGCTGGGATTGATGTTGGGAACAAATACAAAAGGATATTGTCCCTGCCCTGATGGAACTTACCTATGTATGTATTAGTACAATTTGAGGTAGGTCCTGAAAGACCAGGATTTCCAAAGGTGGAGATATAAGGGGGAAGGGAAATAATAAAAGCATTCCAGGCACAGGGAACGGCACTAAAAAAGCCCAGCACCGGACATGTACAAGATTAAGCAGTTAAGTTTGGCTAACTCTGGCTGCTAGAGCAAAGCACAGGGAATACTCTATGAGGATACATAGTATGGAAGCAGTTTATATTTTATTTGGTGGGAAAAAGGGGACCTACTAAAGAGTTTTTAAGCAGAGAAATAATCTTATCTATGATTAATGAAGATTAGTCTGCAAGTAGTATTAAGGACAGACTGCAGTACAAAGAGAGTAGAGGAAACTAGTCAGGGACCTGCTGTAACAATCCTGTATAGTATCATTATGTGAAACAAACCAAAACTAATCACTGTACTTTTTTCAAAATTGCTATGTCAGGAAATAGGAAAAACATAAGTATATAGCAAAGGCTGGACATTTTTGTAACACTTCATTTTTTTATTCACTAACTTTCTTTTAGCCTGATTTAGTTTCATTTAGTCAGTCTACAATCAATCAACATTTAGTCAGTAAGCACTCATTAAATGTTTACTACGTACCAGGCACTGGGCTAAAGATACAAATGAAGATAAAAACCAGCCTCTGCCCTTAAAGAACATACATTCTAATGGAGGAGATAACACGTAAATACACAGAGTACAGGAAGGTAATATGAAAGGGGAAGACATTTGGATTTAGGAATTCTGTGTTAATCAGAAAGAAGGATTTACTCAGATACAATGAACATGTGTACATTTAACACAATAAAAGTGTTATATGTTACACGTCATAATATTACCCAGACAGAAGAACAACACCACGTGAAACCTAAGTACATATAAAAATGGTCGGTTAATATAATCCAATTAGTGTCTGAGGTAGACGCAGCCAGGAGGTATTAGGTAGAGAATGTTGGACCTACAGTCAGGAAGATTTGAGTCCAATCTAGCCCTTTTCACTTAGCTGTATGACCATGGCCAAAGTACTGAACCTGTGTGCCTCAGTGTCCTCATCTATAAAGCGGAGATAATACCCTCTTAGGGTGTTGTGAGGATCAAAAGAAGTATTATTTGTACAGCACTTTGTAAATTTTAAAGCACAACATACAAATGCTTATCATCATCCTCATCCTCATCATTATGATGTTGTGTCCCACACTTGTGTTAAGATATTCCACTGTATTAAAGGATATGACCTGTGTTCACTTAATGATAAAGATAGAATTTACTTGTAGATTTGGAAGTCCCAAACCATCTAAGGCAAGAAAATATGGGTACATCTCAAAAGATCTAGGTCAAAAAGATCTATATAGATTTAAATTCAAGAGATTGTAGTTTTCTCACACACCTATCAAAAGCAACTGATTTTATTTTAGAACATGAGTTTACTTTTATCAATAGATTCAAAGTGTTGTGGGAATGGCACTCTCATCTCAAGCTCTTTAGCTTGAGAAGTCTCTTCATGCATGTATCTGATAAGAAATCTCTTGGTCAAAAATAGCCATGAGTTTGGATAGGGAATGCTGAGATGGTAACTAAGTTAAAAAAACATTCTCCAAAGTAAGTAAACTATAATAATATATGTTTAAGCCTGATTGATTTAGAGGTCATCTCATTCCTTACCCCACCTCCCATATCTCCATCTTTGAAAATACCAATCTTTCAGGACCTACAATCCAGGAAAGAAAGGGTCTTACAAAGAGTCCTTGCACTATTGTATGGAGAACTTCTTTCGTTTGATGGTCCAGGAAGCTTCAAATTTATGAACAGATGATCTTATTCCAAAAATTGCTTTTTAGAACAAGGGGTATCTACAAAAAGGTTGGTCAGGGTCTATGGCAGCCTAGAAAAATCTACTTAATCCATAATGTACTCTTCTTGTAGTATTGCAGTGACTCTAGAGATCCTACAGAGTATTAAAGGCTTTAAATATAGACACTGTGATGTTGTATATCTTTCAACAAAAGACTGATCGAAATTGGTTCAAAATATATGAAAAAATCACTAAATGTCTGACTACTACTTTTTAGGGTCCAGAAATTTATAATCTACATGGTTGGAGATAGTACTACTGAATGGAGCTGAAGGAAATCATAACCGTATATGCCAACTGACCCTTACAAATTTGTCATTTAATTTACTGAATGGAGCTGAAGGAAATCATAACCGTATATGCCAACTGACCCTTACAAATTTGTCATTTAATTTTAACTGGACCCTCACTGAAGCCAGGTAATCCATCTAACTTTTTCCTAATTTATTCTCTATACCATTAGCAAAAGCAGCCTTTTCTAAGCTATCTTTTCTCTCATTAAGCCTCTGAAAGAACCCTTTCTCCCAAACTTCTTACCTGAGGACCTTAACTCATGTTTTACTGGGAAAAAAAATAAAACCTGAGGCTATTCACTACAAACTCCCTTTTCTTCCCTTCATCATGGCTCCCACACAGTCTCTCCTTTTATCTAGTCATTGAAGAAGCAGTAGTCCTTTTTCCTAATCAAAGCCAACCTCATTATACGTACCCTTGATCTCATCATTTCCCATCTTCACAGGAGAATGTCTCCACTAATCATTTCCCACCTCTTCTAATCTTTAATTTCTCCCTTTCTAATGGATTTTCCCCCAATGTCTACAAACAAGCTCAAGCATCTCTCTTCCTTAAAAAATGCCCACTCCCATCCTATTTCTCTCCTTTCTTTCTGAGCCAAACTTCTTGAAAAAAACCTCCTTTTCTACACTATTGATTTCACTTATTCTCTTCTGAGGGGAAAAAAAGCTGCTTTATATTTCTAAGGAAAGCTGAGAGTGTGTGTTCGCGTGTGCATGTATGCAGGGGGGAAAGGGAGGAAGAAATGGGTGGAAACAGAATGGACTAGATTCTATTTTTCAGTTTTTTCTTAATATTGGTTTTTAAGTGAAATAAGACTCATAC
>CM053773.1:136938725-137006422 GCA_028658325.1 Potorous gilbertii | reverse complement strand
TCCTTGGACAAAAACAATAAAATTCTGATCCACAAACTATCACTCAATCTAATTACCTAAGGACAATGCTCACTCTCATAAAGTGAATTTGTTCATCCATACGTGAATATACTTCTATTGGTATATTGCAGAAATTAATCTTAATAGGTTCAAATCTTCTAGATAAGCATAATCTTAAGTGAAAAAAACTCTTATTTTTAAAAAACCGAAATAAAAATCTATAAATTTTATTTTAAAAACTCCTAAAGTGAAAACAATTTAGTAACCTATAGTTGAACTTTTTTAAAGGATTTTTATGCTAAATACTTTAAGTTACTTACCCGCCTCCACCAAAAGCTAGGGCATCCATATCTCCTTTGATAAAAAACATATTATCTCCAGTCCACTTAAATACCTAATAAAAAATAGTGATTTTAAGGTAAGCTTTATTTTGTGGAATCAAGAATGTATAAACAAACGCAGAATGGATGAAAATAGTCATAAAATTTATGCAGTCACCTAGAATTTTTTTACAAGTCAAACTGATAGTAATTATCAGACAAATTACAGTTATACTTAAGAGGAGGTTGGAAGGTTAGAAACAGAGGAGGGACAAGTGGTTTTATCTTTCTGAATCTCCCAGAAAGTAATTCTCTCTCCTTAGTCTGAATGAGGTCATTCATTTAATAATTATTCATTAAATACATTAAAGCTGCCCAGCACTATGACAGAGAACAGCCACAGACTTCCGTATCTCTCATGTTTTGATTTGTATTAGTTACTTATGTTCAATTTAATCACTATAGGCTCTTAAGAAGGCAAAAGATTTATCTTTTTTTTCTAGGAGAGCACTGAACAAATTAAGAAGAAGCCACTGATTTGCAACATTTTCATAGTTTGAACCGTAACTGTGTTTATGGTGTACAGACAATATATCAATGAATGAGCATTTATTAAGTACTTCCTATGTGCCAGGTCCTAGGGATACAAAAACAGAAGTGAGAGCGTCTCTGCCTTCAAGCAGCTAACATATTCTATCTCTTGGTTCTCTTCCAGTTTGACCATTCCCCAAAGCTATCCTGCCACATTTTCTCTCATCATCTTTATACCGATGAGTCTCAGAGATATGTGTGTGTGCGTGTGCGCATGCGTGTGTGTATATGTATGTAGCACCAATCTGAGCTCCGTGTCCACATCACCAATTGCCTAATAAACATTTTGAAACGGATTTCTACAGACACCTCAAATTCAACATTTCCAAAACACAACTTTATCATCTATTCTCCCAAACTTCTCTATCATATCTCTACGGTGCTAAGGGCACCATCCTTCTTATCACTTTGGGTCTCAACCTCACCCCATTATGTAAAGGAACACACTTGAAAAAATATATTTAGAATGTTAAGAATATCATTATTATCATTAAGACACTAAGGACGTTCCTTCCAGGCTTTTCAGCTAGTTATTTTCAATTAATCGGAAAAAATTAGAATTTGGGGAGATCATTCTAAATAAGTAGTAGCTATATTGTACAACTATCCCCCCTAAAAAAGTTTTAAAACTTTGGAAGAGTAATTGACATAAAAAGTATATACTGTCATAAACTCATTACACAGGGACATTATTAATTAAATTAAACTAAAATTAAATTAAATTTAAAAATTAATTAAACACTATTTGTGTTTAATTCAACTTAACTGTTAGCTTTGAATAAGGTTATCCTCTAATCTACAGGTTGAAAAAATCCTATAATCACCTAACAAATCAAAACTCTTTTGTCAGTTCAAGACTCATATTCCTTAAATTAATATTTTGCCATGAAAAAAAGTTTGTAATAGTATTTAATAAACAAAATTTTAACGTGTCTTTACCTCAAATTCTGGAGAAAAAGTAAAAACGAAGGTCTCTCCAGTGCCATAAAAGCCATCACTCACTTTAAATGGTTCTGATGCCAGTGCACCAAAAACCTATAGAAAAAGCAAAAGCTAAATGAGCATGGATCTATCTACATGTCAAGTAAATTTATAAATTATAAAATAATTTATACTTCTCTGTTTTTCCTTTCGACACTTCATAGTGTCACAGCAAACATAGTCAGAATGGAACAACTACACATTAGGAGGGGGAAAGTAGTTTGTTGATAGAATATCACATATTATAAAAATAAGAACGGTAGTAACAAAAACCATAATCATCATTTACACAGTGCCAAGCATGTGCCAGGCACTGTGCTAAGTGCTTTACAAATATTATTGCATTTGACCCTCACAACAACCCTGAGAGAGAGGCATGACTATTATCATTTTTCAGATGATGAAACTGAGACCAACAGGGGTTTAAGGGACCTGTCCAAGCTCACATAACTAAAAAATTTCTGAGGTTATATTTGAACCCAAGTCTTCCTGACTCTAGGCCAGGCACTCTATCCACTTGTCTCCTATTAATAAAAATAAAATATAAGGAATAACAACTAGTTTTCTAAATGTAAGTAATAAAAGCTAATTATCTAATTCTGGCCCTAAAATTCTAAGCTTCACCATAAAAATTATTAAATGATATATAACATTAGTATGCATAATCAATATATATTAATACAATAATGTGTCTGGATACCTTCAAATCTAACCATGCAGAACACAGAAATAATGTTGTGTTGTGTGTACTCTTTCTGTGGGTACGAATGCCACAGGTATTCAAATATCAAAACTACAACAAAAAGAAAACAGGAATGCCAACCCTTTAATCAAGAAATGCTTGACACTTTAGTGCACAATAATTCTATCCAGCACTAAAAATACTTGAAGGGAACTAAGAATGCAATTATATCATTAGATAGAGAAAACACAATTCCTCCTTTATTGACTTACAAGTAACTGTAGTATTTCACACTAACTGAAGACATAAGAAATAGAACAGCAAAGGAGTACTCTGGAATCCTTATGGCATAACCTTAAAAATCTACGTGCTAAAAGCATTGGGGGAAAAATCTAACCATTTGTAATTCTCAACCTCAATTTGAACAATTAGGCACAAGAAAATTTCTATAAAGTTTTGCTTATTCTGACAAATAAAAGAGAATTGTGGAACTACAATAGGTTAAGTTCATCTAAATGGAGCAAATCATAGTAAAATAAAACTAAGTCACATAAGAGGATTTGCATATCTGGATGAAGCATCCCCTTCCACTTACAAGCATTTTCGGCATGCATTTTTTCCCCCAGTGAACACCTGGATAGTCAAAAAACTAAATATCAGGTCAATTATCCATTTGTTTATGACCTTTTCCTCTTGTTCAGAAAAAAAGTCGCTATGATTTTAGTCATGTTTGCAATTTCTTTAAAAAGACTACTGTAATAAGTTTGATTTTAAAAAAACTAATTTAAATGCTTTTTTCGGACTATTTTTGCCTTTTCTTTATAAAATGCAACCAAACTTAGATGGTACACTTTAATTCAAGCATTATACTTATTTATATATCCAAATCTGAATGCACTGAGATGTGTTCATGTATAAATTTGCTGTACTGATGTATACTGAAGTCTTTTTAAGTAATATTAACAACGATTTATATGGCACCCATGTGCCAAGCACCACACTAAATGCTTTATAATTGTAATCACACTCGATCTTCACAACAACCCTGGGAAACTGATACTCTCATTAGTCACTATCATCTTTTTCATACCTGGCCATCACTGTCTTTAATCACCATCAGCACTGGTGTGTCCAGACCCAACATTGTTCGATATAGAGTCTTCAAACTTGTACCATGTTTCCCAGTACCATAGACCAGAGTCCAAGGATAGCCAATGGTTCGTGGTGGAAGATGTTTAGTGAGCTATGGACAACGAAGTATTAACATTATTTAAATAGTTACCACACCTTTTGTTATAGTCCTGCTACCTATGCCACATGGAAACTATCCCCACCAGTAGACTGTCCCCTTTACTACTCTCACTTTCTCACTTATTTTCAGTCTCTCCCTGACTACTGGCTCCTTTCCCACAGCCTACTAACAGCAGGAAAACAGTATCTCTCCCCCCAACCTCAAGAAACACCCTCTCTTTCCCTCTGTCTCGGGTATCATCCTCTATCTCTTTACTTTTTCTGACTAAACTCCTTGAGAAGGTAATCTATAATAGGTTCCTCTACTTTCCCTCCTCCCACCCTTTTAATTATACAATCTGGCTGCCAATCTCATCATTCATCTGAAGCTGCTTTCTCCAGTTACCAATGATCTCTTAATAGCTAAATCCAATAGCCTATATTCAATCCTCATCCTTACTGACCTTTCTGAAGCCTTCAACACAGTCAATCAGTTCTTCCTCCTTGATATCTTTTCCCCCTAGGTTTTCAGGACTACTCTCTCCTGAAACTCTTATACATCTGACTGCTTGCTCCTTCTCCCCTGGATCATCAATGAGGTCATGCCACTAACTGTGATGTCCCAAAAAGCTCTGTCCTGGGCCCTCTTCCCTTTTCCTTCTATACTACTTCAACTCTCAAGGATTTAAAATATCATCTCTATGCTGATGAAACTCACATTTACTTAACCAGCCCTAATCTCTCTCCTGACCTCCAACTGCTTTTCAGACATCTCGAAATGGATTGTCCTGTAGACTTAAATTTAACATGTTCAAAAACTGAATTCGTTATTTTACCCCCAAAACCTATTCCTTTCCAAACTTCCCTATCAATATTGAGGGTACCACCATCTTCCCAGTCCTCTAGATTCACAATCTAGATGTCATTCACACTCTCCATATTCAATCTGTTGCCAAATTCTGCTGATTTTACCTTTCCAGTATCTTTCAAATAGCCCCTATTGTCTCCTATGATATGACCATCACCCTAGTGGAGGCCCTTATCTCCTCACAGTTAAGAGAACAGTAGGAATTGTGGGAATCAAACTGCTTCCATTTTGAGATTTAAGTTTCATTTTCCTGTAAATTCCACTTCATCATAGGAATTGAGTGACACGCTGTTCCATGTCTGGGTAAGTCCACCTACTCACTTTCCTCATTCCCAACTCCAGAAACTCAAGCTCATCCCCCTTCTACTTGGGAAGTCCTAATCTTTTCTCCAATGAGAAATCAAATTAGCTAATCTTGTTCCCTGGTTTATATCTTGTGGTTTGTTTTTAATGCATAAAAATCTATCCAGTGACTTCCTATCACCTCCATGATCAAACACAAAACCTATTGGGCATTCAAATCCCTTCTTAACCTGTCCCCCCTTCCACTTTTCCAGTCTTCTTACACTTTCCCCCTAAATACTCTTTAATCTAGTGATACTGGTCTCCTTGCTTTTCCACGATTAAGACATTCCATCTCCTGCTTCCAGGCCTAGAATGTTCTCCTGTCTCACACCTCCACCTGATGACTTCTCTGGCCTCTCCTAATAACCATCTAAAATCTCATCTTCTACAGGGAGCCTTTCCCAACTCCATCTTAACTGTCTCCTTTAATTATTTCCTATATTTGTGTTTTTTTGTTGTTTCCTCTATTAGAATATAAGTTCCTCAAAGGTAAGGACTGTCTTTTGCTTCTTTTTATATCCCCAACAATTAAAGTGTCTGGTACATAGTAGTAGGTACTTAATAAATGCTTGCTGACCAACCAAAGTGAAGTGAGAAGCAGCATGAAGTTAGGGGAACAGCACACTAGGCGGAAAGCTCAATTCTCATCCTAATTCCACTGCTTCGACTGATCTGAGTCTCAGTTTCCTGATTTGTAAAATGAGATGAAATGCTCCATTTCACAGTTTATTATAAGTTATAAAGTACTATAGCAAATTAATGAACGTAGGGACTAGAAAGAAAGTAGGCTAAGGAGCAAAATACTTCCTGATTAAAATATTTATAAGAGCACTGAAACACTTGGCCAAAGAAGTCCTATTTCTCATAACTGATCATGAGTGATTTTGTAAGTGGGACAGTTTCGTATGTATCATACACGTTATAAATAATACATATTTTTATTATCAGTGTGACATCGCTATAAATGCCAGTGGTACAGGTTTATTTATTTATTTTTATTTTTAGGGTTATTCGAATGTCTAAGGCTCTAATCACTCGCTTAAATTCCCATGCTGCCTCAGGGAATATCATGTCAATCCTTTTCTGAAGGCTTCACCATTGAATTAAGCAAACTTCTTCCTACAGTTTAAGAAAGATGATTTCTCTCTTTCCTATTTTTCAAGAAAAAATGTAAAGTTTCTAGAGAAGAAGATATTAAGGTAGAGTTTTAAAGCTCTCTGTGATATAATATATTCTTTGTGGATATATTCAACCTCAAATTGACTTGGGAATGCTAATAAATGCCAAGGAGAAAAATTGTTTTCTTATATAAGAAAGAGAAAGAAGAGAATAATAGACAATTTAAAAGACGAAACAGTCAAATATGTAGCCCTCATTTAGCACAGGGCCTAGCACATATCAGACGCTTAATAAATGCTAGTTGGCCAAAATATTAACTTCAACCCCTCTCAACCAAAGGCAATAATCCCAAGACTTGGTTATCTTAGATTTCAACTCTTTTAGACATTTCTGATGCAAGTGAAGAAATCTTAAAAGAACATCAAACTACCCTAAGTTTGAAGTGACTGGCCTAGGAGAATTGCATGCTGGGGTCCTGGGCATGGAGTCAATTATCTTTGAAAAATTCAAGAAAGTAGAAGTGGCCTGAAGAGAAATGGAACCAGGAATGTCTTGATTTAGAAAAAAGTGTCCTTTAACCACCAGGCTCTTGATCTTGACTTTCTTTATTTAGGTTCATCACAAAATTCTGAAGAGGACTGTTTAAGGGATAAATTGTGAGTGTTTAGAAAAGCAAGTGGTAGTGATTAAGAGCCAGCATGTCTTCATCAAAAATAGGAGACTAGGCGCTATTCTATTTCTCACAATAACCAGACTGCTCAATACAGAAAACACTGTAGACACAGTTTCCTAAGGTATCAGAAAGATTTTTAGACAGTTTCTCATGCTACCATGGGGTCTGAATCACAGCAGCTCTGCGGATCTGTAACTGCATTACTGGAATTTACTGAAAAAGGTCTCTAGTAAAGCATCCAGCAAATCTGCTTTGGTCCTCTATACTTGAATATTAAAAAAACCCCAAAACTCTAATGAAGGCATATTTGACATGCTTATCAATTCTGAAGATGAACAAAACCTAAGGTATAGCTAACAAGGTGGATGACAAAGTCAGGTTCCAAAAAAATCTCTATAGCCTAGAAGAGCTAGATAAATCTAACAGGATGAAATTTAACAGATATAACTGTAAACTGTCCTATCTAGACTTGGGCTCAAAAAATAATTAATGAAGAAATTTTCTAGGATTTTAGTGTACTGAAAACTAAAACAGAATCAATAAGATAATATGGAAGTAAAAAACCTAAATTGATCTCAGTATTAAAAGAGAAAACAGTGACCAAAAAAGGGATGTTATAATTCTATTGCAACACACTGTTTATGGATGCACATATAAGAAAAAGCATCAAAAAAGCTGAAGATGGAACTCAAGGGTTGCTGAAGGGACCAGGGGATGTTTAATTTGGAGGAGAATAGACATTAAGTATTGCTTTGAAATTATATGAATGGGTGTCAAATAGCAGAGAATTATTCTGTTTGACTTACTCTGTTTGATCCCAGAATACACAATGAGTGGAAACTGCAGTCTGATTTCAACTCAAAATGAGGAAACACTACCTAACAATTAGAGCTATTCAAAAATGGAAGAGGCTATCTTAGGGGCAGTGAGTTACCCATCAATGAAAGTCAAGCAGAAGTTTATCTGTAGTAATATGAGAGAGAGAGAGAGAGAGTGTGTGTGTGTGTATGTGTGTGTGTGTACACATCAATTAAAAAAAACAAACAGAACCATGAATACAGGTTTTTCAATATAGGTTTTCAGTTCAAGAATGACAACATTTAGTTCTGTGATCTGCAGTTTACCTCATACCACTTTAGGTTAATTTCTTACCTTTTCGATTTGATCTGGCAGTAACAATTCACTTGGATCACTGAGATTTGGTCTAAATGCTTCACACTCCAGGTCTGCTTTTATAGGAGTAGCTTGCTTTGAATTTACATCTTCCTTTGTAGTAATCTACAAAGCAAATAGCAAAAGCATATTAACATAAAAAAATAATATGCTCTTAAAAGATGTTTTAGGCTTCTGGAAAAAAATCTTTAAATTTTTATATTTTAGAAAATTGAAGCTTTAGGATCTTATGTGACAAAATTATTTAAACCTAAGCACACTGCTAAAAATAGTAGGCTATTCAAGCTAATTTTAAATATTACTTATCCTATTCTTTAATATGGGAGATGTAAAAAAAATCAGTTAGGCAAATTTTTTACATGTTCCTTTTCCTCCAAGAAATAAAGGTGGGCTACACCCACCTTTAGTGCTGAATTAGAACAACAATATTGTGGTGCTTTTTCATAGAGTGGAGAATGCTTCCTGACTTGAAGTGAAAGGAAATTTTTATTCATGATAAACCTTACTTTAACTATGTGAGTGTTTCAATTCAAAGTTTCATAAGTATACTGCTTTCTTTTCATCTCATTCACCTTTATTTTCAGCATAAATGTTTACAAACCTATAAATCTCTTTCCTTTGAAAGCTAAAATATGCTAAAAGATATGTCAGAAAAAACTGGTTTTAACTGAATTTTTAAATTTTAATTTAATCACAATGTTTAACTTTTTGAAAACTATTCTATACTTACTATTTAAATTAAATGGAAACTAAATTAAAAAGAAACTAAACCCGTTTTTAAAACACAATAAATGAATTTTTATGAATAAAAATCTTACATATATCCTTTAAAAACATATTTCAAGAGATATAATTTATATAATTCAATCCTTGTTTAAAGTGCAAGAGGACTTTACCAACAAAACATTGCTTCTTTAGAATATCAAAATGAACTAACATTGGAAACTGAAGTGCACTGTTAAAAAGCTGCTTGAGCATACTTGATAATAATTTGGGAAATATACAGCACCCTATTTGGAGCAGGTGACTAAAATGTAGCAACACTCGGCGACCGTAATTGTAAAAAAAAAATAATGCTGTTCCACAAAACTACATTGGGATTAAAGTTGCTAAATTATGTTGTTCATTAAATACTCAATATTTACATTTTAAAATTACTTTAACCAATACATTTTCCACAATTGTACTGTTTCCTTAATGAGAAACAATAACAGTATGCCTTTCACACCATCATCATAATACTTCACCCTAATTTTGATGATGTGATTTTAAAAACAAACGCGAAACAACCAAAATCCCAAAAGAGCATTAGAAGTATTAGAAGAAAAAGGAAAAAAAAAAATCAGCAGAAGTGGAAAAGCCAGGAAAGCACTCTTCTATATAAAAAGGAATAAGACACTATTTGTAAGATAAAAAAGTGAGTATCAGAAGTTTCATCATGTCACTTCCTAGTTCTTAGAAGCACAAGGAACATTTCATATAGTTTCAAATCATTTTTCTAGTTCTGGTGCATTTATCTAAAAAAACTCTAAAATGTACCCACTGTCAACCAGGTGTATATCTCAAGAAACTTGTCAATGACAATGAGAAGAGGGGTCCCAGGAACACTTAATATCTTCCCCTTTGGTTTCCTGGGAATTAGCCTGATATTATTTTATTAATTAAATCAAAAAGTAATAAATTTTAAAACGTAAATGTTTAAACCTGCTTGCTGTAAAGTAAAAGCCTTAAATGAAAATTTTCCAATTGCTTTTCAAAGAACCATAACTTTTAGGTAGTTTTTTTTTCTAACAGACTCATTCCCAAAAGTCCAAAAGCATGATTCTACTATTAAACTATAACTAAAAAAAATCAACAAGTTCTCATCACTCTGAAAAAGAGAGTAATGAAAACATTTCTTGATTGACAGAAAATTCCTCTGTCATGTTTGAATATTTTCAAAGTGAAAAGATGATGGAAAAAGCAATTCCATATCTCTTCAATATATTGTATCATTTAATGAAAAAACAAAAAAAGGAATTTTCTGCTTCATTTATTTATTTATTTTAGTGCTGCAGCCAAAACAAATCCACCAAATATGGGACTTGTCCTGATGAAGGACACTAAAAACAGAGTGTTTCAGTCTCTGAAAAATGGGTTTAAACTACTGAAGGGGGCACCTGGAGACGTCTGCAGAGTGTGCGCAGTTCTTCAGTATTTAGAGCATCGATCCTGCGGTGATACTCAGCCACTGACACTACCTGAATATGGAGACAGGAAGACAATAATTCCACTGACAATTGAAGAAAAGAAGTGAGGTGCCAGAAAAAAATGGAGAAATCGTAATGGGGAGAAAGAGAAAGCGTTGCAATAGAAACAAAAATGTTAGTAGTATCAGAAATATATATTGATATATTTTCTAAACTGGGGTTCCATGAGCACACAGGATAGCTAAACTCATGGTGAAAATATATATAAAAATCAGGATTTCCCCCATCTACACACTGAAAGCCCCAAAGACCTACAGCAAAATAGAATGAAACTATACATAATTAGGTATAAGGACTATACCTAATTAATACAAAATAAATTTAATAAGGATTTATTGTATGGACTATCTCATATACAAACTGCATTCAATTAATGGCATTTCAGCATTTTAAAAAATGGAAACACTCAACAATACATCACAGGTTTTGATGTCAACATTTTGGGGACCAAATACACAAATAAAATACACTTTAAATTCTTCCTTTCAAATCAATGCACTCTGCATTCACTATGACAACAGGTAAAATAATTTCTTTCACAATAAGATGCCAAATATACATATAATCATACAAAAGATACTGGAGGGAAAAAAAGGTAGCAAAAGAAGAGAGTCACATGAAAAGTTAATTTTAAGCTCAAACTCAGAATGAAGATAAAAAAGTTTAAGCACTGGAATGAAAAGCTAAATTTCAGAGACAATAATCTAATAAACAGTTTTTTCTTTAAAGAGGACAAATGGCTTTCTCTCAGGTCAAGATGGGATAACAATAAGGCACTGATATTCCTAAACTGCCACCCTCAATAAACAAAAATGTGAAAAATAGTTCTTTCAAATTAGCACAAAGAACTAATACAGGTTTCAGAAAGGAATATTCTAGGGATGGCCATAACCAGGTTCTGGCATTCAGCCTTCCTTTTCACTATACCATAAGTTCTGATGTGTGTGTTGTCCTAGAATCAGTCAAGTCAATTAATTAGCATTTACTAAGCACTTACTGCATGCCAGACACTGTGCTAAGTGGCTGGGATACAAAAAAAGGCAAGAAACTGCTCGTAAGGAGTGCACAGTTTAATGAAGGAGACAACATATAAAAACGATCTACAAATAAGTGAGATACAGTATAAGCTAGAGACGGTCTCAGAGAGAAGAATGGGAAAGGCCTCTTCCATTAAATGGGACTTTTTAACTGAGATATGAGGGAGACTGGAAAACCTAGAACACAGAGATGAGGCAGAAAAACATTCCAGGTATGGAAGACAACCGGTGAAAACTGGAGAAGGGGAATAAGGTTTAGCTTTGGAGGTACACTTTTAGGGTTTACTTTTTCACATTAGCTTAATTGGTCTAAAGTATGATCACAACTGTCACTAGGGACTGACCAAGCCTGGATCCCAAGTCTAAAACATTCACTCATTACAATCTCATCTTCTCTACTAGACTAACCCTCTGGTAGTGCTCTGATCCTCCTCTCAGTACCTTGTAATAATTAGTATTTAACATTTCTTAAATGTGAACCTACATAAATGACACTATTAAAAAGATATGAAAGTAAGAAGTACTATTACAAACCTGCATACTTTCCTAAAAGAGGAATGATTTGTTATTGGTTTTGGAGTGAGGCCTCTTTCTTTAAATCAGTCATTTAAAAAGTATTATTGAACATCAAGCACTGACCTACAGGTCAGAAATGGAAATGCAAGGGAAAGAAATACAAATACAAGTTGGTTAAATACAAAGTAGTTAGGGACTGCGAGGGAGGGGGACAGAAGAGGTGGTCCAGAGCTCAGGAAAAGCTACATATATTAGGATGGTAATGATGGGAAGGAGGTGGTTCACTGACAGCAAAGCCTGGAGATAAGAGTGCTGTGTGTGTGAGGAAAAGTGAAAATACCTAATTGGTTGGATTAGATAGCATGAGAGGGGAATAAAGGGACTTAAAAGCTAACCCAAGGAATGTCTATTTTATCCTAGGGCAATAAGGAGCTACTAGAATTGATCCGAGTAGGGTAGGGACATGGTTAGATTTGTACTTAAGGAAAATTCCTTTGGCAGTAGTGTGAGGGGCTGAAATGGGGGATGAGAAATTTGAGGTGAAGAAATCAATCAGAAGCTATTAAAATATGTCAAGCAAGACACAGTAAGAATCTTAACTAATCTCAACTTAAGTATGTGACTACAGAAAAGGGAATGGATAAAAGAGCCTGAGAAACAGAAATCAAACAGGGAGGAGGAGAAACAAAAAGGAGAGTCACAACATCCTTGAGAAGAGAGTATATCAGAAAGAAAAGGTAGTCTTTAGTGTCTTTAAGCCACAGGTTAGAATCTGGGATTTTTAGAGAAATTATCAGAAAAGGCGAAAAGGTCTATCAAATTTCCTAATGCTATGCTTGTTCTCTTTGGTCTAAGTCCTTAAAAAAAAGTTACTGTTTCATTTTTTTTTAAATTGACTAGGTTTCTGTACTTTGTCTAGGATGGAAGCACCGGCCACTCAGCTCAGAGGCCTGAACTGCAACTGATGCAAATAGAAGCTCTGCCCTGGTTTATTTCCAACCTGGGAAAGTTTGCCCCTCCTTAGTAAGTAGTCTGGTGGCCCTGCCCCTCCTGAGGGCACACCATATTGCTGCTGAACTTAGTGTAGACACAAGATTGGCTTTAGCCCTATTACAGCTCAGAACTACTGAACTCAGGTGATCCACCAAACTAAGCTTCCTTAGCTGCAGAGATTTCAAGTCTATGCCAGTTATTAGTATACTCTCAAATGCTATTTTATCTACCATGCACCCTGGAGAAAGTGAGGCTGGTGACCTTGCACAACCCTCCCTCACTCAAACCAAAGTCAAATGCAAGTCATGTCATCATGTTGATGTCATGGTCCTCTTTGAGAATGAAGGACAAACACAACAACAACCCTGACGGCCATGGACTCTTTCCAGGTGAGGAAGGAAATCGTAGCATTTTTATTTTGCTTTGGCATTTGTAATCAAAATACTTGAAGGCTTTATGAACCTGACAGTTCTTCTCTGAACAAAGTTAGCAGTAGAAACTATCGTGGGCAGAACTAGCCCCCAGTGATCTATATCAATGACAGATGAGAAGGTAGATCAACAATACCATGTATCAATTTAAATAATCTTTTCCCTCCAAAAGGATAAATAGAAGAGACTGTACAAAACCTGATGACTCTTATCAAAATCCTACCACCCTTCACAACAATCTTGTGAATGTGTTTTGTAAATTTCAAAAGTGCTACAGAAATATGAATTATTATTAGTACTATCTGTATAATTCATACAGAGAAGCACAGTGTTTTTGCAAGGAAAGAAACTAACTCAAATGATTATTGAATAAATGAATATAGAAAAAAGGCATACCCTAAAAACACAAATTCAATGGAAATAGAACCTTTAACTCGAAACTGTTAATAAATTCTAAGTTTAGAGTCAGTTCTATATAAAATCCATTCAGTTCTCTCTTAAATACCTTCTATGTTAATAATATGATGAAAATGATTAACATGTTTATCATACCTTTTTTACAAGACATTTATAAAAACTCTAAGATCCCAAATCAAAGCAAGATTGAACTATTTGCTAAAAAAAAAGTATAACAATGCCAGTAAAGTAAAATAAAGTTATTTTCCAACCATTCAGATTTAACTATTCTAAGTATATTGCAGCTCTATTAGCATGCAATTTCTGATGATGGACTTTTGAATAAAAACAAAAAGATACTCTCATGTTATTAAAATTCTATCATAAAATAATTATTTAAAATTTTTATAGTTTGAATATTTACATAAAAGGCTTTTAAAAAAATTCTATGAATAAAATTATGGAAGAAAACAATTTTATAAAACAGTTTCTTGTTTTTAGGAATTCTAACTTTACATATTCTACTTACAATTTCTCTAAACATTTAACTACACAAATTATATTCTATTCCATTAGTCTAATGATTATTCTGAGCTATGATGATGTTAAGTTCTGATTCCAAAACATGAACAGATTCATGTATTCTTTTAAAAAATAAAATTCTTAACATTTTAAAGTTTCTAAGTGAAAATTAGAAAAAAAAAGATTTTAAAAGTGCCACTAAAATCAATCAAAACAAAAATTCAGAGTTTTTTTTTTTCTATTTGTAGATTGGCTCAAACAATTACGTTTCAAAATAAAAATTACATGCTGTAAATTACTACATATAACAATGTAACAACATCATCTGATAGTACATTTTTACGTTATGAAATCTGATATTTTCTAAACATTACCTATGCTCAGGTAATGAGTACCCCTCAAACTTTCAGAAAATGTGGCTCTTTTGCACCACATTATCGCAAGAAAGTAAGCTAATATAAAAATCAAAATGCTGGACTGAAATTTACCAGATTGTATTTATGATTAATTGATTGGTGTCTTCTTCCCTTCTTCCCATACCAGAGACGAGACATTTCCCTTTAAAGGCAAACTAAGTTAAATTACATGGCAGCTGCTTTTAAAAGCATTCTTTCTATCCAAGAAAAATCCCCAACACAAGAGAACACAGTGACAAAACAGTCAGCTACACACAAAGGCTTGACTGACAAGACAAAGAGCTAATCAGTAAGTCATATCGCAGCCAAGCTAGTCCTGAGTGGTGATTGTAGAACAGGGGAGGGAGGGAATGACCATACTTAAGTTTGGTTGCACAGTACCATATGTTAAAAGAAAGGGCTAAAAAGTTTAAAGAGACAGAGCATTAATTTCCAAATACGGTATATGATAAACTTTCCAAAGGGACCATACCACTTACAACTTTCTTAATTCTTAAAAGAATTTTTAAAAAGTTTAAAAATATATACAAAGAAATTATATTCCACACATTATTTTTAAGCATACCAGTAAATCAGTTATATTTACATCTGAAATAGGAAACCACACATTTTGTTTTGCTTTACAAGACCATGCAGTTACTTTCCCCATGAGGAACTCCCTTAACTGATGCAAATCAGCACCTGCTTTGCAATTTTTGGTCTTAAATAGTTGCCTGAAACACTGGGAGATTATGCAATTATCCTGGTTCATACATTATGTGTCAGACACAGAACATGAAATGACACAGACAGCTCTCCCTGTTCATTATGCCATGTTGTTTCTCTCTCACATATGTAATTAAGATATTAAAATACCTTAAAAACCTACTCTATACCAACTTACATATAAATTAAAGTTTCACAACCCCTAAGAATGTGAAGTACTTTTTTTTTCACCAACTTGGCTTTCAAAATATTTTTTATTTTTCAAAAGGTATTTTTAAATCTCATTTAGATCACATGAAGTCCACAAAGAAGTGAGAAGTCTCAGACACTATTCTATTTAATCATAATCCGTCAGCAGAAAATGTTAAGGTTTTTAAAAAATCTTTTGGTTAATCAAGCAAGCCTTGGAGTCAATATTTTCCAACATAAAAATCAAAATGTTTGTTTTGAATTTACTAAGGGTTATTAGAAACAGAATCGTCATGGCACCCTGAATAAAATTTGTCATTGATAAAAATAAACCAGATTATGAAAAAACTGTGGGTGCCATGCATCCCTCCTTAATATTTTGAGATAGAATTTGTAATTTTAACAATATTTAATACTTTATTCAGATTAAATGGGACATAATATAATAAAGCTAGTCAAGACAGTAAAACAGGGCAAAATAAAGTAAGAGAATCCCTAATAACATATATGGTTACTTTTCTCATAATCTAAACTATATTAAGGTTGCTTTTCTCATTCCTTAAATTAGAAAAGCTCAGGAACTAAAACTTAAGTAAAAAAAAGATCTAAAATCAAAATGAGTAAATATGATTAAGATTTTATGACAGGATAGTCAAATAAACACAATTGTAAGCTACACCTTAAAAAACTCTAATCAGTAAAGGCAACTAGCCAAAGATACTCCTTATCCCTCACTGGCTTGTAACTTACTTTTCAATTTAAAAAATATATATATTTAATTACCAACTGCATGTAAAAATTTACATTCATTCAAAAAAAATTTTCATTTCAAATTTTCTCCCTCTCTCCCTTACCCTCCCCATCCTCTGAGGAGGCAAACAATGATACTGATCACACTTGATTATACACATGAAATTATGGAAAACATATTTCCATATTAGCCATGTTATAAAAGAAAATACAGACACAAAAAAATAACTAAAGTAAAAAAAATCATGCTTCTCTGGAGATGGATCAGCATTTTTCATCATAGGTCATTTGGAACCGTCTTAGTCAAGGTTTTAAATCAACAGGAAACATAAAGATCACAGCCTTAGTGACTCTATTCAAAGGTACAAAGCACATATATTTAAGCTTTAAGGTGCAATCTGATTTGCAACAAACCTTGAACTTTGTGAAAAATCAACTTTCATAATTTTGCAGTAAACTAAATCAAGAAAGAAACCACTATTTTATTATATCTATATGTCAAGCACTAGTGTTACAAAGAAAAAAAAATCTTGTCATTAAAAAGCCTCCATTCTAATGCACACCTAGAAGTACATGCCAAACACATACATCTTTCTCTCTTTCCCCCATAGCTCCACAACACACAGTTAGGTGACCAAGAAAGGCTTTATGCAGGGTGGACCTTGAGGTGAGCCAATGAGAACACCTGGGATTCAGAAAGTATGAGGAAAGTAATTCTGGCACGAGGGACAGCCAGTGAAAAAGTATATGGGGCAGGAGATGGAGTATCATGTACGAGGAACAGCAAGCAGACTAGACTGGCAGAGAGGGAAATAAATGCCAAGCAGAGGAGTTTCTATTTGATCCCCGACATGGTTACACCTGCATGTTAGCAAAATTCCTTTGGCAGCTGTGTGAAAGACAAAGTGGAGCAGAGAGATTTGAGGCAGAGAAACCAGTTAGGAGGCTCCTGTATCAGTCCAGAAGAAAAGTGGTAGTTGAGAGAGTGAACTAGGGTGGTAGTTATATGAATGGTGAGAGGGGTACAGGTGTAGGAGATGCTGTGAAGATGGATGTAAAATCACGTGAGGTGAGAGGGAGAAATCAAAGATTACACAAAGTGTTTGAACTTCGGGGACTGGACAGGTGATAGTACCACCAAGAGAAGTAGAAGAATGGAAGATGGGAAGGTTAAGGGAATGACAATGAGTTCTGTTTCAGACAGGTTGAGTTTGAGATACCTGTGGTACATCTGGTTCAAAATATTCAAGACAGTTTGAGGCCCTATAATTGAAGCTCAGGAGAAAGAATGGGGCTAGATATGTAGATGTGGGAGTCAACTACATAGAGATGATAACTGAACCTAGGAGGACTCACCAAGTCAAAGTAGAAAGAGAAGAGTCAAGAAAAGAACTTTAGAAGAAATTCACATTTGGTGGACAAGATCAAGATGATGACCAAGCAAAAGGTGACTGGGGAAAAACGTTTTCAGAAAGGTAGGAAAAGCTAGGTGTAGTAGAATATACCTCTAGTCCCTTCTGCTGAGGCTTGAGGGAAGGAGGTCAGAGTAGTAGTTGGGCTAAAGTCAGCTGGGTGTTCATATTAAGTTGGGCACCAGTATGGTGATCCCCTCAGTACTCCAGGCCACCATACTACCTAAGGAGGGGTAAATGAGCTCGGCCTAAAAAGCAGAGCAAAGTAAAACTTCAACGCCAATCAGTATTGGCATCTGAGCTACGAGTGGCTGCTGTAACGCTAATCTGAGACAAAGAGCAAGAAATAAGAAAAAGATGAGGGAAAAGAGAGTAGTGTCAAGAAAATACAGAAATACATTCTTTTGATCTTAACTGTTTCTTGAAGTATTGTGGAGTCATTAGTTTCCACTTGTTCAATTTTAATTTTTAAGTTATTATTTTTTTCAGTGAGTTTATTGTACCTCTTTTTTCCATTTGGTCAATTCTACTTTTTAAGGAGTTCTTTTCTTCGGTGGATTTTTGTGCCTCTTTTACCATCTGGCCAATTTTGTTTTGTAAGGAACTACTTTCTCCGCTACTTTTTTTATATCCTTTACCAAACTGCTGACTCTCTTTTCATAATTTTCTTGTATCACTTTCATTTCTTTTCCCTCGGGCTCTCTTCTTTGATTTTGAAAATCCTTTTTCATTTCTTCCAGGAATTCTAGTTGGGATTGTGTCTAATTTACATTTTTTCCCCTTTTGAGGCTTTGCTTGTAGATCTTTTGAGTTTATGTCTTGATCTTCCTTGTCATGATAGTTACTTTTTATGGTCCAGTTCTTTTTTTGTGTTTGCTCATTTTCGCAGTCCATTTTTTTTTTAAATTTTAACTTTATGCTAAAGTAGAACTCTGTTCCTGAGGTAGAAGGGGCACTGTACCAGGCATAAGGTTTTTGTGCTGCTGTTTTCAGAGTCAGTTCTGGGGGTCTATATATTTCCAATGCTTCCAAAGTGGCATGATCCAAGGAGAAACGTGTTCACTGCCTTCGCCTTCCTCAAGTATTCTCTGCTCTTTACTCAGAAAGGTACCTTGTTCCCTTGTAGCCAAAAGTGCTTGAGAGCTTTCTGGCCCTGGAACTGTGACAAGCTCTCCTAACTCCCTGCGGCCACAAGCACTGGTGTTCCTTTCTGCCTTGGACCAAGGTCTCTACTCCCTTGTGAGCAATCACAGACTCTCTTCTCCATCCAGGACCTGTGATCAGGGCCCCAGTTCCTATTTAACTTTAAGGGCTAGTGCTATGCCCTGGAACTGCCACCTAGAAATGTGTATGGGTAATGCAACTGGGACTTACCTCAGAACCAGGAAAGGGTCACGGAATCACAAAATCTCAATTGTTAGAGAAATCAGAGGTCAATGAAGCCACCCCATTCCTGAATAGGAATTCCATCTACAACCCTTATGACAAGTGGTCTCTGGATGCCACTTGAAGCCATCCATGATGTATATAATGTGCCACCTTCTGAGACAGTCCATTCCACCACTGAACAGTTCTAATTGTTAGGAAATTTTCTAATAATAAGCCAAAATATATCCCCTTGAAAATTCAATCCTCATCCCTTACTTCCAATTCCAGGACCAAGCAAAACCAGTCTAATCTCTCTTCCATAAACAGATAATACAGATACTTGCATATAGCTATTAAGTCTTTGTCCATTCTCCTAAACTATCCAATCTTCTTCATGATAAGGAGGTGAAAAGACTGAAGCTTGTAAGTTTAACTGACATGCCTAACATCATGCAGATAAAAAGTGTTCAGGAGGACTAGCACCTGGAGTGAGGGCTTGCAGAGTCCTTTAAAGGGCTGCTCATCCACCTTTGGTGTCTACCCGATTCATGCAACTCTTGCCTGTGGCTCCAAGCAACCAGTATGCACAGCAGTCATATCACCTCAGTAAACCTGAGGTTACCTGGCAGAGGGTAAGCAATAGGCCTCAAATTCATCAGTGAGTTAGATGAATGTCTGTCTCAAGCATGTGAAGACCGTCCCCAGCAAAACAGATGAATGAGAACAATTTGTTCCAATAGCCATGAAGACAGCTAAAACAAGCATTATGGCATTCTAAGAGCTTGGTCAGACATTAAACACACCAACATCACCCACTGCATCCCAGGCCATTGCCAGGTGTCTTGACTCTTGTCCTGACACCAGACTTTGATATTTAAGAAGACAGGGTGAGGGGAACAACTTTGTACAACTCTGCCTCACTTATACCCAATTCATATGCAAGTTGAGACATCACCCCCAACAAGTCTTTAGTCCTCCTCAAAAACAAAGGACAAACAACAATAAGTGGCAGCCGGGACTGAGATCAAAAAGGGCAAGGAAGTATACATTTCAGTCACATTTCCACCACAAATGCTTAAAGTAACAATCACTTGAAGAAGTAAATGCAATTAATCTAAAAAAAATCATCCTAGGAATACAATTCCACTCCCTAGTGAGGCCAGGTATGTAGATGGATCATAGCTTTAGGTTGATCAAGAAACCATATGAAACTGATACACTTAAAGGAATCCTTTGTACCATGGAAAACTTGGAAGAAAACAGTTCCACATAGGTTTTACATCCATCTTAAAAAGGATAACGTTCATTTTAATTAAGTAACTGTGGTATACATTTTTCTCTCAAAGTACTTACAATATACTGAGAAGAGTGGAGGTAGGCCAATCAGAAGATAACACACAATATACATTATAGAGTTGCAAAGCAAAATAGAGGATGTGAGGCTCAAGGGAGAAGGTTATTACTAACAGGAGATTTAGTGAAGGAACTACTATCTGATTTGGATTCTAAAGGAGGATGTCAGCAGTCAAAGAATTAAATCACACCAGGTAGAGAGAAAAGGACAGGGTATGTTCTGGATAAAGGTTGTCCATTTTGGCCTGCAAACAGGACCCGAAAGCTGAAAGGTGGAGCATAGTGAAGGCCTGGGAGGCCTTTACTACGGGGGAAAGCCAAACTTTACCCAAGGGGCAACAGGGAGTTTTGGGGAGATTTCTGAGGAAGGGAATTACATGACCAGATGGATGAACAATGTGAAGGGCGAGTCTAAAGAGTGAAGGCTCTTACAAAAAATAGTCCTGGCAAGTGATATTGAAGAACTGTACTAGGGAAGTAGGAACAGAGAAAAAGCTGGGAAAAAAGAGACAGTGTGATGGTGGAAGATAGGGCTTGGTAACATCCCCGATATGAAATAGGAGGGAGAAAAATCCAAAAGAAATTAACAGACATGATGTGGAGAACGGCATTACGGCACAGTGGACAAAACATGGTTTGTGGTCATTAACAAGAACAAGTCATTTTTCATGACTTTATGACCCTAGAATTGCCACCACTTCTTGTCATTTTAGTATAAAGTCAAACAGTAACCTTGCTATAGTTTGGGAACTCAACAAATGTTTATTATATTCAACTGATTTTAATTTACTCTTGTCAGTGGCAGGGAATATAGGGAGACAAAACTGGGGGAATGCTACACAACCTCTCCCCTCCAGATGTGTGGCTCTTCTGAAAATGAAACAACATACCAAATGATCTCAAAAGCTTATGAGGTCTAAATACTGACAAATGTACTGAAAATGAATAACATTTCTAAATCATCTTAAATCCACTTCTCCTATATGTACATCAAAACAACATTTCTGTCCCTTCTCCACTCAAACACATACCTTCTTTACATACCTTCTGCATGAACAAGACAAAAAAAAACTGCATCAAAATGAATATAATTAATCAGTAAACTAAGCTCTATAACACCCAAAGGCAATCAATGCCTTTTTTTTGGGGGGGGGTGGGGAAGAACCTTTTAAAATTATTTTAACTAATATGATGAATATTTATAACACTTTATGATGTAGTCTCTTAACAGATATTTACGGTTCATACAATAAGTGGAACAAAACTAAATATTCTCAAAATTAGTGATTTTAAATAAAGGAACAAGTATAAATACATATGCATATACAGTGGTTAGACTAAATATGTAAAATACAAATAAATGCCAACATGTACACAAATACAGGCACTAATATACATGAAAGAGTAAAATGATTTTTGACCATACATTTATCACCACATTTTAGTATCTGCTGTATATTTTTTAATGCAGCAAGCAAATGAGAGATTAGTCCAGGCAACAAAACAAAACAATGTCATCCAATAAAAGTTAAAAGGTTTCTATTAGTCCCAAAACAAGTCAATAATTCTAAATTTACATTTCAAATTACAGTTTATTCTTAAGATTAACTTTGCATAATAAATTTCCTTAATGGTTGGGAACATGGGAATCTCATTTTTTACAAATGGGTCATGTATTTAGTATATGTGATGTTGATTAATGATGCTAACTTGCAGATGGTCAATAAAATCTTCAACCAACAAAATTTTTACTCTATATAAAAAAACTGCTTTGTAAACAAATTTTTTGATGACTTGGAAAATTTTTTGCTTGTTTCTTTCATATCAATGCAAGTTAGGTTTAACTCCCTTAAAAGGAAGGTTAATAAACTGAAAGGCTATGTTATGTATTAGCCATTCTCTTTGTATCCTTCACAACAAACATACTGCCAGAGTGAGTACTTAATGAAGGCTTGTTGAAAAAGGGATTAGAATCCATCATTATTAGAAATCTAGCTCATTAAAAGAGATAATATGACAATTGGTACAATAAAGTGGTTGATATTATTCTCATCTTCTCCCCTGAAATATGGAACATCCTCAAATTCAGGAGACAATTTAAAGTGCTAAACTGCAGTCCAATAACAGTTTAGAGAAAAGGAAGAATAAGGGGGAAAAACTAAAGTGAATTAATTTACTCATTAAACATCTACATAACAACAATAAATAGAACTTTTTAAAAGATAAAGTTATGTGCTAAATTCACTTGAACTTCCATGCTTCACAGCCATGGAAAGTAAAACAATTAAAGTGTTTTGAATTTTTTCCATACCTCCCACTCTCTAGCTGCAGCTTCAGAATCATCAGTAGTTTCAGGTTCTTCAATTTTCTTTACTACTATGAATCCTGGTTCTCTAGTAAATTCACCAGTATCTTCTGCATATGTTTCTGGACTCCACTGAATGAAGAATGCATATAAATGATCTGTCCTATTAAGTTAAACACAACAGATACTAGTGTCATTAGAATTACTCACATCAACCTCTACTAATATCTTAAAGTGAAATTCCCTCAGAAGACAAAATCAGACATGAAAGTTCTCTAGGTGCAGAATATACGTTGAAATGCAATCTGCAAAGGCAGCTAGGAAACTCTGGAGTTAGGGGGACCCGAGTTCAGCTCTGACCTCAAACACTTAATATCTGTGTGATCCTGGGCAAGTCACTTAACTCCAGTTGCCCCCCAAACCCAAATATACTACCTGCTTGGATGAAAGTTAAAAACAATTGAAATAAAGGTTTAGATATTTAAGGTACTGTTTAAAAAGTGCTAGATAATGTCAGGAGATTTTAGGTTCAAGTCACACCTTTGCCACTTACCTTAGGCCTCAGTTTCCTCATATTAAAATAAAAAGTGCGGAGGGTGGGGGAGATACAACTTGAAATAATCATCTAGTGTCCCTTTTAACATTCTACAATGTTCTAAGCCTGTAAGACACTGAAATCAACTGCCGACAGCCTGTGAAGCCCCCTCTACAGAATGTTCTGACAGTTTGTCTCCAATACTGCAAGTGTTAAATGGAGCATGATACCTGTTAACTTTTGTGACTGCCTCTGTATAATCTTACTTCCTCATTGCAGAGGTGCAGGTGAGGAAGTATGAACTATACAGAAAGATACTCTTGTGTGATGCATTAAGGCAGTCTTTATGACTAACCTGTCATATAATCAAGGAAGTATATGAGTTAACTTGATGAATTAAATGTCCTAAAATAACAAATGCTGGATAGATGTGGGAAAACAAGTACAACAAGCACTGTTGGTGGAACTGTGAACTGTTCTAGCCCTGAGAAAAGCAATTTGGAAGTATGCTGAAAAAGCATTTAAGTTGTGCAATACCCTTTGATCCAGAGACTGTACCATTAGGGTGATATCCCAAAGAGATTAAAGAAAGATAAAAAGACCCCTATAGGTACAGAAAATAGTTAACAGTAACTCTTTTTGTGATGGCAAGAAATTTGGGAACTGAGGAGAAACCCATTAATGGCTGAAAAAGGTGTGGTATATGAAAATGATGGAACATTCTTACACTTTAACAAATGATGAAGGGAACAGTTTCATAGAAACCCAGGAAAACTTGAATAAACTTGATACAAAATGAAGTGAACAGAACCAGTAGAAAAATGTATACAGTAACAAAAATTATAGAAAAGAAAAACAATTGTGAAAAACTGCAACTCTGATCAACACAAAGACCAATCACAATTCCAAAGGATTCATAGCAAAACCATGCCACCAATATCTCAATACAGAGTGGAAGGAAAGGATGTAGAGTACAGATGAAGGCTTATATTTACTTGCTTGGGGTATGTGGTAGGCAGACATGGTCAATCCTGAATTTTTTAGATTTTTCCCTTGTTTGAAATGGGTTTTGTATTTCTTACTTTCACAACAGAGGGAAGAGAGCAGGTGAAAGGGGGATAGAAAATTCTGACCTTAAAACTAAATTTGAAAATTTTTAAGTCATTGACCTACGAACTTAAATAAAATATAGAAGATAAATTTCTGCAAAAATTCCTGATTATGAATAATTTATTTTTTTACCATTGTGAATCAGCAAATCTATATACTGGTATTTGATAAATGAGAGAAAATCTATTAGCATTTGATAAATGAGAGATAACTGAAAATGTTAGTTACAATAATATTACCATTTAGAAAATAAATGATTAAATCTTTTACAAACATATGTTCTCATATGCTATGCCTTCTTTGTTGAAAACATAACCTAATACTAGCAGCATGTTAATTTTAAAATAAGTTTCAATAGTATTTTGATGGTTAGAATAAATGAATAAGTGCGATGTTGTTGAGCCACCTTATGAATTCTTCCTTTATAATTAATAACATCTAAGTTAGCGGTAAAGTCTGTGACCAGTTTGTTTTCTCCTCCTCTGTGAAAAGTCATATGACCCATTTGGACAAAACTCACTAAACAACCACTAAGTTAAACATATAAATGTACTGTCTTAAAACCATTATTATGGTTTTTCAGAAAGAAAAAAAATTAAAATTAAAACTGGCACGTTCACCTTTAAAAATCAATGAATCTAACATACAATGCATTTTGATACAGATTCAATCATCTAATCTATTATCAAAATCTGTACTTTTTTCCTCTGATTTGTTACTCATTCTGGCAAAGAGTCCGGTTGAGAAGATGGAAACTTTTAATAAAAATGAATTTTGAGAGTTAGCTATTGATTTTAATTATACATGATATTATAAATAATAATATCAACCAACTAGTGTCTGATAATACTCAACAAATCAGTATGATGTTAGAGGTTGTATTCTGAACCTAAAACTTTTGCATTTTATATTTAAATTCTCTTAGTGGTAGCTATTAATATTATCAAAAGGGTACTCAAAAATACCAATTCATCACTATTATATATTCAATTATCACTTTGCAAAATTACTGACCTCCAATTAAGAAAGTTATTAATTAAATGAGCTAGTTTTCTAGATGAACATTAGTCAATATTTAAATACTTGAAATGTAAACTCCCAGACAGAAAAAAAGGGAATTTCAAAATTAGAAAAATTTAAGTGGCTTTTAAACCACTTTTTAAAAGAAAGTTTTTTCCTACTTAGAAAAAAGTCAACAATATGCACTTCTGTTTCCATACACAATGGACAGAGAAAGTATTGTATATGAAACTCTGAATCTAATGCTCAGAGCAAGTTCTATTTATAGAGATGTGTGTGTGTGTGTGCGTGTCTGTATATATGCATGTATGTATATAAAATTTAACATGACAGAACCCACAGAGCCTTTGCTTGTTTCTGACGTCTTCTGAATGTCCTTCTGCTTTCTTCTGTTGTATTTTTAAACTGTTTTACTGATACACACTTTTCTTTTTTGTACTTTGAATCACTAACGTTTACTATCACCTCCCAAAATGCTTGCTCTTCCTTGCAACAAAGAAGTACTGTCAAGAAAAACAATTCTAATTAGACCTTTTCCAGTTTCCGTCTTATGATGTATTAAGTAGAACAGATAAAAGACAATAGAACCTCAGTAACTGAAGGACAAAAGGATTAATGAACAACAAAAAAAAAGGATGAATCCCAGTATGAGGAAAAGTACATTGGAAAAATAAGAAACTACAATGGAAAAATCTTATTTGCATTTATATAACACGTAGTTTATAATAATCTGCCTTGTAGATATTTATATCAACTCCCTTACAATATCAGACTTTCCTTGGAGGCCAGGAGAGTGATGGATGCAACTTTATTTGATAAAGAGTCAAAATAATGCCTTAGCTATAATTACAAACATACTCAAATAGTTGTTGAATCATAAACAGAGTTTTAAAAATCCATTCAAGGTTTGGATTCAGAAGGCCTGAGCTCATATCCATACTAGCCCTTCTACCACCTCACCTATGGGACCCTGGGCAACTTACTTAATATTCCTGGGCTTCAGCTTCCTTAGCTCTAAAATAAGACTTAAAAGATTTCACAGTCCTTTCTAGTTCTAGATTGATGATCCTATAAATACTACACACACACACACACACACACACACACACACACACACACACACACAATTAACCAAGATCAATTAACAAACATTTAGTAAGTACTAGAACTACAATGACAAAAAATGAAACAATCCCTATTCTCAATGGACGAATGTTCTATTGGGGGAGGTGATACCCACATACAAAAGTGAAACAATAAACATACACAAAATAAGTTCAAGTAAGTTAGGAAGGGAGGGGCAATGAAAAGTATTATGGAGAAGATGTTGACTGAGCTGAGTCTTAAAGTAAATTAGAGATCCTATGTAACAGAAGTATAGAGCATATTCCAGGCAGAAGGAAGGGTAGGTGGGCAACAGATAGGAGACAGAGTATCATGAGCGAGGAATTATGGAAGCACCATAATAGGTAGAAAGAAGTATAATGTAGTAATGGGACTGGAAAGAAAGGTTAAGTTTGTGAAGGCTTTTTAAAACCAAAAATAGGAGTTTATATTTTAGCTGAATGGTAAATATGAGCCATTCAAATTAACTGAGTACAAAAATGAAAAAGTCCCATTTATAAGGAAAATCACTTAGACAGTTGCGTGGAGGTTGGGTCAGAGTGACAGACAGAAAGCATGGGACTAATCAGAAGGATATTATAATAGGTCAGACATGAAGTTGATGAGGGCCTGGACTATGGCTGTGTGAGTATAGAGAAAACTGTCAAAGTATTTATTAAGTCCTTATATGTGTGAGGCACTGTGCTGTGCTCTCAGCCCTGGGGATATAGATGAAAGCTTTTTGGTTTTGTTTTTTTTTTTAAAATAAGGCACACTCAGCCTTCAAGAAGCTTACCTTCTAATGGGGAAAGACAAAATGTAAAGATCCAAAAAGCTACACAAGGGTGGCATACAAGGCAGGGAGAAGAGAGAGCAAAGGATATTCCTGTGGAGTCAAGGTTGCTGCTCTCAAGGAGGTAGAACAGTCTAGAGTGAGGAGTGGAGGCAGAAGTAAAGAGAGCATATCCAAGGGACCATGTGAAATAGTGGTCTAGACAATCAGAAAGAGGGTGGAGTAGAGGAGTAGGTGAGAAGGCTACTAGTAAGGAAGTAGAAAAGTGTGTACGATGAAGAGTAGAGCTGGGAAGCCCAGACTTACCAAATGATTAGATAAGTAGGGTGAGGGAGACGTGAGTGTTCTAAGATGCTGCTGAAGTTATAAACCTGAGATCATGGAAGAATGATGGGGCTGGGCCTTCCATGCAATGAAGGGGCATGAAGGATGGAATGGAAATAATGACTTCAGTTTCACAAAAATTCAGTTTGAGATGACTCTGATACATCTAGTTTGAAATGTCCATGGGAATAACTCAAGGTTGGATTTTGGTAGGGATAAGCGGTATAGGATAAGGGGGGAGGGACTTAGGACAAAGAGATGTGTGTTATGTGTGTGAATCTATATTATATACTGATATGTATGATTATCAAAAGAAAAAGATATTCTAACAGATTATTTTATATTAGTAAGAATTCACCCTTCTTCCAAACTTCCCAACTTCTCTCTAAGCACCCAAGTTTATAATCTCAATGTCAGCTTTTCCTTCTCACTCTATTACTTACATGTGCAATAAATTGCCTCATCCTGCCATTTATATCTCAAAGCATCTTCCAAAAAGGTCCCCTTCTCTCTACTCACAACTACTATACACTATTTCAGCACCATATCACCTCTTTCTGGTGCACCAGCTTTCCAGTTAACTAGACTCCCAGCTTCAATTCAACAAACATTTATTTAGCACCTACTGTGCATTACTGTGCTAAGCACCAGGGCAAAGTGACTGGATTCCTTAAGTGCAAATGTGACCCTGTCACTCCTCAATAAACTGAACAGCTCTTTATTTCCTTTAGGAACAAACAAAAATCCTGTCTGGCAATTAGAGACTTTCACAACTTGTCCCCAACCCGTCTCTCTAGCTTTACTATGTGTCACTGCTCTTACTCTCTCTATGGGATCTAGTTGATATGGTCTTCTTACTCTTGCTCATACATGGAACTCCTCTGATTTCTGTGTCTTTGAATTAGCCATCCCCCATACCTAGAAGGCACTCTTCAAATGTGACTCTTAAAAAATATCCAGTTTCCTTTAAGACTAATCTCAAGGACCACCTTCCACATTAGTCTTTTCCTGAGTTGTAGCATATGCCCTTGGGAAAACTGTTTAACTACTCTGGAATTTAATATCTTCCTCTATAAAATAAGAGCACTCAACCAGAAGATCCTAAGGAGGAGTGGTGGTGTTTAACAGACAAACAATAGAGCTCAGTTTGAATTCCAGTTCTGCTACTTACTTCCTGTGAAATCTTGAACTAGACTATTTTCACAACTCTGAATCTGTTTCCTCATTTATAAACTCAAAGTATTGGGACAGATGAGCTCTAAAATGTCTTTTAGCATTACATCCTACAACCCCTTCTTACTCTAAGATTTTTGGAAGTATTTTTGTTTTCTTGACTTTTAAAATAAAGAAACAATTTCACTCAATTATTAATGTATCTAATTTTATATATTATGAAATCAGAAATGTTTAAGCACATTGCACTAAGAAGCAGAAAATGCAGATCATATTTCCATCTTTACTACTCTCCCCACCTCTCCCAGCCAAAAACAAACAAATAAATAAATAACCTGTAGAGTGTGCCTACTTTGGGGGTCATGTGTTATATCCCACTACAGAATATTACTTGACGGCAGAGATTGTTTCATTTACGTCTTCGTACCTTTAGCACCAGCACAATATTTGTCACATTATAGATACTTAATAAATGCCTGTTTATTGACCACAGTGTATTTATCATCCTGGGTTCTCAAAGATCTGACACTCCATAAAAACAGGGAAGACTTAAGCCCACTGACAGTCTATGTTGCTGCCCTAGATCTAGTCTAGCCTAAGCTCTTCACTATCAATATTTCAAGGATTTAGGGTTCACCAATAGAGATTACAGCCTCCTAAATTCAATGGTCTTGTGAGTTACTGTCCTGAAAAAATTCACCACATAGCCAACTTGGGTACAAGCTTCTCCGAAATAAGGTAAGCTGATATTTTGAACACACACACACACACACACACACACACCACATGGTCAAGTTTTTCTGTTTCAGAAACCTAAAAGACAACTTATTAAGTTGTAGTAGGATGTCAGTATTCTTTAGGAGAATGAACATCCTCATTAATGAAATACAGATACTTGGAATTACTTAACCTAGAGATTTAATTTGGTTCTAGAATGCTATGGGTACTCTCTATTATTGTTTTAATAATTGGAGGAATACTATAAGTCTGTTAGTGAATCTTGCCTTACCTTTCCTGTGGCACAGCAAACCAATATTCATGTTTCTTATCTCTCTGTGCATATTGTTGCATTGTGGCACTTGCTTGGGATACAAATGTTTTTCTCATTGGTTTTCCAACTCTAAGACATAAGAATTTATGCAATCGATGTCTTCTCTTTTCTTTTAAAAAACCTGAACCTATAATTGAGAAATAAACAAGCTTAAGTCCAATGATCTCAAAAAATTCATTCAATTTGGGGAAAGGGGAGCAGAACAGTAGTATTTCATCACCAGTAATACCTGTTAAATGGCATTTACGTAAAGAGAACTCCCAAGTAACTGGCATTATCAAACTTCACAGATACAGAGCACCAAGTCCAAAAAGATGACCAAAGACCTACACTTTTGTATTCAAAAGTGGTGTGAAGCCAACAGATAAAATAGAAAATGCTCATTCCAACAAAAGGGTGAGAAACAAACAAGGCAGAGTCTTTTCACACTCGTCCCCACCTGCATGACCTTAAATGGAACTTAGAAAAATACAAAAATATGGGTATTCAATACAAACTATCACATAATGGAAAATGGGATTCTTTGCAGTATGCAAAAGCTCTGCAAGATATAATTCTAAACTGATTTGGTAATTTCCCTCTATCTTCTAGATTTAAAAATAAATACCAGAATATATATATGTTTTGGTTTGGTTTTAAACTCACAAGCATGGGTGCATGGGTACATGTATACAACTTTAAAAAAAAAAAACCACTGAAAACAAAACAATTCCCCAACAACTTCCTGCTCCAGATATTTGGGGTATCGATTTCATGGATTAATAAAGCCTACAATATTCTCAACTTTCAGGGCAATATATTTAAAAACTATTTACACACCCAAAGATATAAATGTTTTATTCATAGTCAACTGAATGTCTATTTGCTGAACATTTCAGTTAGCCAAGGTTTTAAAATATTAAATGTATATATATACATCAACCATTTTTAAACATATTACAACATCTCTTCTTTTCTCTTGATATTTTCATATTCAATTACACATCAGAATCGATAAAATGGAACCTATTTCATATACTTGGCTGTTAGTATGTTGTTAGATGACCCTACGCAAGTAACTTAATATCTAAACCTCCATTTTCTCATCTGTAAAATTGGGATAACAGCAGTACCCACCCCACAGGGATGTAGTAAGGATCAAATATGTGTACATGTATGTGTAAATATGTATACACACACACAATATGTGTGTGTAAAGAAAGCATTTTGTAAACCCTAAAATGCTACGTGTTAGCTGCTATTAGCTATTATTCTAAAACTAAAGAGAAGGGCAGCTGAATATTGGTTCTTCCTACTATATATTATCATTAAGAAAATCTTTCTACAGATATAAAAATAAACACTTCACATATATTTGATCTTTAAAGTGCCTGTTGGCTTTCAAAGGCAGTCTCAGAAACTTTCTAGCTATATGACCTTGGGCAAGTCACTTAACCTCTGTTTGCCTATGGATCACTGCCTAGTCATGGCAGAGGTCTGAGTAACTCAAGGAAACTACAAGTTATGCCCTGTAGGGCTACCCAAGATGGACAGATCATAGTGGAGAATTCTGACAAAAGGCAATACGCTGAGAGAGGAAATGGCAAACCACTCCAGTTACCTTTGCCAAGAAAACCCCATGAAGGGCAACGGATCCAAGATGGAGGAGTAGAAGTATGGACCTGTAGAAGCTCTCCTCCATAACCCATAAAATACCTGTAAAAAGTGACTCTAAACAAATTCCAGAGCAGCAGAAGACACAAAATGACAGACTGAAAGAGATTTCCAGCCCAAGGCAGCCTGGAAGGCTGACAGGAAAGGTCTATTGCATGGAGCTCAGAGCAGAGCCCAGCCCAGCCTTGGTTGACTGACACTGACAGGATTGGAGTGGGCTTCAGGGCATGGATTCACAGGCAGCAGCTGTGGTTTCCAGATTTCTCAACCTACAAACACCAAACATAGCTTCAAAGGTCAGTGAGAAAGTTCTTTCACCTAGGTGAGAGGGGAGTGAGGTCCACCCAGCCCCAGCGCGACAGCAGCCACTGTGGCAGCACCGACTTTTAGAGCCCTGGGACCAAAGACCTTGGGGGAATTGAGTGGCTGATCTGGAGCCCAGCCCTGAGTACTGGTCCTGGGGTGAGAAGGAGCTCTAGCATGGTGGACCTGGTGGGGACGGTGCAGAGGGAACCCTACTCACAGATCCTGAGCAGAACAGAGTACTTGCAGTTGCTCACAAATAAGAGTGCAGGTCAAAAGAGGAATAAACTTCCCATCCCTTGATTGTGCCACCACAGAGGAACTGAGAACTTACAGGTCCCTAGAGTATACCCTTCACTTGACAAAGGACTCAAAAGTCAAGCAACTGGCTGAGAAAATGCCCAAAAAAGGGGGAAAAAATGAGACTACTGAAGGATACTTTCTTAGTGAAAAGGTATTTTCTTCCATCCTTTCAGAAGAGGAATAACAAAGCACACCACCAGATGAAGACAACAAAGGCAAGGCTTCTGCATCCAAAACCTCCAAAATAAATATGGAATGATCTCAGGCCATGGAAGAGGTCAAAAATGATTTTGAAAATCGGTAAGAGAGGAGGAAAAATTGGGAAGAGAAATGAGAGCAATGCAAGAAAGTCATGAAAAGTGAGTCAACAGTTTGCTAAAGAGACCCAAAAGAATGCTGAAGAAATAGACTAACTTTAGCTTTAAAAATAGACTAACATAAATGGCAAAGGAGGTCCAAAAAGCCAATGAAGAGAAGAATGCTTTAAAAAGCAGAATTAGTCGAATGGAAAAGGAGGTTCAAAAGTTCACTGAAGAAAATAGTCCTTTAAAAATTAGAATGGAGTGGATGGAAGCTAATGACTTTATGAGAAACCAAAAAATTACAAAACAAAACCAAAAGAATGAAAAAATAGGAGACAATGTGAAATAAGCTACTGGAAAAACAACTGATCTGGAAAATAGATCCTGGAGAGATAATTTTAAAATTATTGGTCTACTTGAAAACCATGATGACACAAAAAACCTAGACATCATCTTTCAAGAAATTATCAAGGAAAACTGCCCTGATATTCTAGAACCAGAGGGTAAAATAGAAATAGAAAGAATTCACCAATCACCTCCTGAAAGAGATCCGAAAAGAAAAACTCCTAGGAATTACAGCCAAATTCCAGAGTTCCCAGGTCAAGGAAAAAATATTACAAGCAGTCAGAAAGAAACAATTCAAGTACTGTGGAAATACAATCAGGATAATACAGGATTTAGCAGCTTCTACACTAAAGGGTAGAAGGGCTTAGAATATGATATTTCAGAAGTCAAAGGAGGGAAGGTTAAAACCAAGAATCAGCTACTCGGCAAAACTGAGTATAATACTTCAGGGGAAGAAATGGAATTTCAATGAAATAGAGGACTTCAAAGATTCTTGCTGAAAAGAACAGAGCTGAATAGAAAATTTGACTTTCAAATACAAGAACCAGAGAAACAAGAGTTAAACACAGGAAAGAGAAGCCTTAAGGAACTCATTAAAGTTGAATGTAGGAATCTACATGGAAAGATGCTATTTGCAACTCATGAGACCTTTTTCAGTATTAGAATAGTTAGAGGGAATGTGTGTGTAGGTGAGTATGGGTATGCAGGTATGTGTATATTATATATGTATAGGGATGTATATGTACATGGGTGTGTGTATATATATATGTGCATATACACACACATACACACACGGACAGAGGGCACAGGGTGAGCTGAATATGAAGGAAGAAGACTTCAAAAATAAAACAAAATTTACTGCTGAATGGAATATACTAGGAGTAAAAGAAAGGGAGAGGTAGAATATAGCAAAGCACCTCACATAAAAGGAAAGAAAGAGTCTTTACAATGGAAGAAAAGAGGGGGAGGATGAAAGGAAATAATTGAGCCTTACTCTCATGGGATTTGGTTTCAGGAAGGAATAACACACTCATTTGGATATGGAAATCTATTTTACCCTGCAGGAAGGCAAAGGGGAAGGGAATAGAAGAGGGAAGATAATAGAAGAGACATCAAATTGAGGAAAGGGATAAACAGAAGCAAACACTACTGTGGTAGTAAAAGTTAAGGGAGAGTTTTCAGGTATACCAATAATGTGATTAGTCTTTTACAACATAATTATTATGGAAGTGTTTTGCACTGTTGCACATGTATAACCTATATTGAATTGCTTGTTTTCTCAATGAAGGTGGGTAGAGAGGGAGGGAGAGAATATGGAACTCAAAGCTTAAAGAATGAATGTTAAATATTGTTTTAGCATGAAACTGGAAATTAAGCTATACAGGCAAAGGAATATAGAAATCTATTCTGCTCTAGAATATATATATATAGAGAGAATATAGAAAATAGAGGGGAAGGGGGATGGAAGAAGGGTGGGTAATAGAAGGGAAGACAGACTGCAGGAAGGGGTGGATGAAGTGCAGCTGTCCTAGGGTGGGGGATGGGGAGAGATGGGGAGAAAATTTTGAATTCGAATTCTTGTGGAAGTGAATGTTAAGAACTGAAAATAAATAAGTTATATATTAAAAAAAAGAAAAGAAATAAAAAAAGATAACCCCATGGATAGAAAATTCATAGGGTCATGAACAGTTGACCACAACTGAAAAGACTACACAAATATATTCTTATTACCCATATGATTTAAGGTACATCTATTTCAATACCTATCACACACACTTTGTATAAACACACAATTTATGTCCTTTATATTATATGGTCAATCAAGATTCAGGAAACAGTGGAATATGTACAGAAGATTTTTATCTTCTTTTAAAGTTTTAGGCTTAGGGCTTCAAAATCTTTGGTTCTGGATAAGCCTGAACAATTTCAGTGCTGTTCTGTGTGACTGGAAAAATACTAGAATTGGCCATGTGGGAGGGAAATGGAGGTAATTTTAAAAAGGACAGAAGCTACCTGAACGAGCACAGAGTAGTGAAGGACAATTCTTCCCAGTTAGTGACAAGCATCTGATGACTGCCTACTATTTATTCTGGCACTATTGAGTACATTAAGTCACATATGGAATGTATTGTTAATAAAAACATGTGCATAATGCTCTTCAAACCCTAAAGTTCTATATAAACACCAGCATTTTTGTTGTTTAAATTAAGAAAATGTTTTAGGAAAGACTCATATCATTATGCTTCTATTTATGACACATACTAACTAGATAGTTTCACCAGCAGTCATGTTTCAAAGCAGAAAATGTACAGAGCAAAACATATGCAGGAGTATTCTCTAACTGATAAGTGGTCAAAGGACAAGAACAGGCCGTTTTTAGAGGAAGAGATTAAAGGTATCTATAGTCATAAGAAAAAACGCTCTAAATCTTTACTGAGTAGAGAAATGCAAATCAAAACAATGCTGAGGTACCACATCACACCCCTCAGACTGGCTAATGTGACAAAACAGGAAACTTATGAGTTCTGGAGAACACTACTGCATGGTTGGTGGAGTTGTGAGCTGATCCAACCACTTTGGAGAGCAATTTGTTGTTAACTATGCCCAAAGGGCTACAAAAATGTGCATACTCTTTGACCCAGTAATACCACTTCTAGTGTTGTGTCCCAAAGAGATCATACAAATAAGAAAAGGACCCACATATACCAAAACATTTATAGCACCTCTTTTTGTGGTGGCAAAGAACTGGAAATTGAGGGGGTGACCCATCAACAGGGGAATGGCTGAACAAGCTGTGGTATATGAATGTAATGTAATTCTATTATGCTATAAGATATGATGAGCAGTAGAACTTTAAAAAAAAATCTGAGAAGACTTATATGAACTGATGCTGAATGGGGGGAGCAGATCCAGAGAACACTGCACCGTTACAGTCACATTGACTAACTTTGATAGACTTGGCTCTCCTCAGCAACACAAGGTTCTAAGACAATTCCAAAAGGCTCACGATGGAAAATACTGTCCACATCTAGAGAAAGAATTACGGAGTCTGAATGTAGATCGAATATTATTTGTGCTCTCTTTTTTTTGTGTTGTTTCCTCTTTCTCATAGTTCATTCCATTGGTTCTAATTCATCTCTGCAATGTGACTAATGTGAAAAATACGTTTAATGTAAATGTACATGTAGAGCCTATATTGGATTGCATGCCTCCTTGGGGAAGGGGAGAAAATTTGGAACTCAAAAGCTTGTACAACTGAAGGCTTGTAAACCAAAAATGAACAAACAAACAAACAAATACATAAATAAATATTCAGAGGTGACATTTAACCTGATTTTTTAATTCTCAAAATGGTAAAAGAAATGGAAGGAAATATGCACATTATCCTAAAAATCAAACTTCTGAAAAGGCAATGAACCCTGGGGAACAGCTTCATTCAAATCCTTCACAGAAGCAAATAACCAAAAGAAAAACAGATAAAATTTTTCAACAGGACACATGCCAGAATTATTTATCCCCCAATATTTTAACCACACCTACAGCTATATTTAAAGGGGACTGATATTCACAATGATTATCTTGAACCATTAGAAAAATATTAAATTGTGTTCTATAATTTCTTCTTAAGAAGGCAAAGAATAATATGGCAGATTTTAAATGGCTTTCCATTAAAAAAAAAATACCAAACCTCTAGAAAAGTCTCCAAACAGTTTAACAGTAAATGACATGAGATAACAGAAGTATTACCGTAAAAAAAAAATAAGCCTTTGGCCTAAATAAAAATAAAGAAAAATAACTTTTGGCCTAAAAGCTGGTTTTATAAAGCCACAGATTAACTGAACTCAAGAAATACGAATTTCGAGGATATTTACACATAATATGTAATGTCCTACATTAACAGTCCATTTTAATTTTAAGAAAAAAATCAGAAATTTGTTCAGTTGGTTTAAATTATTACAGATATAATGAAAATTTCATAGGAAACTAGTACAATAGTTAGGAAGTTTTTTAAGAGATTATGGCTCTGATAATCCTTAGTTACTTCAAAAATGGATCTGCTTTTTCCTCTTAGTAACCCAAGAAACCGCACCTCTTAGACAATTTAAAAACAAATATTGATGGTTCTAGCTATAGTCATAATTCAATGACATGACAATTCATGAATAAATAAATCAAAAAGCAATTAAGTACCTACTAAATACTTGACTTTAAACAAGGTACAGGGGATATAAATATAAAATTTAAACTTCCACTGTAATTTGGGAGAGACACATAAGTGGCCAGGGAAGGGAGTTTGGGTGTATAGAATTACATGGATAGCGAATGGGTCAGTAAGTAGCAATTGCCATGCCCTTTCCAGAAATACTGCGGCCATTCATTTGACTGATTACTACTTGCAAAGCAAGAGGTGAAAATCAAGGGTAGAATCAGGTTGATTTTGCCTCTCCTAACTTCTAAATGAATTAGCACTTTGGAAATCAACTGGATGTCTACAGGCACTCCATACCCAGGTCTCTATGATCTTCATGTTTCAATAAATTAAATAGGAAAATTAAAAGCAATGTTCAAGTTCACCTAATGGCAAAAATAAAATTGTATCTTAATGTGACAAATCAAAAGCAAAGATGCCGAAGTGAATCTAGCAAGGAAAATGGCCATTAATTCCATATTCTACATCTTACACGCAAAAATCTGTATACTTCTGATAAATTATCAATCACTAAACATTTATTAAGGACCTGATATATGTTAGGGACTGTGCTAAGCTGAGGACACAAAAATAAAACATTCCATGCCCTGCAGGAGGCTTTTACTCACTCACAGAGGCACACAGGTTGGTCAGGGATACCCATAATGGAAAAATTCAGTTCAAGGTTATCCCAGAGCCTAAGAACATAAAACAAATTGGCTTCTTTTTAGTTTGGGCCTAAATCTAGTTATTTAGAGGAAAGATTAACAGTGACCTGAGGTCTGACAAGTCAAAACTAGTACTCCAGGGTCATCTTTGGTATATTGGAACTCTATCACATGGACTTTTGTATTTACAGGCACACCTGCTTGTCATGAAGCTTTGGAGGATTACAGGTTAACAGAGATGCATCTAGATGAAAAGAACGGAGAGAGACATAAAAGGCATATACTCTATATAAAACTTACCCTCAAAGTTGAGAATGTAATTATAGTCAACTCAATTATTCTTATGCCAATTATGGGCCTATGGTTTCTCTTCTTGCATTTTTTAAATCTACCCTTTATTTCACTATTTAGGGATGCTACAGCTTGGAAAGTAAGTTTCAGGCTCAAAGAAATGTATTTTACATAGGAATAACTCAGTAAGTGTTGAATTTATTAGAAGTTGGTGAGCAGAGATAGAGAATTTTAAAAAGATGAAATATAAAATTGAGGTTTTTCCATTTCTTGCTATTTGGCTAAAGAATTGGTTTGAGAGGCATGTAAAAATACTAATCAAAGTAAGATTTAGGATATCTATTTTAATTACCTATGTGATTCCTGCTTAGAATTATTAAGTATGATAAAAAGTAGCTATTATTACTTACTTGATTTCATTCTTGAAACTGATATTCTTTCCTACAATGCACAAAATAACAGGGAGGAATTTTGTAGATTATTAAAGTCTAAAGGAGTGCAGGCAGGAAGGGGAATTTGGTGTTAACTAGACACAACCTGAAGTTAGAAATGCTCAAAATAAATCCCTTTAGTTTTTCTTCCCTAATTCTTTTTAAAAGAAAAAAATACAAAAGATTTAATACTGTTTTCAGAAGTTTTTAATATCTCCCAAATATACTCTTTAACATCTTACTTTTAATTCTAACTTCTTAAAATGAATCATAAAACCTTTCTGTATAACATGGGCTCTGAGTTTTAAATAAGCTGTGCTCATTCTACATGTTAAATGCTTTTTTTTTTTTTAACTCTGAATGATTAGTTACTCGCAAAACTACCTAGCTACTGAACAACAAAGTAGAGTAGATCTTTGTTCAGCTAAAACCAACTAAATGGATTAGAACAGATAGCTTCTGAATTCCTTTCAACAATAAAATTCTGTAACATTTTTCATTGTGCTTTTAATTTTTAAAAGGCATGTGAAGGGGCCACCTATCTTTTTAGGACAGGCACAAGTTAATTTCCATCAGAATTTCCATTTATTTGGGGCAGTGGATAGAGAGGTTCAAATCTGGCCTCAGACTCTGGGAAAATCATTTAACCGTGCTTGCCTCTGTTCCTCATCTGTAAAATGAACTGGAAAAGAAAATGGTAAGCCACTCCAGGATCTCTGCCATAAAAACCTCAAATGGGGTCATGAAGAGTCAGATATAACTGAACAGATGAACAACATACTAACTTCAGAGTTGGAAGCTATCTCAGAAGCCCTACAATCCAAACTATCTGAACAGGACATCCCCTTCTACAACATGCTTGGTAAGTGGTCATCTATGCTATATTTGGAAGACCTCAAGTGAAGAAAAACTTAACTGCCTTTTGAGATACCCATCTCCTTTGTGACAGTACAATTTGTGGAAGTTTCTCCAGACATGTCTTAATCTGCCTCTCGGCAACATAGAAGAAAATCTAACAAACAGTAGAAATCTAATATCACTTCCATAAAAAGGCCTTCTGAATACTTGGAAGATAACAAAAATATCTCTCCCAAGTTTTTTCTTCTCTAAGCTAACCATTTTCAAGTCTTTCAACTGATCAGGATTACCTTCTTCTGTATGTTCTCCAGTATATCAATTTTTTCTTTGCACAAAGTTCAACACAATATTGTAGCTGTATACACGTTTCCAAATAAAATATTTTCAGATGTACGTATTTATTTATAACTTGTTTGCACTGTTTCCACAGTTTTGCACACACAAATTGCAATGATTTATCTTTAGTTTTATAACTAACTTTAACTGCTGTAGCATAAAAGATAAATTATAACTGAGCACCTTTTTTTGTTCGGTACAAGCCTGCTCTTAGTCTTAGATCAAACTCTCTTTGGAATGCAAGCACAAGTTTTCATGAAGCCAAGAATAATCCCAAAATATAACAATTCTTGATCAACTCTTAAGAAAAGTTTACAGGAGTGGAAGATACAGATGAACTGAACAGCTCTTTTTTCCTAGATTATTTTGGTTCAATTGTAAGAGGACTGAGCTTCAAATATATGACACTCCATAAATTTAAATATGCTTTGGAGTCCACCATGAGGTCAGGTGGAAGTTGGGTGAATTCTTGCTGACAGTTAAATTATCAGAACAGACTGAGAAAAGAAATGTTTGCCAGAAAGAACACTGTAGCCAGAAATTCCTGGATCGATAACATCAGTTTCTTAGACAAACTAGTTGGGCATAATGGAAATCCAATCCAATCCTTTAACACTGCTAAAGCACTCTGTGATAAATATGATAGATAGAAAGACCGGCAAATTCAGAATCTGAAGAGTTAACTGATGAGCTGTAAGACCCTTATCACTTAGCTTTTCTGGGACACACGTCTAAGTATGTGAGTGTGTGTCTCCCCTGCCACTTGTACATTTACTTCTTTCTACCTCGGTCACATCAAACGTATACACCCATGCTCTCAAATGCCAATAGCTATATTGGAGTGATTAAAAAATATATATCATCATGTGTTTTTACATCATATTAATTTATCCTATTCCTCTGACTGACTGAACTTTCTATTGTGACATGGAAAATAAAGAAAAATATCTACAAGAGAGGGCAGCAAATAAGATGCTCAGTCCTACTAATCCCTTTGGAGTGGGGGGCATGTTTCACTGAGGGTAACAATGTTTCATTGTTTGCTGACCAGGACCTTTAATGGCTTTTCAGTTACTCAGCGTTGAACTTCCTTTGACAGATCTTTTCATTTAGAATATTCCACTAATTTATAAGTTTGCAGAAATTTTCCAGTAGAGGGGCACCAGCTGGTTATTTGTTAAGAGAGAGATAACTGATATGACCTCCCTGGTGGATATGCCTATTGGCTGGGTAAAAGGGTTTGGCTAAGTTAGAATCTTCTCTTGCCGAATTTCAAACTGGTATCTCAAAGGACTGGACCACTAAAATTTTACTAGCAGTGTGTCTATTTCCCCATAGTTCCTTTAATAATGATCACTCATATATTTTGTCCTCTTTGATAGTTTTGATACAGTTGAAACATTAAGAATTACTTTAATTTGCAATATCTTATTGTTTGAGCATATTTCCATGTGGTCATTTATGCTTTGCAAGTTTTTTAATCTGTTCATATTCTCTGATTAAGAATGGCTCAGATTTTGGCCAATAATTTTTTAATAAAAAAAAAAACTCCTCAATGTAAAATTTCTTCAATTTCTATTTTAACCATTCAGAAACTTTAACGTTTAGGTTGGAAAACTGTCTATCTTCTCATTTATGATCTATCTCTTGTTCCGTTAAGAATTCTACCCCAGATGCAGTTGTGAAAGGTATCTGATCTTGCTCTCTTCTAGTTAAAAAAAAGTCCCATAACCTTCTCTATTAATATTAATTTCTACTAATTAAAACCAAATTTCTTGCCAAGTGGTTTCTAGTTTTCCCAGGAAGCCTTGTCAAGTCTTATCAAAAGTGGTCAACTATTTTTTGCCTGCTTCTTATTCTGTCTACTGCTTATCCATTCTGTCCAAATTATCCTGCTTTTCTGTTTTTCATGCCCTACTGATTTCTAAAATTGTCTGGGCTCTGGTAATGATAGTCATCATGATTTGTACTTTCTTCCTATTATTTCCTTCAAATTTTAGATATTTTATTTTTGCATATGAAATCTGTTATTTTGTCTAATTCCATAAAGTATTCTCACTGGTAACTTAATAAATTTCTAAATTAATAGTCGCATAAATTTTATTATTTTGACAGAATTTCACCATGATCACTCCAATTATTTAAGTCTGACTTTATTTTTGTGTAGTTGTATTTATTTTGTGTTAGGTGGTTAATTCCCAATTTTTGCATTTTACAATTATTTTGAATGAAATTTCTTTTTGGGGGGGTAGTTATTAGTATAGTAAGTTCTGCTATAACTTGGCACATGCAAAATCATGTATCTGTTGTTGCTGCTTGGTTGTTTTTCAGTCATAACTGACTTTTGATGACCCCTTTTGGGGTTTTCTTGGCAAAGATACTGAAGCAAGCACACTAGCTTCATGACCATGAGCAAGTCACTTGACCTCATAAAGCCGCAGTAAAAATGCTTTCAGTACCTCAAGAGGGTTGTTGAGGAAACCAAACGAGAAAATGTACCAAGAGAGCATCGTATAAATTTTAGCCATCATTACCACTGTTCTTTGGGAACTTCTTCAGAGTTAAGAACTACTCCCACAGTGATGGGTCCAGAAGTCCATCAAGTAAGAAGTCACAATTTAAACAATGAAGGTTGTAATTATTATGGACTCCGTGGACTTTACAGGGAGAAGGCTTGAGTTTGAGGCCAATGCTGACATTGTCTCTTTGATAATAAATACTTCATTTGTCAAAAACATGAACGGTTCCCTTAATAGCTTCTTTAAAATACCTTGATCTTAGTTATCTATCAAATAATCCTTTAAACTACATAAACTTTGAAAATAATATGACTGACATTTCTTAAAAATAAAAAAATAAGCAAGTAGTATTATAGTTTCAAACCTACACAGTTCAAACCTACATCTGGGAGGCAATATTAATAGAATATAAAAAGTACTAATTCTGGACTTGGGTTCAAATACCACCACCAACGTACCTGTGTAACCTGAGAAAGTCACATAACCTCTCTGGGCCCCGATTTCCTTAAATGTAAAATGAGAGGTTGCCCTAGAAGGTCCCTTTTACTTCTACATCTTGCCTAAGTAAAAAGTCACTATATCAGGAGTTCTTTAACCTTGTATGTACCTTGGACTAACTGCTTTGTTTCCCTAGTAAACATCTGTGAGAAGCTGAAGCATTTAATTAATGGTTCTTTATTCAATCTTTAAAAATTGAGCACAAAATTTTACCAATACAAAAAATGGAATTGTTTCTCTGTTCCCATTTTATTTATTTACCATATTAAAATACTGAAATAATATCCTGCAGACTTGGTCAGCTGACCCCCACCCCCACCCCCAAATAGGACACAAAGCCCCTTGGCCTATCCTTTCATCTTGTATGAACCACTGATTTTTTTTAAAGAGAAACAGTATGTAATATATTAGGTTTCTCAGTTTATTAGAACTACTTCGTTTTCTCTGCATCTCAAGTATCTCATAAAATGTGAGCACGAATAGAACTGCCTTTTTCCCCATTGTTAATTTCTTAACGCAGTGATTTGTAACTTTATTTGTGTTATATGAAGTGTCTTTCTACACCACTTTTCTTTAAAATGTGTTCTACGTAGTATAAGAACTTCAATGTATAAAGCTCTTCAAGATTCACAAGGCATTTCAGAGTGGGAATTAAGATCCTCTGAATTAGTACGTCTATTTTTTTTTAAAGCAAGGAAAAATTTGGGAAAGCCAATATGGAACACTGGAGTCACTATTTTGTTCAGCCTTTTAGCCTCATGACAATAATGTTGATAAAGAAAAACTTTGGTAATTCTATCAATTACTTAACCCTTTTTCACTTGGTAGATACTCATACTACTTGTAAGATGACAAATTTACAGATGTTCTTTTCAAGAATTCTAAGTGGATTTCAATACAGAGTAAGGATTAAATACTTTATACTTTTTAATCTATGTAAATAGAGTAAAGCCACATTTTATTTAGACCTCTGGAATTCAGAAATTAAAGTCAACTATGTTATGCTGTATTTTCCCATTAGTAATGACAATTTTCTTATTAATAAATCATGTGTTAATTACAAATGTCCTTACAAATGTAAAATGTTTTTACTAAAGGTCCTATAGTACTTTGATTTGGCAACATTTTAATAGCAGTTAGTTCAACTAATAAGTATTCTGAAAGTAATGAAATAATACTCTAATAATCATACTTAAGTACTTAAAAAAAACAAAACACAAAAGTGATCTCATTGGGGCAGCAATGGAAGGGGGAAGTACTTCTAAATTCATCCCCTAGTAAAATTCTCTCCAAACTTAACTGGGCTGGGTTTTAGACAACAGATATATGAGGTGTCATGAGATCTATAAATAAATGGTTTTAGGACCTATCAGAACTGGTATTCTTCTGGAATAGTCTTTGATAAGCTTTACATTGAAAAAACACAGAAAGACTTTAATGGAAGTCTGTAGTGGTTTTCCTATACAAATGGTATGGTTCTCCTATACTAAATTTTAATTAGTAAATCTCTATATAAGATTAGTAAATCTCTATATAAGTTCTCCTATACTAAATTTTAATTAGTAAATCTCTATATAAGTAAATCATTAGTGGTTTTGGGGAAATCGTGCAATACTTTCAACTATTTCAATGTTCTCCAGGCCAAAATAAATAAACAAACATTTAAAATGCAAATCTTCTCCTGGTAATGATATATTATGAATCTTCAAAGACCACAACTCTGGAAGAATCAAAGTAGCAGGGGACCTGAAGGTAACTTTACGCAAGAGATACACAGTGGCTGCAACAATTGAGCTAGAACACATTTTCAAATGCTGATCTTCATGTATGATTGGAAGAAGTAAGTTAGCCATGCGATGAGACGGATTACATGATGGACAGCTTGAGTGTTTCACTGTACCCAGAAAATGTGAAAAGATCTGAGAAAGGACAGTAGCACTTTGTGGAGATTCTCTCTCTACAGAGACACTTGGAAAGAAGATAGACAACAGTCGCTCTGGATAAGAGAGTGTGAATGGATAGTAATTTAAACATATAACATATAAACATAACATATGGATTCATTAATGTACTAAGATACTGCCTGCTACTAAGCCTCCAATTTCAGGCCTAAAAGATGGTCATATATGAACACAGGCAATGCAAAGAGAAGGCCTATATCCCCAACTGATAAATGTTCAAAGGCTATGAACAGGCAATGTTCAGAGGAAGCAATTAAAGATATCTATAATCATATGAAAAAATGCTCTAATTCACTTTTGATTAGAGAGATGTAAATCAAAACAACTCTGAGGTACCACATCACACCTATTAGATTGGCAAACATGACAGAACAGGAAAATAATAAATGTTGGAGAGGACGTGGGAGAGTTGGAACACTAATTCATTGTTGGTGGAGCTGTGAGATCATCCAACCATTCTGGAGTGCAGTTTGGAACTATGCCCAAAGGGCTACAAAAATGTGCAAACCCTTTGACCCAGCAACATCGCTACTAGGACTGTATCTCCAAGAGATCATAAAAATGGAAAAAGGTCTCACAAAAATATTTATAGCAGCTCTCTTTTTGGTTGTCAAAAACTGGATATCAAGAGGATGTCCATCAATTGGGGAATGGCTGAATAAATTATGGTATATGAATATAATGGAACACTATTGCGCCGTAAGAAATGATGAACAAGAAGACTTCAGAGAGGCCTGGAAGGACTTATATGATCTGATGCTGAATGAAAGGAGCAGAACCAGGAGAACTTTGTGCACAGCAATGACCACAGTGTGCAAGAGTTTTTTCTGGTAGACTTGTATCTTCATAACAATACAAGGACATAAAAAAAAAATTCCCAGTGGTCTCCAAAATGCCTTCTACATTCAGAGAAAGAACTATGGAATTCAATTGCAGAATGGAGCAGATTGTGTGTGTGTGTGTGTGTGTGTGTGTGTGTGTTATGTTTTGGTTTGTTATATGATTGCTCCCATTTATTTTAGATCTTTTATACAGCATGACTATAGTGAAAATGTATTCAATAGGAATGTATGTGTAGATCCTATATAGAATTGTATGTCATCCTGGGGAGGGAGGGGATTGTGGGGAGTAGGTAGGGGGGAAGAAAATCTACGTTTTATGGCAGTGATTGTAGAACATTAAAAACAAATAAAATGACTATATTAAAAAAAATAAATTTATGAGTCTACTATTAAAAAAAGAGAGAGAGAAGACCTATACCTGCAGAGACAGTAAAGAAAAGTTCTATCTACAGCTATTCAGTCAAATCTGTCTAAAATTTTCTTTGATTTTGTTCTTTGTGGCCTCCCTTCTTCCCCCTCTGTCCATGCTCTGGTATTTCACATGGGGTTTTCTAAGAATCTCAGGGCAGTTTTAATCTATTATAACATAAAACTGCACTGACTCTTGGGATATCTTGGGCATCTGAGTTTCAAAGATACTTCTTAAGCTAACAGACTTAATTTTAAACCTTGAATCTTTTGGTTCTCCTATCTGCATTTACCGGTTCTCACTGCATACATATTTTCTCTCATGTCACTGAGGCTTAGCGACCACTGCTAGCCAACTTCTCACATATTGTATCTCTGTATTCTGTCTCGCCCCCATCTCCCTACTATCTGGCTAACACAGTTCTGTAAGCCCTAAGTCTTTGCCACTTTAGTTTACATGTGCCTAGGTATAACATTCTTGGTGTGGAGACAGTATGCACTTAATAAATGTTTATCCACCACATGACTGATACTAAAATGAATCCATGCCTTAAGTGGGCAGGATCATTTATATAACACTATATGTTATTTAAGGAAACAGCATCTGGACTGGAGAAAAGCAACACATTTCTACTATAGCTACTACTATTTTCAAATCACAGGAATTTTTATGGATGACCAAGGAGCTAGTATAACCCCAACTCAGACTTTTTGTTTGTTTTTTTACTGTTCCAGATAGAAAAAACAACTCATCTTTGGAATGAGGTATTCAGACACAATAAATTTTTCTAAATTAAATCTACCAAATTCTACCTTACATGTTATCATGATTCCTTATTAACAAATATAAACCCATGATACAAACGCAAAAATAACAGCCTTTTAAGACAGGTAATAATCAGCAAAACTCAATTCAGCAAACACTTATTAAACTCCTACCTTAAGAAAGGCACGGAGAGCTTGGGGTACAAAGACCAAAGTAAAAGCAGCCCTGATGTCAAGGCTGAGCTCTCCTTCCATCTTCAATAATAACATTAGTAGCTAGCACTAACAGAGCACTTTTCACGTCACAAAGGCCCTGAGCTGATGTTTCATCTGGTGCTCGCAGCAGCCTTTATATTGTGAGGTGCTATTATCATCCCCTTTATATAAATGAACAAAACAGTCCCAGAAAGGCTGAGTGACTGACCAAGGACAACACAGCCAGCGTCTGAAGAAGCGCGTGAACTCAGACTTCTGTGCAGTCCTAAGTCAGGAACTTAACTGCTAACTTCTTTCATTCAGATAACGTACTTATTTTCTTTCCCTCCTTAACTCCCTCATCTCCTACGTCTTTTCCAGGTGGGAGTCAAATTAACACTACTATTGCTACTACAACGTGTCAGTTCACTCCCTTATATTTAACAAGTCAAAATATTCCTTCCTATTCATGACTCCTCAATACAGGCTGTAGGGCCCTTTTAAAAGGCAAGCTCTGTGAGGACAAGGACTATCATCACCTTTATACTTGAATCCCCAGTGCATGGCACATAGTAATGTGATACTTAATAGATACTTTTTCATTCACAAGAATATATGAAAACAGATAAGAAAGGTGTTTTTTAATTTACATGAGTATAAGAGAATAGATAAGAAAGCTACTAACAATAAAGGGAATCCTCTAATTAGTGTGTTAGAAAAAAAAAATTAGTTCTAGGCTAGCTATTTGCAACACTTAGGAAACCTGGAAAATGTTTTCCATATTAGTCAAATAAATTAATGAAGCCACCATGTAACTGAAATACTGCATGTGTGCAATTAAAAATACAGTATCTGAAATAATACTAATTAAATGAAACAGAAAAACAATAAAACTGAATAACAGTATTTATTTTGGATGTTAAGTAAAAAAAAGCAGTTTTAGCTGAAGACAAAGAAAGCAAGAGACAGAGACTTACTGAGTTTCTAAGGAAATTGTGGGTCACTCTAAAGAGCATCCAAAAGGGTGATAATTATTTAGATTATTTATCTAATTTAACCTCAAAAATGAATTTCCCTTTTCTGTGACATGTAGCATGTGTGTGTGTATGTGTTTGCTCCAAACTCAAAAGGAGCAAACAAAGATTGTTCTAAGTTGGATAACACTTGGAATGATAAAGTAAAAAAGAAGAGGGTTAAAGATTACTGTGTGTGTGTGAAAAGATCATCTGAAATGGAATTAAGATATGAACATGAAAACACAGAGGGAAAGGAGAAAACACATAGTTGTAGGGGACCTTCCTAAGGGACAAGAAAATTGAGCAATTCCCCATGCACGCTACTGTACAATCATCAGCTTGTCTAGTGCCTAGGACAGCCATGTGAGTGTTTGGGTGCACTCATACACACAAGGGCACATGTGCTTGAGGTGAGGAGATTAAAGGGAAAGAAGGCAGCATGTAATCTGTCATTAATGTCCAAAAGGTCCATGTTAATGTCTCTGGCATAAGCTAAATTAGTGTTAAGTAGATCATAACACTTACCTTCTATATGTCCATCCGCAGGTGCTATTTTGTGCTTAATTTCTTTTTGTGACACCTGTTGAATATTTTCCCTTTGCTGTTTGGTTTGTTGCATAGTGTGACTTTTCCAGAGTTTACGTAGCTCTTCCACCTCTGTCTCAGAGTCCTGAGTTTGTTCTTTTCCTTGTTTTCCTTTGTTCACAGTTTCCTTTTTCTGAGATTCTGTGATTTCCCCAAAGTGCCTGTTTTCTTTCTCACCTTTTGGTCCTTCCACCGAATTCTCAGAAAGTGTAAAATCCTTGTTTGTGTTCAGATCGACCCCCATGTTATTTTCCTTATGGCATTGTGTTTCTTGTAAAGACTGTTGAGAGATGCTTGTAACTGGATCTCCTTCTTTTAAGGCTACTTCTGGATTGTCTAAATTTGTTTTATGACCTAGAGTCCCAACATCATGGGCAGGCTGTTCAATATTGCCTTTTAAGTTCTCAGGAGTAACAGTAGAATCTGGAATGACCGTTAAACACCCTGCACCAGCTTGCACAGTTTGGACAGATTCTGATGATGCACCAGAAGACTGATCTTGGCGTAGCTCATCGGAAGAAATGAGCTCCTCTCGTATTGGAGAGAGTTCTGATTCTGTGAACACATCTTCTGAGAGAGACTCCTCGGTGCTCCTTGGGGCGGTGCTGGTGCTGTCATTCCCTGTATCCCGAATCCTTGCGTCTATGTCATCAGTGTTACTTCTTGTTATTTTCTTAAAATAGCAGAGATCCCTTACTGATAATTGGTCTACCTCTCTGTCATCAAACAAAAATAAAAGTTACTATACTTAAAAATATTTTCTATTTATCTTACACAAACTTATCAAGGAATCGAAAACAATGAAAGGGTTTTATGATTATAAAATACATATCTTGACCTAATATTTAGCTGTAAACAAATTACAAAAACCAAAACTTTTATCACTATCTTTTCTACCTAAGCCATGGGTAAAATAAGTTAAATAAAACCTTTTCTCCATGTGTCCAGGAAAAATAAAGTGTGCTCTAGGAGGCTATCTGCAAAATTACCTTCATATGCATATCTCCAAAATAACAACTAGAATACCAAGTTTTCAATGTCGGTGTAACTCTTAGGTGGTGGTCTGTCATTTAATAACAGCCAGAAAATTAATTAGCTCATGACATTTGGGCACATAAATATTTTAGTACTTCAAAACATAACAGAATATTGAGACTTATTTGTTTAAATATAATAAGACTCAACTGGAATGGCTCAAATATCTTGGAATTTTCATTTTCTCTTCCTTTTTTATATAAGCAACAGAAATTTTACTAAAGTTCATTATAATTTAAATAATTCAAATCAGTTAAGAGTTAAGTATTTAAGAAATACTATGAACAGATGCATTTATGAAAGTAAATAATCACAACCATCAATTTGTCAATTTTGTATCTTTGGATTTTCATAACCTACTTTGCTTTAAAAGTGATACCTTAGAGAATAACACAACATAACCACCCACAAGTGCATTAATTTTACTTATGTCTAACCAAGCTAAATGATCAATAATAACTTAGAATATTAAATATATTTTAAAACTTTATCTAGCAAACCACAGAAATGAAGACAGCTAATGGTACTTCATTAACTGATCCCTCCAAATTATCCTGAGGTCAATTTACAAATAGCACTGTCTTTTAGTGCCTAGTAACATGGATACAACTCCTGAGAGGAAAAATTAAAACATCAATTGTTGCAAATGAATCCTGGATGACCTTTTAACATTATTAACATTCCGTTACTCAACAGTAAAAACTTTAAAGCTTTATAGAATTCCTCAAGTTTTTTTCAGAAAAATTAATGCAACAGATTTTTTTTTATGGGGGAGGACATGTGAAAATTATTTAGAAGTAAATTGAAAACTAACAGGAAAACACTCCAAATACCATGAAACAGCTATGTAAAGTGGCTGAGAAGAAATACAATAAAATATTACAACTTTTTAATCTCTTTTTTTCTGGGACTTCATGCATTTTGACTATCACTATTTCATAAAGATATTCTTAGAACATCAGTTGCAAGGGACCTGAGAAATAATCTAGTTCAAACACATCTGATAGGAATCTCTTCTACAACATACTGAAATGAGTGATCAACTAGCTTCTGCTGGAAGACCTCAAATGATGAAGAAAGCTCATTCCACTTGGATATTTCATGTTTATTTAAGAGTTGTATTTCAGTCACTAGGAAAACTCTTAATATTGGTTATAATCTAAACCCTTTGACTACAAGTACTATTTAACTGTAATACCAAGATTAAGAAAGCCTCAAACGGATTGTATTGAGGAAGTTCAGTTTTGATTCGGACATTTTTGAGAAAAGGAAATCACCCACTAACTGAAGTGAGCACATCCAACACACCAAAGGATGGGATGAAGACCTTCAATACTTTGTTCATTTGTAATCTCATCAAAGTGGGTATTGCCTCTACCGATCATACATAACCCCTCTGATTTAGCTTATGGTCTTTAGGAACTGTTATGGCAGAAAAAACTTGTCAACCTGTGACCAATCCTGTAATGAGTCTCTCCAAAATCAATACCTGAAGTGGTTTAGCTTATAAGGCCCTGAGGGCTGTGCTCTACTGACACAAAGCCTTTGAGAACCCATAGTTCCCTTACCTCTAAGACACCATGAGGCACTGGAGACAAAGTAAGACAGAATCAAACTACAGTCACCGAATAAGCAATTCTGAAGAGACCTCAGAGGTCAGGTGGTTGAATTCATACATGATCAAGAAGCTTCTACTATTATCCCTCTGATAATCAAGTCCTTCAGGGGTTTGCTCGAAAACTTCCAGTGGTGAGGAACACACTATCTAGGTGGTAGTCCATTTCACATTAAATGAGTCTAAATATCACTCTTAGAAACTTCCACCTATTGCTTTTAATGCTCCCTTCAGGACCGAGCAAAACCAATTTAAATCCCTTCACAACATAAAACTTTAAAATCTTTCAGATGACTATCAATCCTGATAGGGCCTGTTCTCCTGGCCCTTTCCCACCTTGGCAGTCTTTTTCTGGACATTCTCCAACTTATCAATGTCCTTCCTAAAATGTTATTCCTCAAACTAACCACAAGACTTTAGACTGTAGTCTATACGGGGCAGAGAATAAAGGAACCAATACTTTTTGTTACGTGAGACAAAGGTTTTGAACTCTTGACCTCTCAATGAAGACTGAGACTTCATTACCTTTTTTGACTACCTTATCACATCATTGTAAGGAATTTACAGTCAACTACAAACCTCCAGTTTCTTTCAGATAAACTGCTGCCTATCCATGCCTCTCTTACCTTATACTTCTAAAGCTGATTTTTTTTTTACAAATATAAGATGTTGATTTATATTAAATTTCACTTTCATTGCAATTAGTCTAATGTTCTTGCTTATCCAAACTTTTAAAATTCTGACTGTCATTCAGAAATCCCCAGTTTTGTGCTAACTGCCAAGTTAATTATGCACAACGGGCCAAGATGAACATTTGTTAGTGCATTTCATAATGTCAATTCACCTGCAAGAAAAAAAAAGGGAAGCACTTGTCCTACCAATCTCACACATCTGCTGAAAGATCAAAATGATTATGTGAAAATATTTTCTAACCTCTCAGGACATATGAGTTTTTCCTATCCACCTCCTCAAATTCCCAATCCCACACATCCTCTCAATAGATGATTTGTTTCCTGCTTCACTGAGAAATTTAAGGCCAACTAAGGATAGTGTCAAATAAAGCAATTCTTATCTTGAAGAAAAAGGATACATACACTCCTCTAAAGCGAGCTCCTTCTACTTGTGCCCAAAATCTCGTGTCTTCTTCTCTTGTTATTACACTTAGAATTCCATATTCTAATTTGTAAGGGGTATTTAGTCCAATCTCTTTATTTTATAGATAAGAGAACTGATACACAGAAAACTTAAGCGTACTGCCTAAGGACACATAAGTAATAAATGTGGAGCTAAGATGCATACGTACCAAGTTTCTCCACACCAGATGCAATCCTTTTTATGCTAGATCAAATTACCTCTAACTTCCTTTTCCAGAATAATCAGTCTTTCGCTCCCCCAAAATGGCTCCCTTTCCACCTTACAACATGCACAAGCCTCCTCTATGTCTATTTTTTCTAAGTCCATGTATGTGAATTTTGCCTTTCCAATGAGAGTGAAGGTTCCACAAGAGTAGGAACCCTATGTATTTTTCCTACAGTACCTGGGACTATGATAGGAATCCAAACTACTAAATTGACTACTAAATTAAAATATGTGTTTGAGAGGTAAAAAACAGCAGCTAACAAAGATTACTGCTTTCTGTGATACCTTGTAGCTTGTCTTAATTCTACACAAACTATTTTACATATATGTATATACATACATATTACACACACACACAAACACACACACAGTTTTCTTTTGGGGAAAAGTGAGTGTGAATTCCTAAGAAAATTAGAGTAGATACTTCTAGGTCATACAACCAACAAAATGGAATACTAGATATTTTCTCTAATCTTCATTACTTCTCCAAGTTAAGAATTATGCCTAAGAGGTAAATTAACAGAAACTATTTCCACAGGCAAAGACATCGACAAACTAAATAAAGTAACAAAAGCTAAGGACAAACCCCAATCCCTAACATGCTCACTCAGCAAATTCCTATCCTACTATTCCATGTACTCTGATGAGACTCCAGATGAAGGACCGTTGGCTTGAGCTCTGGGATCCACTAAGCTGAATCCCATGCTGCTGGGGTAGTCTCTGCTAGCATTCCCCCCGACCCTGACTTCACCCTACCATTCTGTGCCAGTAACAGGAAAAAAATCTCTATCCTACCTTACACTTTGTGTGGAGGATGCTAGCATGTGTCTAGGGTGCTACTAGGTCTGAAATAAAGGGAATGGGCATCCAACTATAGTGAATTCAAAAAAATCACTTGAGGGAGAGATCAAGGCTGGCAAGAAGGGAATTACCCAAGTATGGGAGGAGATTGAAACCTATTTGAGGTCCAGACTTGGGAGAAATAAAATACAACATCAAAGGCGAATGAATAAGAAAGTTCAGAATAGGGGAATATAAGAAAAAAAGACTGAAATAACCAGTTATCTCAGGAGGAAGAAAACTCAGTTAAAAACCTTAAATACAAGCAGATATCTAAACAGGGAAGATATTAATAACAAAGAACATGACCTGGAAATCAACTAAGTACAGATATCTATAAATATAACACAAAGGAAAACGTAATCAATGTGATTAGACAAAGATCCCTGCAGATTCCTAAGAGAGCTTGAAACCATAGCAAGATGTTCCCCAATTGTTCAAAAGAGAAATATAAATGAAGAAAGCAGAACTTATGGCTTCCACAAGAGTAATAATAAGTAGAACTGTAAAACTATAATTCATAGCGGCAAATCTCACTGAAAAATACATACCAGTGAAGAACATTATCTGGAAGATTCTATGCAAGTACAATACATCAATCTCAAAGACAGAATGCACAGAGACAATTTAAAGATTTTACAACAGCTCAACAAAAGACCTGAAACACCATGGTGCAAGAAATAATACAAGAAACTTCCCTACCACTTCCAAAGACAGAAAAAGTGTCGATCAGAAGATTGCCTCAAGGGAAAAAGAAAAAAAAATCTATGCTGAAAACTTTCAGGCACAATGCACAAATGAACAAATTTTAACAAATTAAATAATTTCAAATTATCAACAAATAACAATTTTACAAGCAATCGGGACAAAAACCTTTCAAATATAAAGGAAAGAAAATTCAACTAACACAAGATTATTTTATAATCACCAGAAATCAGAGTAAGGAATGAAAAAATGTATTCTAAAGAACAAAGGAGTCCATCAAGGTGATAACACTCTTGCAACAAGTGAACCTAAACATCAATGAAAAAGATTATCAATAAAGATATGTGAAGGATTCCCAGAAAAGAAAAACCAAATGTGAGCAGATTTGTTTTGTAAACACTACAGAAAATAGGAACATAAGAAAATAAAGCACAAAAACCAAGGAAGGCACAAGCAATGAAATAAAATTGCCTCAGTAAAAAGTCAGGTCACCAAGCATTTATTAAGCATCTATATGCCAGGCACTATGTTAAACCCCACAAAACTTTTGTCTATAGATGTGTTGACTAAATGGAAGAAAAGGAGGACCCATGGAATAGGGAAGAAGACTAAGAGGAATTTGTGACATACCATAATACTTGGGTATTTAATGAAGGGAAGGTATTTATAATGAATGTAAATAATGAAGGGAAAATAGTGTCTGTAGTCTCCCAGGAAGATGGTCTACAGAACTGTTATGGCAGCAAAGGGGGTCAGAAAAAATGGGGAAAGAGGAAAGACAAAATTTATAACACAGAAACTGTTTTGTTCCATGAAAAATGCAAAAAAATGAAGAAGTAAGTAATAAATAGGTAAAAGGATCATGAAACAAAGACCAAGTGTCTAGGACAGGCAAAAAAGGAAAAAAAAAACTACTGAAGAATACAAGGGAAAGATTCCTTTCAAAAAGAAGTGGTAGAAAATGAATAAGAGAAACACTAAGAAACAACCAGTTGAAGAGGAGGCAAGAAAAGGGCATTTCACTTGAGTAACTTTGAAAAACAAGAGAATTAGTTAAGTAGAGGAAAGGAACAGGAATTAATACATTATGCTTCACAGGGATGGGGAACCTGCAGCCCTGAGCCTCTATGTGGCTCTCTAAGCCCTCAAGAGCAGCCCTCTCCCTGAATCCAAAGTTCAAAGAACCACAGGTTCCCCACCCCAGCCAGCTAAACTCTGAAACCAGAGGAGTGATCAAGAGGAAAAGAGGGTAAGAACCTGAGTAATCAGGGCTGTCTTAAAGTAAATTAAGTAAAAATAAATGAAGAGACAAAGTAGTCAGCTGGGGTGCAGTTGGAGCAGATAGTAGGTAGGGTCTGCAGTCAAGAAGATCAGACTTCAAATACGGCCTCTCACCCTTACTAGTGGTGTGACCCTCAGCAGGTCCTTTAGCCTGTTTGCCTCATTTTCTCACTTTTTATGTAAAATAGGGAAAACAGCACCTACCTCTCAGGTTTGTTGCAAGGATCAAATGAGATATTTACAAATCTTCTAACAGAGTTCCTGATGTTTAGTATGGAAATGACTATTCCGCCCCCCCCCCCCACTATATTTTACCAAAAGAGAAATGACAACAAAAAGTAACTTCAGAAAAAAACAATATTAGAGGCAAGCAAAGGAATACATAAATATAACTTCCATAACTTTAATGTGTAAGGATTAAACACTCTGATAAAACAAAAAGTGATTGACAGAAAATAAACATTATCTGTTACCTACAAGACAGACACACATCAGAAAGCAAACAGAATAAAAATAAAGGGCTGGGGAAAACCTGTGCAACAGGCAATTCCAAAAAAGTTAAAGTTCTACTCAAGATAGCAGATAATGGAAAAACAAATATTCATAATACATAAAGATAAAGAAACTACATTATGCAGGAAGGAACTATGGGAAATAAGTCAATATCAATATTAAACATATATGTTCCAAATACATATAAATTCATAAAGTAAAAAAATAAGCTGAATTTCAAGATGTAGACAGCAATACAATAAGGACAGGAGACTTTTTAATGTTCCTCTCAGTTTTCAACAAATCTAACAGAAATATAAATGCAAATACAGAATTTAATTATGATGAAGAAACTAGAGCTAAAACACTTATGACATCTTCTAAATGGGAATGTAAAAAAAGTTTATTTTTTTTTAACTCCAAATGGCAGGATTTTTGTTTTGTTTTGTTTGTTTTTTTCAAAAGTTGACTATATTTTAGGGCCACAAAAATACTGGAAATAAATGTAAAAATGCAGAAACAGCAAACATATCCTTTACAATCCATAATTGAAAAAAGTTAACTTCAAGGATCACAAAAAAAGACAGAATCAAATGGACACAACAATGATATGCTAAATAGAAACAATAATTATGTGAAAAAAATTATAATGATGAAACAACATACCAAAATTTCTGGGATGCAGCTAAAGCAGTCCTCAGGGGAAAAATTATATCCCTAAAAACATACATTAACAAAATAAAAAATGAAAATTAATGAATGTAATACGCATTTTAAAAAATTTAGAAAGTCAACAAATACACAAAAATAAGCACAAAAGGAGACAGAAAATTAGAGAAACAAAGTGGAAACCAAAGACTACAGAAATGATAAAACTAAAAGCTGATTCTTTGAGAAGATTAACAAAATTGATAAACCTTTAACAAATCTGAATAAAAATACGGCAGAAAATCAAAAGATTGCAAATGAACAAAGTGAAATAAAAAGAAATACAGTATTTTCAAAATATAAAACATTCAATCTAACAGAAGACCAAATAGAGATCTCAAATAATCCAGTCTCAGAAAAGAAAAGAGAATTCTATGTGAAGGAAAGATTCACATCCTTCCCCCAAATCCCTCAAAAAAGTCCTGGTCCTGATGTGTTTCAAAGAAGAATTCTATCAAACTCTTAAAGAACAATTAGTATCAATATTGTACAAAATCGTCTCAAAAATTGAAGAAAAAAAGACAGACTCCTTTTCTGAGACAAGAAGGATACAGTAAAGTGGTTATGAACTAGTATCTAAATGACTTGTCAATTCAAAAATTTTAAATAAAATCCTGTCAAACTGTATCAAAGTATTCAAGAAATAATTCATCATGACCAAATTGGATTCATACTAGTGATGCAAGGATGATATAATCAATAAAATACAAAAGCAAAGGTATCTCAAACCACATCATTATCTCAGTAGATGCAAAGACAGAGCAAAACACATTTATACTAAAATTTCTAAAAATATAGGCACAAATTTTCAAAATATCATTAAAAGTTATAAACCTAAGACCAAAAGCAGCATCATTTGTAGTAAGTATACACTAAGAGTTTTCCCAATAAATATAGGAATAAGGCAAGTATGCACACTCATCTCACTATTATTTGATATAGTTCTAGAAATGCTAGCCATAGCAACAAGTCAAGAAAAAAGAAATTAAAGGTGCAAAGATAGGAAGAGGAGAGATACAACTATCTCTGTTAGCTAATGACAAGATGGTTTACTTAAAAAAAACCTAGAGAATCAGCAAAGACAAAAATCGAGACAATTAAGTGTCGGCAAAATTCTGCACTACAGAATAAACTCACAAAAATCAACAGTGTGTCTACAACAAAATCCAAGAGGCAACAGTAAGAAGGGAAATCTCATTCAAAGTAACTGCAAAGTGGATAAAATACCTAGGAATCAGTCTGTGGAACCATACAAAATATTTGTATAGATTAAAATACAACATGCTCCTTAAAAAGCTTTAAATAACTGAAAGAATATCCAGTGTTCAAGGCCTGCCTGTGCCAATAAATAAAAAATGACAATATAATCAAATTATTTTGTTTTAATGCTGTAAATGAAATTATCGGAGATTCTTTACAGAATTTGATAAAATAACAAAATCCACTTGGGAAATCAAAATATCTATTATATCTAGAGAAATAATTCTTAAAAGGTATGGATAAATATCACTTCCTAAAATCAAAATACAACAATCAAAACATTTGATACTGTTTAAAATAGAGAAGCAGATCAATGAAACAGGCAAGAGAAGGAACAATCAGAAACAATGTAATTCAATAAATCGAAAAACAGAAATCACTTAGGAAAGAACTCCTTATTTAATAAAAAGCTAGAAAAACCAGCAAGATGGATAGAGGAAATTAAGATTAGACTAAAATCCTCGACCGTGTTCCATAATGCATTCTAAATGCATTAAGGATCTTACCATCAACAAACTGGCAGAGAAGGAGATACTATGCCTTTCACAGCTATAAATGGGGATATACTGTGAGGTAAACAAGGAATAGAGATAAAACTAAAAACTTTCAAGACATACTACTTGAAAAACTTTGCACACAGTTAATGCATGTAAGATAAGATTAAGATTTCCCATGAATAGGAAAAAAATATTTGTATCAAATACCTCTGATAAGGCCTTGGTACCCAAAGTATATACAGGCAATTAATAGAAATAAATAAGACCAAATGAAAGCTACTCCCCAAGAGACAAGTGGACAAAGTATGTGAACAACAGTTCTCAAAAGAACTGCAAACTATTAACAACTATATGAAAGTGCCTCAAATCACTAAATAGAAATGCAAAGGAAAATAAAATAACCCTGAGATTTCAATTCATACCTTACAAACTGGCAAAGGTGACAGAAAACAGGGCAAGGCATTGTTGGTAAGTTTGGGCAAGACAGATGTACCAATGTGTTGTTGGGAGAGCTGTAAATCAACACAACCATTCTGAAAAGCAACTAGAAATTATGCAAATAAAATTACTGAACTGTGCATACACACTATCCCAGAATAGGGCACTGATAAAAAGTCTCCAAACTACACTAAATTATTTATAGCAGCATTTCTTGTGTTAGCAAAGAAATGGAAACAAAGTTGATGCACATAAATTAGGGAGTGGCTAAACAAACTTTTACAAGAATAAAATGGAATATGACCGTTGAAAGAAATGAGAGTTATTATAGACAACATAGAAAGATTTACATCTCTCATCTCAAAACATCAAGAAATAAGCCAAATATACTAAAACTATAACAACAAAAAGCCCAGAAGCATAAGAAAGAACTCATGATAAGAAAGACAATGCAGAGAAACTGGCAATGATTTTTAAAAAATGAATTAATTATCATGAAAACAATTGTGTAAATGCTTGAAGTTTCTGAGATTTAGGAGTCATGCAGCACCTATATACTCATAAATATCAGAAATAATAACAAAATAGCCGTAAGAACCTCCAAAGTTGATCAGAAAACCATTTAAAGAATCGAATACAAAGTTAGAAATTGAAGCTCTCAAAGAAAAATAAGAGAAATAAGAGATGCAGCTTTTTTCTAAAATGATAATCTTACCAAAACAGATTTCTTTGAAAAGTAGATTTGTAACTCAAAAGTTCAAAGTGAAAATAAAAACTAACTGAACAAAATCCAGAAATGAGACTTGAAGAACCCACAAAAGTTCTGTAAGCCAAAACAAGTGACCCTGAAAATGTCACATGAAGAGGTAATCTACAAGATCTTTGTGTCTTCCAGAATAAAGTAAAATGAAAAACCTAAATTAATTAAGGAAATTATAAATAAAAACTACCCAGAAGCAATGAAAAGAGGAGAACAAAGTAAAGACCACATAATCAATACAATTAATATGATACAGAGCAAAATCTTAAGTTCATAGTGGTCAAACTTGAGAATTTCAACATTAAACCACAAATATTACAGGCAGCCAATAAAAATCTCTTCACATACTAAAGGAAAACATCCGAAACAACCTAGAAAACTCAATTACATAAAATCTAGGGAAAACTGGAATACAATATTCCTTAAAGCAATGGAGATGAGGCTGTACTCCAAAGTAATATATTACACAAAGTTGAAGCTAGTTATCAATGGAAAAACATGTAGTTGCAGCAAAAGAAGAATACAAGTTACTGCCTCAAAAAAAATCAGAACACAACAACAGAAACTGAACACTATAAAAATTATAATGACCAAGTTGGGCCCCAAAGAAGAGATATAAAACATCTCCCTCTACTTCTTTGCAAATAGGTGGTTCATATTACACTGCCTATGATGTCAGGTTTTCTTTTAATATGTTGCTTAGTTTTGTTGAACTTTCTTTTTCGTTCTCTTTATAACTTTTTAAAATATGACAAACTGTTCTCGGGAGGGCAGTGGGGAGACTGATTGTGAAATGTATGTGTTTAAAACAAAAGATAACAATTAAAATTATTTTTAAAAAGAAAGGAAGTGAAAATGACATTTGCCAAACAAAGCCAATCAATCAAACAATAAACATTAAGCTCCTACCATGTACTAGGTGCTATGCTTAAAATGGCGTTAAAAAACAGGTGAAAAAAATACAAGTGACGCCTTCAAGGAACTTACAATCTAATGAGATAAAATCTGCAAAAAAAATACACAAACAACCAATATACAGGACAAATAGGAAATAATTAACAGAAAGAAGGTACTAGAATTAAGATGGTTTTATAAAAAGGTATGATTATACATGGGTCTTTAAGGGAAGCCAGTAAGTGGAGTTGAAGAGGAAGAGAAATAAGGGCATGGGGGATAGCCAGAGAAAATGCCGTGAACTCAGAGACAGAACGTCTTGCTCTTGGAACATCCAAGAAGCCAATGTGACCAGATAAAGTATATATGGTAGGGAGTAAAGTGTACAAAGGCTGGAAATGTAGAAAATATTCCCCTAGCAGCAGTAGCCACTAGAGTTTATTGAGCAAGGGGGAGTGACATGGTCAAACGTGCACTTCAGAAAAACCACTTTGGAGGCTAAAAGGAGGAATGAATTATAACGGAGAAAGACAAAGCTAGCAGCCAAGTCATCAACTTACATAATACAGGCATGAATTGATGAGAACCTACACTAGTGATGGCAGTATCAGAGGAGAGAAGGAGTAGAGAAGTTGCTCAAGTGAAATCAACAGGTCTTGGCAAGAGATCTGATATTGGGGGTTGGGGGATGGGTGGGGATGAGAGATAGTGAGGAATGGAAAATAACTCCTAAGGTACAAGGAGGACTGGTGAGTGAGGGGAGGGTTTGCAGGAAAGACAGTACACTCAGTTTTGGATATATCTGGTTTTAGATATCTATTAGACATACAATTCAAGATGTCAAAGGCTGCAGAGGTCAAGGAAAATGAGGATTTAGAAAAGGCAACTGGACTGGCAACTAAGATAACTGGTAACTTTGGAGAAAACAATTTCAGTGGAATAGAAAGGTGAGAAGTTAAATTGTACAGGGTTAAAGAAAGTTAGAAAAGATAAAATAAAGGCACCTACACCGACTGTAGACAGTCTTTGATTTTTGAGTTTAGCTACAAAGAGCAAAAAGCTATAGTTTGATAGCTGGTGGAAATGGAAGGGTCAAATTGGAGTTTTTTCAGAATGGGGGAAGACATGGGCATGTTTATAATTAGTAGAAAATGATCCAGTAAACAAGAAGAGATTTTTTTTTAAGGTATAGGGTAGGGATAAGAGAGTGCAATCTTCTGGAAGAAATGGATGAAAGAGGCTTGCTTGAACAAGCAGAGGTTTTGCCTTAGTAAGGAGTGAAACCATTTTACCACGTGAGACAGAGGTGAAGGAGGAGACAGTAGCAGAAGGCATTGGAGTGATGTCGAGTTTATGATGAATGGTCTCAATCTTTTTCTGTAAAATAGGAGATAAGGATCTCAACTGAGAAGATTTATTGAGGGGAAGGCAAAGGAGGCTTAATTAAGGAGGGATGAAAAGGTTTGAAAGAGCTACTGTGGAGACAGCAGGATATCAATGAGTTGATAAGGACAATTACCTAGCAACAGTGAAGATGGTTAAAGGTGGGAGTGATCCAATGCTAAGGCTTGACAAGGAATATTCAGTGAAATAAGGAAGGTAATTCAAGAGAGGAAGGCATACAGTTGAACTGGTTCATCAAAAAGTCAAGAAGGAAAAAAAGAGGAGAGATGGCCTGAGAATTGAGTAGTCAAGGGAACAGCAGTCACAGTGCAGATGAAGGAAGACAGAGGGAGAGGGGGGAAAGCCAATAACTTACTTTCTAATAAAGAATTTTCAGAATTCTTGAACATGGAGGTAGGTAACAGTAAAATCAATGAGATTGTCATCTTTGTGTGTGGCAGAGGTGGAGTGGAAGAATAACTCATAGGAGGTGAGCAGATTAAAGAACTGAGCGATTACAGAGCTCAGGTAGTTTTTATTACATCTGTTAGCTTCAAAAGCAAGATTCAAAACCGTGTAGTTCAGGGGAACATAGGGACAAAGGTAGAGGAAATGTTCTGGGAAGGTTGGGTTTGTTTTTTGTTTTTTTTGCTATAATTTGTGTAAACTATATCAAAATTGAAAAAAAAATTCAGGATCTCAGCTGAATGTTTTGATGAAAGCAATTTAAACTTTGGTGTTGTTTTCCAGGGTATTTATATCCTCAAAGAGAAGTCTGTTAATTCAAACAAGCACAATGTTTAAGGAAGAAATTTTTGGACAAATATACACTGTCCTAATGGTGGTTATTTATGTCTGCTGAGAGTATGGACATACATGGAGATTATAAGAATTCCAGGTTTTTGAATTTTTATTTTGGCTTATTTGTTTTGGCTATTTTAAAAATTGGTTTTATTTTAGTTATATCTATTTAAAAGCTAACCTTATTACCATTCTGAACATTAATTAGTCATGCCCCTACTAGTTCTAAACTGTCATCAGTTACAAAGAAGTTTTCTTAAACTGTTGACAAAACCAAGCTGAATTCAGATTTTTTTGACCATATTTTTCTCTCCTCCCTTCATTTTTAAATTTTGAACCTTTCCTTTTAAATTCTTCTAATCTTTCATTTCCCTCCAATCTTACTTTTCACTTTCTTTTATGCACTACATCCTTCCCCATTCTCCCAACTTCTCCATGTCAGGCACAGAACTTACATAAACTTGCATAGGTTTATATTTATACCCTGCTATGTTCTACCAGTGAACACGAAAATACTTATCATGGTTCTAATCAAATTTTACTCATAAGATATATCTTTGTAATGTGTTACAGAATAAAAGGATGCGTAAACACTGAAATACGTGTCTTCTACAGATAATTTTCAACCTTTTCATTTATGAGTACTTATGCAAAGAATAATAAAAAGTAACCCATGTATTTTATAGTCTTGTAAATACCACAGACAAAAAAATCTAAGAGCTAAAATGGAAATAAAGTGCAAAAAAACAATAACAAAAAAGCACTTAAAATAACTAAATAGAGCCATTTCTCTGGGTGAAATAAAACTACAAAGATATAAAAATATCAATCTTACATGGGTAAGGATTCCTTTATTTTGCTATCCAGAATTTCTTTGTACATAGCAGCTGACATCACTTCTTCCATTGGACACATGATGCCATACTCCTCACAACCATTCTCTTGGACCAAGGGGTCAGTTTTATGTGGATCAAACATGATATTATTTGGCGTTACTAGTAGCACACCACTGACTGTACCCTAAGGGGAAAAATAAAATTAAAATCATCAAATATTACTTTAGAAATTTTCACTATTAGTCTTATCTTAAATTACTATAGAACATGTAGGAGATATGTTTCTTAATAAGAAAGAGTGCTCTTTACCATTGTTAAATAAATCTTTTATTTTTCCTAAATTTCCTAAATATTTTTTCAGGACTTAAAGAAAGTAAACATGGTACTGTTTCCAACACCTTAAAAAATAAGCCCAGGAAATCAAATGCGTATTTTCAAATAATTTCTGTGATACCTTAATGAAAAACAGTATGATTTCAGGATAAATTAAGAAATGACATTTAAAACAGTTAATGATGCCTGTTTTTAAAAAATTCTCAGTGTCAAAACGTAATGCCTTGAATGGTAATCTCAATAGACATTAATTTTAGTACTAGTACATCAGAAGGCAGCTTAGTGCGTATAGGGGAATCACTTTTCATTTGGTAAAGTGTATTTATCTCTGTAGTATGTAGCTGCATTCTCGAGGCAGGCATGTATCAAGTTGTAGTACAAATATACCTTGATATCCTAAAAGAGATTACAGATTCATCATCTCAGAGATTTGCAAATAGGTGACAACAGTGATCCAGGAAATGATGGACAAAATATGCATTGTCAAAGATTCAGATTAACATCACTAACTTTCCATTCATGTATAAAAAAAAAAAAATCTAATTTTAGTAAAACAATTTAACTTGAAAATTGATACCAAATACATTTAAAAGTGATGTATACTTTAAAAGAAAGAAATTTAAAATAAATTCAGTGTTTTTATCATTTAATCTTTCATTGTATTACTTCTAGTCCTTCTATTTCTTTTGATATCAAAACATACAAACCATAAGCTGCTCTTTTATTCCTTTGATTTAGTGCCAATATGTATGTATACGTATATATATATGTATATGTATATAAACACACACACACACACACACATATATATATATACATAGCCACTTTACCTGGTTTAACAGTTTTAATATAGATTTAAGACAGGAGAGACATTTTAAAAAAAATATTCTGAGAAGAAATAAATATTTAGAAAAAGGTCATTCATTTCAAGAGAAAATAATGAAAATGTGCATTTTCAAAATCTAAAGCACTATCCATGACTGCCTCCCAGAGGTACTATGATGACATGGATATGCCAAAGGAAAAGATAAAATGCAACTCATTTACATTTGGTCTTTAGAATATTAGTTAATCCTTTTTCCTCTATGTTCGAGTATATAATTCCACTCTGAATTTTAGACCAAACATGTCTTACAATTCAAACTGCAGACCACCTGAATAGCACAGCAAATATATAAATTTTATAACCTGAGATTTTTGCCAAAATTTAGTTATATTATCACAGCACATACCAACTGAAGTCATATTAGGATGTAGTGAAAGAATGATTATAGAGACAATTCATAAAACAGATATTTGCTATGCAAATAATTAAATATACTAAATACAAATTTAAAGTTTTCTCTTTATTAACTTGTATGAATAAAAAATATACCCTAAAAAAATGGGTAAAAAATAAATATATTTTGGGGTGTGGAGCCAAGATAGCAGAGTAAAGAGACACATAAACTCTAGTGCTTCCCCCACAGCCCACAAAATACCTGTAAAAAATGACTCTCAACAAAGCCTAGAGCAGCAGAAGCCACAGAACAACAGAGCGAAAGAGGTTTCCAGCCAAAGGTAATCTGGAAGGCCAACAGGAAAGGTCTATCTCACAGGACACTGAGTGGGATGGAGCCCAGCCCTGGCCACACAGCAGGGGGAGGTACAGGACCGAATTCTCCAGGACAGAATTACTAGCAGGGAGAGTTCTAGATACCTCAACCCACAAGCAACAAAGAAAGCTCCAAAGGTCAGTGTGGGAGGGCTTTCCTAGATGGGCAAGAAGGGAAGGGGGTTCCTCCAGCAATAACCCCAGGCAACAGCAGAGGCCACGGAAGCAGACTGCAGGCAACTATGGTGGCCAGGAAACAACCTGGGTCCACTGTCCAGGCAGCTCAGCTTTACTCTGAGGGTAGGGAACAGCTGATCTAAACCCAGCCCTGAGTGACAGCCCCACCTCCACCCAAAGCCAGGGGAACCAAGCAGCTGAGTCAAACCTCTTGACAAAGGAGTCAGAAGTCAAGCAACTGGCTGGGAAAATGCTCAAAAAGGGAAAAAAAATAAGAGCATAGAAGGTTACTTTCTTGGTGAATAGGTGTCTCCTCCCATCCTTTAGGATGAGGAAGGACAAGGCTTACTTACTGTCACAGGAAGTTAAGACTACTGCCTCCAGGGCCTCCAAAGTGAACTTAAATTGGGCTTAGGCAATGGAAGAGCTTGAAAAGCAAGTTAGCAGCTTGCTTAAAGGAGGACCAAAAACATGCTGAGGAAAATAACAGCTTTAAAAAGAGGCTAACTCAATTGGAAAAGAGGTCCAAAAAGCCAATGAGGAGGCATTAAAAAGGAGAATTAGCCAAATGGAGGAGAAGGTTCAAAAGCTCACTGAACAAAACAGTTTTCTGAAAGAGAGAATTGAGTTCAGGGAAATGAATGACTATGAGATAAACCAAGCAGTTAAAAAAAAAAATCAAAAGTTTGGAAAAAACAGACGATAATGTGAAACATCTCATTGGGAAAACAACTGACCTGGAAAATAGATCCAGAAGAGACAATTTAAAAATTATGGGACTACCTGAAAGCCATGATCAAAAAAAGAGCCTAGATACTATCTTCCATGAAATTACCAAGGACTACTGTCCTGATATTCTAGAACCAGAGGGTAAAATAAATATTGAAAGAATCCACCAATCACCTCTTAAAAGAGACCTGAAGAGAGAAACTCCTAGGAATATTGTGGCCAAATTTCAGAATTCCCAGATCAAAGAGTAAATACTGCAAGCAGCTAGAAAGAAACAATTTGAGGGTTGTGGAAATACAATCAGGTTAACACAGGATCTGGCAGCTTCAATATTAAGGGATCGAAGGGCTTGGAAAAGGATATTCCACAAGTCAAACGAACTGGGATTAAAACCAAGAATCACCTACCCAGCAAAAGTGAGTCTAATACTTCAAGGGAATGTATGGTCATTCAATGATATAAAGGACTTTTCAAGCATTCATAATGAAAAGATCAAAACTGCAGAGAAAATCTGACTTTCAAACACAAAAATAAAGAGAAGCATAAAAAGGTAAATAGAAAAGAGAAGTTATAAAATACTTTCTATAGCTGAACTGTTTACAACCGTACATGGAAAGAAAATAATTGTTAACTTTTGAGACTTTTCTCAGTATTTGGGTAGGTGGAGGGATTGTACATGCGTGCGCGCGCGCGCGCGCACACACACTCTCTCACACTCTCTCACACTCACTCTCTCTCTCCCTCTCGCCCCCCCATAGGCTGTGTTGAATCAGACGAGATATCCACAAAAAAATATATAAAGTAAAAATTAAGGGATGAGGAAGAAAAATACTGGAAGGAGAAAGACAAATGGAATGGGGCAGGCTATAACTCATAAAAGGGATAAAGAAAAATCTTCTTCAATGGAGGAGAAAAGGGAGAAGGTGAGAGAGGCAAAGTGAAGCTTACTCTCTCCACATATGGCTTAAGGAGAGAATAATATGCGCTCACGAAATTTGGTATGAAAATCTATCTCATACTACAGGAAATAGGGGAGGAAACAACAAGTGGGGTGAGGGGAATGACAGAAGGGAGGGTAAATGGGAGAAGAGAGTAACTAGAAACACTTTTGGGAAGGGACAAAGTCAAATGAGGAAATAAAAAATAAGGGGGGATAGAGGGCAATATAGTTGTTATTTTTATACAACACGATTATTATGGAAGTCTTTTGCACACATATTTAATCTGTATTGAATTGTTTGCCTTCTCAGTGGGGATGGGTAGGGAGGGAGGGAGTGAGAGAAGCTGGAATTCAAAGTGCTAGAAACGAATGTTGAAAATAATTATTGCATATAACTGAGAAATAAGAAACACAGGTAGTGGGGTACAGAAATTTATCTTGCCCTACAAGAAAAGAGAGGAGATGGGGATAAGGGAAGGGTGGGGTGCGATAGAAGGGAGGGTTCACTGAGGGAAGGGGTAATCAGAATGAAAGGTATTAATTAGGGGGTGGGGGTAGGGGAGAGATGGGGAGAAAAATTGGATATGTTACAAAGTGATGTAAAAGCAATTAGTATTAAAAACAACTAGCATTACTGAGACTAAATCAGAGATATTTTTAGTTTGGGGAAAAGAATTTTAGTCTAAGTTTCCTAGATGCAGGTAACTTTGGGTAAAATTTAGCTCTGATGGAAAAGTTAAGGTTTTAATGGTAAATTTGATTTTATGACTGTTATTTAAGCAGGAACTAGAACAGGTATAGAAAGGCATGTCAGCCAC
>CM053773.1:136893225-136938625 GCA_028658325.1 Potorous gilbertii | reverse complement strand
GAAATTATAGTCATATCTGAAACCTGGTTATTGGAACTTGCTATTTTAAGATGATATGGGACTATTAAGTGACTGTTCTTCTGAGTCTAACTCCAGGTATGGATAGCAAGAAAGGCAGTCTGAGCCTCCAATCCATGATGCCAGTAAGCCTGTGAGATGCTGGTATGAACTGAAAAAGATGATCTCATGGGAAGGGTGGGAGAGCGGCTGTTCAGCCTGGGCTCAGGTAGAATTTTCCTGACTCAATTTTCCCACTGACACCTGGCAGACTTTAAGCCTGACTGAATGCAAGTTGACAATCTACTCCTGCCTAGAACTGACATGAAGTTGGAGAGATATCATTTCCCCGCAATGTCCCTACTCTTAGTGGCAATTTCTTATAATCAAAAGGTTTGTAAACTTAATACCAGATCTATTAAATTATAGATTGTTGGTAGGGGAACATCCAAGGTTAAGTCTAAAATTAAGCTATTAGACTTAGGACTTTAGGCCAACAATAATAAGTTAGGGTCCTTTAATTCTTAGTAATAGTGTAGAGACAATTAGATCAAGGACTTATGAATCAGCATACATAGTATTTGTGTCTCAGTTGGTTAATGTTAAAAATAAAAAAAAAATTCGTTTGTGATCTATATTGTAAATGTTTTAAAAGAAGTTTCACTTGACCAAAAGTTGGAATTGTTTTATGTGATATGAACTGTGTTAAAAATGAAAAAAATTTTTTTATAAAAAATAAAAAAGGAAAAAAATAATTTGAGTTACATAAAACTGATGCATTGGTGCCAGATTACTTTCTGTATATTTAAATCACTTAATAGTATTTGCTTTATATAGTGCCTAGGGTAATTGTACATCAAATTAATTCTTTTTCATAAGTTTGCTACATACTGTATGTCGTTGTTATACTGAAGATCATATATGTGTGTGTGTATATATGTATATATATATATACATATATATATCATATTGATATATGTCTACATTGTCTCTACTAAATTGTAAGCAAATGGTAAAAACAGAAAAGGATCATGCTTATGTAAGCTACTACTCAACAGCACCTTCCTTTTTGGGTACTCAAACACTGTAATACTGATAATAAAGAATAACTCAAAGCTACAGGCTACTTACTGCTAAACGACTGTTGCTTTTAGATGCTATCTAAATGAGTTATAATCTAGTAAAACATAAATGTTCAATAATATTCCCTACCAATTTAAATAAGTCATTTAAATACCTTGCCACTGGTAATGTACTTGCAATTAATTTTAAGAAATTTCTCAGTAAATGCTTCTTCTTCTTCAGAAGTAGAAGATACAACTCTTGTTGAGCGAACACAAGTAAAAGCAGAAGAAGGAGTTGTTTCTTTATGGTGAACTCCATCTGTATCCTACAAAAGAAAAAAAATGCTGAGCATCACATACCTGATCAAAGTTTCATCAGAAAGACTAAGTTTAATACTAGCAGCTAGCATTTTAAGATTTTCAAAGTGCATTAAAAATTTGTCTCATTTTATCCTCTTAATCACTCTAGGAGGTAGGTACTATTATTATTCATATTTTATAACTGAACAAATTGTGGTAGACAGAGGTTAAACGACTTGCTCAGAGATAGGATTTGAACTTTGGTCTTTAAATTTATCCTTGTTAAATGTGTAGGCAGATAGTGGATAGGTTAGAGTTAAAGGGGGACACCAAGAGGTTGTAACTTGCTCAGAGTCACATGGCCATCATATGTTCAGATCTTCCTGACTTTAAGGCCAGTCTTCTACCCATTACATCACACCACTTTTCCTATGTGTTTTCATTCAGAAAGATTTAAGGAACCTAATGAGGTACAGAGAGGTATGATGTTTAGGTCAAGGGAAGTCTGGCAACAATAGAACTTTCAAATATCTAGAATAAATTTTAGGAAGGATGACGATAAATTGGAGAAATGTCTTGGAAGGATAAACCAAATTAGTAAAAGGACTTGAGTTCACTCCATATAAGGAATTGTTTAACTAACTAGGAATATTTAGCCCAGAGAATATAAGACATATAACTGGGATATGAGAGTTGTCTAATTCATGTACTTGAAAGAATTTCACGTGGTATAAAAATTTGACTTGTACTGTTTACACAGACACTGCTCCCCACCCCAACAGGATAGAACTACTTGTAATAAGTGCAATTACAAACTAAGACATGGTTAATTAATGACTATAAACTAGAAAGAGCTTCCTTGGGAAGTAGTGGATTGTTTTTCCAGATATTTTCAAAGAAAAAGTTAGTAATCACTTGTCAGGTATTGTGTATCCTTTTCAGCTATGGCCTTGACTACATGAACAGAGATTCCTCCCAACCATAAAAATCTGTAACTATATTTAATGATAAGTAACTTCTTCCAATATATGTATTATTCTTCCTTATTCCACTAAGTGGGAGTCTTAGAAATTGTGTGTCACATAAGTTTCTTTGTTGTTCAGTCATTTCAGTTAGGTCTGACTGTGACACTTTGTTGTCTTTTAAGCAGATACCAGAGTAGTTTGCCATTTCCTTCTCCAGTTCATTTTACAGATGAGGACACTGGGCAGAAGGGTTAAATGACATACTTAGAGTCACACATCAAGTACATATCTGAGGCCAGATTTGAACTCAGGAAGATGAGTCTTCTTGAATCCAGGCCTGGCACTCCATCCATCGCACCACCAAGCTTACTCTATAATAAAGAACTTCAAGTAAATTAAGTTACTGATAAACTTATTATTTTCATGATCCTTATAAATCCTCACATAAGCTTACACATGGTTGCGTAAAATTATGGTCAAGGCTGTATAAAACGCTCCTAAATTAGTAATTCTGCTTCTTACTTTGAATTGTTTGTGATGCTTCTTTCAATAGAATTGTATATTTTTCTCATTTGTCATTCTTACACTGATGCTTCACTATACTTAGTCACTTCCAAAGCACTGAGCATTTAGTTTGTTTACAGATTTTTTTGCTATTAAATATATAGTAACTTAGTTGTAAATATCCTTACTAAAATTATCTTTTTTCTTTTTGTCATTCCTTTGGAATATATTTCCAACCTCCGACAATGTTCTTCTCTTATCTCTGATTATGGTATAGAAAGAAAAAGTTTCTTAAAAATTATGCAGATTACAAGTTCTGCAGATGACTCCAATGATGGACTATTTCTGTTGAAGACTGATTTAGTTAAGTTTGAAAAAAGAATTATCATCTGTGTTGGTTACTAGATGATGAATTTTTTTACAGCAACAGCAATTTATCAAGACCATCTACTAAGACACAGACAGCTGTTCTCCTGTGGGCAGGGTAGTCACACTAAAAAGATCTCAGATCCTTGAAATATGGTAATAAATATATTCTAAGAAGTGGGATTACTGTATGTCAAAGGGTCAATCCAATTTAATTAATTACTTTTTGTGTGAAGCAGCTGATGGTGCAGTGGATAGAGTGCTTGCTAGATCAGGAGTTAAAAAGATCCAAGTTCAAAGTTCAAATAAGTGCCTCAAGCACTTATTAGCTGTAGCACATTAGGCAAGTCATTTTAATTTCTACTTGCCTTAGTTTCCTCAACTGTAAAATGGGGATAAGGAATAGCACCTACTTCCCAGGGTTATCATGTGGACCATACAAGACATTTGTAAAAAGCAGTGAGCATATTATCTGGTATATAGTAGAAACCATATTAAATGCTTATCTCCTTCCCCTTCCCCACACCATCAAAACCGCTTTCCAGAAATACACTGATTTTATCACACCAGTAATATTTGTCTATCTAGTACTTCATAGCCCCATTCATCATTGAGTTTGATCACTTTTATTTTTTTTTCAAAGTGAAAGGTATGACGTGGCAACCTTGAAAGTTTTAATCTGCATTTATTTCACTGTTCAATGATGTTGAAAATGTTTTCAGTTGTTTATGTTTTTTCTTTTGTGAATTCTCCAGAAGGCAACAGACATAGTTAAATATGCTTTCTAATTCATTTTGTTCCCATCCTTCAGAATATGGTAATTGCTACTTAAGATTTCTATTTCTTAAAATCTCATAATAAGCCTAAGTTTTCAAGAAGCAGACAAGAGTGGGGAAGGAAGAGGTAAACAGTAGAGTGTCCTGAAAAAGTAAAATGTACTTTTTATTGTATATTTTAAATCAAGTACTTTTTAAAAAAATGGGTGTTTTTTAAATCAGGTCAACTTGTATGAACAAGTATTCTTATGAAACACAAATTATCCATTTTCAAGAGGTACCAATAAAAATAATATTTAACTTTTACAAAGTTTTATATTCAACTACATTTTCCTTTTACAATTATATTTGAAATTTAGTTTTGAAATTGTGTTCTAAATTTATTAAAGAGAATTAAAACATAAAATACTCTTTAAGGTAAGAAGCAGAACACACATGGCTAAAAATGTGTAGGGAATACAATTTCACTTTAGTTTTTTTTGTCAGCAATCCAGTGACAATCTAGCGCCAATTCAGGGATTATAATAGCAAGATGGTGACCCTGAATTCTTGAAACCCGTGAAAGTAGGATGAGAGGGGCTGTACCAAGCTAGAAAAAGTCTAGATATGAAACCAGCAAGTCACTAGCACCTACTGCAAGCAGCTTACCCGGTTCTTGAACTCTTCTTTGCTCATTTCTCTCCAGGCTATGCTCTGGACTTCCTCTACCATGCCCCAGTTTTTCACCCTGAAGCCTCCTCTGAACCTTAGAATTCACACACTGGAAGTACCCTCCAACTAGCAGCCTCCCTTCTTGCCGAATGAGTCCTCCTAGAAACTCCATTTGAAAAAGGTGCCAAGACCAGTTAGGTCTCATTCTTCTCCTGGCTATACACCGATTTCCTCTCCCCTCTTATTTCCAATACCTTTTCTTTTCTAACAATTTCTCATCTATCCTGTATATACTTGTTTTGTATGTATTTGTATGCATATTATTTCCCCCTTATATTGTAAACTACTTGAGGGCTGAGATTGTCTTTTCCCTTTCTGTATCCATTGTTAAAATTTAGCACAGTGCCTAGCACAAAACAAGCACTTAATATTTTTTTCACTGACTGCCTGTTCATGCCCCCATGCCAATAACTTTCCCTCTACCCCTTTCAGCTTCCTTTTATTTGTTGTCTTCTCCCATTACAATGTAATCTTCTTTTTACTTGCATTTGTAATATCAGTACATAACAGTTCATGGCATATAGTAAGTGCTTAATACTTGCTGACTGATGGATTGGTCACTGTACTGCATAAAACAAATAAAAAGTATACAATGAGATCTGTTGTCTTATGCAATCTTGTTTTGTTTCTGCTAAGATGGTAGTGGAGCGGCAAATGGTGCTAATGATCTCCGGCAATTTGTAGACTATATAAACGTTCAATTCAACAACTGTTACTCTAAATGTGAATTCTTTGTCCAAAGACTCACAAGGTGACATACTATTAGAAAGTTTCTCAACGCATGGTCCAGGGAACCCTGGGAAGTACATCAGGTCAAAACTATTTTCATAATTCTACAGATGGTCCATTATGGCAAATGCAAAAATTCTTTGGAGAAGGAACTCATTAATTTCTTAAGGACATAAAGGAGACTAAAAAGTTTGTGTATCATTGTACTAAAAGAACAGAAAACACGTTCTTGCTATAAATGAAACTAGAAAACAAACTGGTGAAACTCAAGGTCAATTCAGAAGTTTTCCTCAAATTGGGTTATCAAAGGAGTTGGAGAGATTGATTTCATGAGTCACTTAATTGTATCAAGAAATATTCATAAGGCACTTTGTCAGGTCACCTTGTAAGGCTCCTGTAGTGCCTGGCACTTAATAGGTACTTAATAAAAGCTTATTGATTGATGGCTCACATGAATCAGATAACTACAGCTTATTTGACACATTCCTAAAAATGAAGAATTTCAGAAAGTCCTCCAAACTAAATCAACATATTTCTTGACACTCAATAACTTCAATCTAACTGGTAGGTACAGAGAGGAAGGAGAAAAACATGTTATAAAAGATAATTCTGGATCAAGGAGATGGCATAATAGGAAAGAGCACTCAAGTAGGAGTCAGACTTCAGTTCAATTCTGACTCCTATTTAATACCTCTATGTGACTTTGAATAAATCACTTAACCTCTATAGATTTCAACTTCCTGTCTATGTCAAGATCCTTGAGGTCTCCTTCATCACTAACAATCCATAATCCCAAGAATGAAATGAAAAAAAAGACAACTACTTACAAAAATCCTATGCCTGTGTATCTTAAATACAACCTTCAATAAGAGATGTGGTCACTCTTATCAAAAAGGCACTGAGACATAAGGAGCACCAGACATCACCACAAAAAAAATATATACTAACATTCAAAATCACTAGATACGTAAGAATCATTTCAAAAACAGTTGCCAGCTAATATTATTCATAATTAGAACAAAAGTCAAACTGGATCAAGGTACTAGAGGTATTTAGCCTGGATTTTAAAAGACCTGGGGGAAGAGAGTGGGATGTGGGTGGAAAGAAGATACAATAACTGATTTTAAATATTTTAATTAATTTTTATCTCCTGTCAATTTGTAGGATTCTCTACTGCTATTCAAATTTCTATATTGTAGTTATCCTCTATTAGGTTATACTGAATATTTCATCTGGGGAAGCAGTATGGCACAGTGGAACATGTGCTGCATTTGGAAACAGGGTCTGACTAGGGATACTGGTTCTGCCACTTACTACCTAACTAGCCTCCTTAGATATAAAATGAAGTGACTTGGACTAGATGGCCTTTAAGATCTTTCCAGGTCTAAAATTAATTTAATGCATTTAAAAAAAACTGCATAGAATGACATGATGACAAGTTTATGAGAAAAGTTAATTAGCGAGCAGAAATCTACTAAGCACTTACTACTTACCAGGCATTAGGTTAAATTAAATGAATGTTTATGCTTTATAAGACAATGGTTTTCAAATTTTTCAATCACTCATAAGCATGTACTAAGTACCTACTACAAATGTCAGGCAATGGGGATACAAAAACACAAATGAAAGTTTGTTTCTTCAAGGACCTCACATTCTATCAGGGGAGACAACACGCTTAATACAGACTATATATAAAATAAACGCAAATGTAGTCAACACAATTCTATTAAGAAAGACGAGGTTTGAGAAGACCATCAAATCTAGATCTAGAAAATATGAAATATTTCCTAACTTTGGAAAGAGCAATTTCAAGTTGACTTGTACAAAAACAGTATTTTTTTAGCTTGAGATCTCCTTACTATCCTTTTTCAAAAGAGGGGCATACTTACTGTTGGCTTATCAAATTCAGGTTCTGATGAGGTTGGTGACAAGGGGCTTATAGGGCTAAGAGATGGAGAACTCTCAACACTGGAAACATAATCAGGATCAGGAACATATAAAACCTGCAACAAAAAGTTCACACAAATATTAATAAGACTAGAATACTAAAATTCTGCCCCTTTTCCAAGCTTTCAAGAACATGTATCATTTCCTCTAGTCTTCAGCATTAAATAAAATATGTGATAGCAATCAAAACCAAGGTTCAGTAAATCTGAATGACTAAAGGATAGTAGCCTATAAATTAGTTGTGGCAAATAATGATAATTCCACTGAATACTTAAAGATACTTTATAGGTAATTTGGGGTATTAGTGAATGAACAGTAAGAAAAATATCAATCACACCTACTTTTTTTAAATGACCATTAATATATTTTTACAAAATATGCACAAGTTATCTCAGTTTCTTATATTTTACTGTTTTCCATGCAATCTTCTCTACAAAAATTTAAGCAGATTATGTTTAAAATACTTTGACAAACATGTAAAAAAGTATTATACAATTTAAGTGATTACTATATATATAGTAATAATATGTACCTGTTGTATGCTTAATTAAATCTTGTTTTACATTTTACCTTTGCTAAATATCAAGACACAAAAACCAATACTACCTGTCCAGTAACAACTGCTCGGGAAAACAGCTTATTTAACTGAACCAGTTCATTGGGTGTGGTATCAAATTTCAGGGCGATGCTATTCAAAGAATCCCTCGATTCAACCTGTTTCAAACAGAAATAAGTCTTCTGAATCTAATTAAAAGCAAAATCTGGGAAACAGAACTCAGAGATGAAAAAAAGACACATTACCTTGGCAGGGAACTTCAGTTTTACCCCAATCCTAAAGGAACCCAAGTGAAAGTCAATCCCCTAATAAGGCTCACTTCTGAACACATTCTCAGGACCACAAGGATTGTACAAGGCAAAAGATAACTATGCTAAAATCTTATGCATGAGAACAGTTCTTTTTATGTATGTGAATGAATTAAAAAAAAAAGACATGAAATCACAAAAGCTGGATTTATCTAATTTAGACAATAACATTTATTAGCTCTGTGACTGGACAAATCACTTAACCAGATTATGTTTCCTCACTTGCAAACATTCAGACTATTAATATGAGAATGGACAGTATAACCAACTTCTTTGAGGCTATGAACTCTTGCTGTAATGTCTTGTACCCAGTTGGAACCTAAGGTTCAACTGTCAAGAACAGGATTTCGGGTGAAGAGTAGCTGCAGATGAAGGGGAGGGAAAGGGGAGACCAGGGTTACATGCACAAAGGTTGACAATGCCAAGTTTAGAAGGAGGAACTGAAACTAACTCCGTTGTATGCAGCCTAGGTAAATATAAGGATGATAGAATCATGACAAGAAATCAGAAAGAAATGCTAATGGAGGAAGGAAATAGACGAAAAGGAATTGGTTTTTAAAATAATTTAAATTTCAGTTAATTGTTAAGATGGCAGAACATAAGTGAAAATTTCTAAAGATGCATATTTGGGTTTCATGTACACAGTGGTGATGTGTCAAATGCCAAGGCTGTGTCAAGGAGAATGATGACAAAAGAAAATATTTTGGATTGGTGACTGGGAATACCTTGGTAACTTTTGAAACCATGGCTTCAGGAGAAAGGAACCTTTACATTAAATCAATATGCTAAGATGGAAAACAGAGTACCAAAACATTTTCACTGAAAAGGTTCATTACCTTGATTTAAAATATGAATCAGTACATAATTTTAATGGAAAGTCAATGTTCTTGACTATCTGGAAAATACAGTGACTCTTTAAATACCACATCTGAGAATGTTTTATCTAGAGACAATAATAAGACATGAGCAACTCAAAAAGGAGTACCAGAGTTTGAAGATGATAGCAAAAACTAACACAAAGAGAGTGCTTCATGGATGACAGAACTTTCTCATTCATTTAATTCTGTTCACAGGTATTTATTTATAGCTATCCAAAAATGAGCAATGGACATTCCTACTCCCATTTTAAAGGTGAGCAAATAGGAGCTCAGCAAGTTAAGTTGCTTGCCACAATCACAACTAGGAATTGTCCAAATTCAGTTTTAATCCAGGTCTTTATGACACCAAAGAATGATGTTCTAATTAAAATTTTACTCTTAAAGCTAAAAAAAAAAAAAAGACATGGTTTTACAAATGCAAAACATGTTGATTTTTATTTGCAGTGCAACGATGAAAATGGTGTACTTGAGAATAAATGAGCAAATACTACTTCAGTAGTCTAAAAGTTGCCTTTGTTTTCTCTTGGTTGATCATATTTTACAGAAAAGATTAAAAATATTTTTAAAAGGTTAAAATTTAATATAAACAGTTTATTTCTGATCAAACCAATGTTATTAAAGTGTATTTGATCATTTCCCAGATGTCATAGAGAAAAACCTTGAAAAAAATAAATTTAACATTTTACAAAGTCGGTGACTCTTTATCAAGTTAGATTACTTGAAACTTTTCTTTAATACTAGTTAGATTACTAGAAACTTTTCTTTAATACTAGATAAAAACTGTATATATTTATTAATTTGTAAATACCACACAAAGTAAAAACCAACTACATATTTTTTCTGGATCTGCTTATTTGCATAGATTAATATTATATATTAATCTATATACTTCTGTATTTACTATGTACTTTAGTAAATACTTCTGTATTTGCTTAACTATTGTGCCGTACATATTTGGATGTTTCAATATATCATAGGTTATGAATAAGGGGAGAGAACATAGAAGAATTGCTTTGTTTACAAAATATCTTAAGAATTTTGCTATTATACCATTTAGAAATATCTTATGACATTTTCTTTTAATAAGGTTTTTTTTTTTCCAGTTTAACAAATAGTAAATGTTTCCTATGTCCAGGGCCTTGTGCTAGGTTCTGAGTATTTACAAAAAGCAAACAGGTCCCTGGATCTCAAGTTCACATTCCATTGAGGGCATACAATTGCAGTGATATGCAAATAGATTCTGTGATTTCATCCATTTGATGGTTTGTTCCAACACTATTCATGACTGCCTATCCTGTGCAACTCTTCCCCATGTTCTTCCATAAATTCAATACAGAAGGAAAATTCAGCATGCTGGAGGTTTTCCTAGATTTATCCTGAAAGAGTATCAGTGGTGCACTGTAGCCATCCACATCATATCTCATTCTTGCTAAGTGATGTCAGCATCTTCTTTTTCTTGTACTCCTTATTATCAACCACTCTACTCTCCCTTAAAATACAGTGGAATTTTCAGGCTAAACACATTTCCTATCATACAATTTTTTTTTAATCCTCTTCTTTTGAATTCTTCTTGGGTTTTATGTTATAGCCTGCTTTCACCTGTAATGAGCCTCTCCATTGGCCTGGAATTTAGTTCTGTAGAGGCATTTATGTTCTATATTTTGGTGCCATGTAGCAATGCCGGTAGAATATTAGCACAAATAAAATGGATTTGCGTTTTCATGGGAAGCCTGGGTTAGTAAAAGAGTTGCGCAGTTTTCTGAAAGCAATCCAGCCTGTTCTCCTCTGGATCAACTCTGGGCCCAATTCACTGTTCACCTGAATTGTCCGTCTCAGATATACACACACTGATGAATAAGCTCTACAGGGTGTCCATGTAAATGCATGGTGAATCTGGGCAACAGACATTCTTCAGTTAATTTTTCCTATGTGAATGGGATGTTTTCACTATCTATTAATCTAGAAATGTATTCAAAGTGACAGATCAAAATCGTCAATTACAAATTTTAGTAGTTTGTATATTAATAAGTTTAAAAGAATGATTCTGATCTAAATAATTTTCAGAACTTTTCTGCTTTAATCTCTGCTGCTTAAAAAGCTAATCATTTAAAAATTAGAAGAGATGTCCTTATGAATGACTTTTAAATACAAGCTTTTAACATGTTTGCATTCTCTTGCTATCCAAGTAAATGAAATAGAAAAGCTTAAAACTCAGCTGTATTACACTTTGGAGGTCTATATGACTGACTTAAAATAATGTAATTTAAATATGCAATATAGTCAATCATATAAATCTAGCACATTACACTGGAAAGAAATGTCCCACGTCAATATCCCATAGTAACCAGAAATGGGAAAAGCTGATGGCAAGGACATTTGAGGGGCATTTCAAGAATGTAACAGTCAGAAAAAAGGTTCCATTTTTTTGGATGCTGTTGTAACAACCTTAGCTTTAAATAAATAAAAATGAGCAAAAAAATGTCAGAAGGCAATTTATGAAGATTAATATCTAAAACATTATTTTAAGAGTCTATTTTATAGTTATACAGTTCTCATCATCAAAGCTGTAAATTCAGGGGAGGAATAGATTCTAATATAAATTTCAACAAATCAACTTGCTTATTTCATGAAAAGAAACAGTCCTAAGATTATTGTCACTAATAAATTTGAAATCCATTGATAACACATTTAATAAAAATTCTGCCCACGGCAAAAATACCCTACAATTAAAAATAAATTACTAAGGATTTGATTTCTATTACATTGAGTTCTTAAAAGTTATAGACAGATTTAAGAATTCAAAATAACTAATCTCATTTAATTTGTATTCTCTTTAGAGAATCCTCAAATACTCCAAAGCTAAATCAGCATTTAAACAAACAAGGTAACTCACAGTATATTCAATGGTTCCTTTAGGCTTCTGAAACGACATCCGTCTTCCATCTTTCTTGTCGAGGGTCTTCTTTTGGCCAGTGTCTGAAAAACATTGAGGGAAGGAGCATGTTAAAATCATTTTCCTGTTAGAATACTGTCACAAACTGCTGAATAAATAACCCCTTGGGTCGACATCTAATTCACCAGTACGCTTGCTCCTTATAGTACTCAGTTCTCAAAGACAGCCACCTGTGGAAATCAGAAATTTACTCTGCTTCTTGCTTTAGGAGTTAGTTGATCAGTATGAACCAGAGAGACAGCTAAGATCAATTAACCACACAAATACCTACCAGCAGAAAAGAAATTAAATCTAAAATTACTGACCTTCTCTTTCAACAATTTTAACTCAATGTCTACTTAGGGAGGCAATGTTACTAATTGTTTCTGTACCATGTAGCATATGCTTCAGTGCTTTTTAACGGCAGGCAATTTCTATATTTCTTCAGGTAAGATTTAATTAAAGATATAACTCCCATTATAGGCTTATTTTTAAAGAATTAAATTATTCTCTGGACATGACAAGGTAAAATACTATGTGCAAATTTCATCATGAAAACATACTTATAATATCTTCATTTTGATTCTGCTAAAACTGTTTTTCAAGTGATGGCTATCTTGAAATTAGAGCTTAGGATCCTGATGATTTAGAATGCTGCATAGATGTTTCAGTATAAACTTCTATAATATTTTATTATGTCTTATTTTATTTAATATTTCAGTAATTTCATGTAATGAGTAATTTCACAATTATCAATATATTAACAATACCTAGAGGCTTGTTCCTCTCATCTTACTTGCCACTTTGAAAATAGTAATTAAAATATGCTTCTGAAAAAAATAGTCAACATTGTATAACATCTTTAAAAAGTATAGTGATATTTTCCCTCAAAAACATAAAAGAGTATTTAAATTTTGGAGGAAAAAGATTATAATATACAAATTGTCCCAAATTTATAAATTTGGCAAATATTTGTGTTCATTCCTTTTAGATGACTTGCTCTTACGAACCAAACTGATACTAACATTTAAACAATAACTTTTGCTTACATAGATCTTTACAAATATTAATGTATATTGGATGAGTTAGCTCAACTGTTCATGAAATATGGCACTAATAAAGTTAATATAGGCTCAAAATCCAGGCTGAAAAGCTTTGCATTGATTAAAATATTATATTGTTCCATATATACCAATGGTTACAACCTTAGTAAATACCCATAACCTCTACTGACACATTTGGCAGGAAGGGGAAACTAGAAAAAGGAACTGGGTCCCTCTCAGTAAACTGTCACTACTACTGGGGAAGTAATTGTGACTGTGCTCTGCTCTGGCTGCTCAAATTCTGTTTTGAATAGAAAGCACACTTAAACGGAGTTGGCTGCTGCCATTACAAAGCCAGCAGAGGGAGCGAACGACACACTTCATAACATGCTGTAAACGCAAGATAAAATTCTAAATTATTTTAACTGTTATTATGTTCTCCTGGAATTATTTTAATAATGAACATCTGCCAGAATCTAAGAATTTCTTTTGCTGAGGCAAACAAAATTCCACATAATTCTTGGTTTTCTTGAGCTTCTAAGGTTTGAGAATGTGATGTGGAATTTAATTTATCACTTTTGAAACCTCACTATGGTTTGAAATAACAAAGTATGAAAAGTAATGTACAAAGTTTCTAACCAACTCCAAAAGGAAAAGTTACTTCAGTTCTTGAAAAGAACAAACTGAAAGGAACTACCTGAAAAATTTTTCAAAATGATAATCAAAGAAATGACAACAAAAACAACTAGTCTATAACTCTGAGACTGTTACAATTACAAAGAAAGACAAAAACATTAAACGTTGGCAGCTGTTCAGTCATTTCAGTCATATTTGACTCTGTGACCCTATTTGTGATTTTTCTTTCTGAAAAGCAATATGGCAAAATACAGTTACATATAACTTTCCTTTCATCACTTCACAATAATTCAGAAATTAAAACTTCTCTGATTCCTACTTCCACAAGAAAACTTTGTGTCTTTTTCAAGGTAAAGTCCCACATTTATTGTGTATCTTCTGGTGCAGAAGGAGTTGTGGGTAGAGAAGAGACGGGCCACATTCAAGAATTCCAACCCTGTCCCTCCTGCCATCCAACACCTGGCAGCAGTTTTAAGTCCTCAGATACTGTCTCTATTTATTTATCAACTAAAGAATGGCTCTTCTATAAATTTAAATTAGTTCTTTAACCTGGAAATTAAGCCTTTATTGAAAATATTTTTTGTCAGTTAATTGTTTCCCTTTTAATCTTAGCTTTAAAATTATCTATTTTATTTTCTGTGATATCTCATCTCTTGTTTGATCACAGACTTTTCTTCTATTCATATTTTTTTCTTTGCTTCTCTAATTTATTTGTGATGTGCCCTTTTACATCTAGTTTATTATCTTTGATGTGGCTGGCACACAGTAAGAGCTTAACAATGACTTGCTTTTGTATGTAGTGTGAGTACATTCTGCAGTTTTCCTGCAGTTTTTTTTAGCAGTGAGTCCTTATCCTAGAAGCTGAAGTCTTTGTGTTTATCAAATATCAAGCTAGTAGGGTCATTTGGCTCCGTGTTGTACATTTAATACAGTCCACTGATTGTTTCATTTTTTGAATAGTGTGAGATCTGGTATGATAGCCCCCTTCACTTTTCCCCCCTATGATTTTCCTTGATATTGTTGATCTTTTGTGCCTCCATATAATTTTTTTCCAGTTCTATAATGCACTCCTTTGGCACTGAATAAGTAAATTAAACTATATAGCACTGTCATTTATTAGGCTCAGTAGTGTTACTTATGAGGTATTAATATTTCTCTACATAAATAGAAAATAGGATGTCTTTATTTCTGCAAACAATGTTCTATAAATTTATTTATATCATTGTTACATATATATTGAAAGGTAGAATATTTTACACATTCTGTAGTTATTTTATTTCAATTTTCCTACTGCTTCCTGGTGGGTTTTATAAAAAAAAATAATGATGTGTTATTTTATCTTCCGCAACTTTGTTAAAAATTACCATTACAATTAATTTTCAGTTGACGCTCTAAATATACCATTATATCAACTTTCCTTCTCTCGGTTTACTCATCCATAAAACGAGAGGCCCTACGGTAAAATGAAAAGAATCCGAGTCCTGGCTCCTCTTACTTACTGCCTCTGTGTGACTGCTGGACAAGGCACTAAACTTCTCTAGGCCTCAGTAGTTTCATTTGTAAAATGAAGCCATTTTCCAGATGCTCCTCTACAATTCTTTGCTCCCTTCAGTATAAAGTGGAACTCTAAAAACCTACAATTCTCTAAAGTGATGTAGAGTGATTAAAGCCAAATGACATATGAAGTGACTACAACTGTGTAAAATAATATTTTTAAAGATTTATTAAATAGCTCTAAATTTTAAAGATCCATTCAAAAGAGAGAAAAATGTGAAACATAGACTTCCTTGCACCAAACTGACTGTAGTAATAGTCCACATGTATAATGTATATGTGAATCATGTATAATCCTGGAGTCCTAAGTATAATATAATCTCCCACATTTTAATGCAAGTCTGGCTTAAGGTATCCCTGCAACATAATCATACAACTTTTCTTACTGAAGTGGCTGGTTTCTCTCCCACCTTCATTTATGACCCTCTATTACAAAGACAACTACTATCATTCATGTCAATTACTAGCGATCCCATTTTGAAGATGAAAAAATAATCACAGAGGTTAAATGATGGACCCACAGTCGTGTCTGAACTTTGGGACTTTGCTTTTTTCATGCTCCCCGGAAATTCTTATTTCTAATTCACCAACGTCACTCACACCTAGGAATCTGAAGCTATTCTGGACGTCTCTTTCAGCAGCCTGTCAACTATTTTTCTTTCTTTTTTTTTGAGGCTTATTTCTTTCTAATAGTTCTCTTAATTCATTCTTTCTAGCCTATTCTCCAAAGCAAAACCTAGTAATGAGGACTCATCTCAGATCTAGTTTACTACATGCCTATCTCCAACTTTACCTTTAAAAATTAAAAAAAAAATCAGAGGGTATTATCTAGTCCAACTCTTTAAATTATACAAATTAGTCAACAGGAACAGAAAACTAAGGGACTTGTTCCAGGTGATTCAGGTAGCATTTATTAGGATTTCTGTCTTTAGGGCCGTTTGACTCTAAATCAAGTGTTTTTGCATGACGATTTGCCTATTGTCACCACCCTGTAGTTCTGAAAATAATGTGTTAATCATGCCAGCCTCCTGTTCAAAACCTTTAATCATTTTTCATTACTATAGTCAATGAAATTTACAGTAGACATGCAAGGCTCTAGGGAATCTGGCCTGTTCCCTTCAATATGCCAGCTTTCAGGGACCCTCATATATAGTTTAATGGCCCTTGCTTCTAGTTGAGTTTGACACTACTATACTAGAGAACCACTAAGGTGCAAATCAGTTTTAAATCCATGATCCCATGATCCCTTAAAAATCCTCTAAAAATACCCTCTAATTAATTTTACCATGAATTGCAGTGACGCACAATAGCTACTTAACCCCTACAACTTTGGGGAGGGGGAGGGGGTGGAGAGCGCGCACAGATTATGTCTTCTCATTTCTGAAAACTGGTCTGTATTTGTGGTCTTCAAGTCCTGCCATTAGTTTCCAGGATTTTAAAAAAATATCTATTATTGACTGTGACTCAGCAATTACATTAACCAGGCTTTTGGGTATCTACAGTAAGCAGTATTTCCCACATACATGGATTTGCAAAATTTTGTCTTAAAGGGAAAATACCTTATTAGAGAAGCATATTACTACTCATTCAATCCTTGGTGTGAATTACTTAGATTGCATCGATACCGAGCAGCACTGAAGGAAGAGTCAGTCCCCAAGAGTCCCCCGCAAGGAGCTGTGTATTTTAAAGACTTTTCAAAATTTCCATAGCAGTTTCTGCCATTATGGTAACTTCCTACCTTTTGGTCTGATGGGATTAGAGAAACCGAAAAATAGAATGTTGCTGGCAGTATTTTCCCTACCCCCAATCTGTTCCAGAGGCAGCTAGGATAGAGTCCCTAGCCTGGAGTCAGAAACACCCATCTTCCCAAATTCAAATGTGGCCTTAGACACTTTATTATCTGTGGGACCCTGGGTAAGTCACATAACACTGCTTGCGTAAGTTCTTCATCTGTAAAATGAGCTGGAGAAGGAAATGGCAAACCAATCCAGTATCCAAAAGGAGTCTCAAAGAGTTAGACGAGACTGAAACAACTGAGTAACAGTAAATTTGTTCTAACTCAAGTACTTTCCTTACATAAGCCCCTTCCAGAAATTCCCTTTGTCTCCCCCTCCCTTAGTAATGTACCACCTCCCACAACTGAAGATCTCTGATCTATACTATAACATTTTGATTAGAGAGAGAAGAAAGGGTAATTTCGGAGGAGGGAACATTTGGATAAGGCAGATCTGGATGAGATATGGCTCTAGAACTTTGTCATTGGTTGCTATAACATACTTCTTGCCTTTTTGTTGGTAACTTTCAAAAAACATATAAAAAAAGACTACTTACAGCTACTTTATAACAAAACTTGGAATAAGTAAGATTTAAAATTTTTATCTCAAAGGGTTCATTATAATTTCTTCTGGAAAGTTGCGACTACTGAGATTTAATTCAGATCTACATGTGTCAATATAAGTAAGTTCTTCTAGTTCATTTTTATCAATATTCCAAATAAGATTATTACTATGATATATCCTCAGGGATATACAATGGCTTTCTACTAAGATATTTATTCTATGATTCAAAGTGGAATTTCTACAGATATAGCTTAAGAAAGCTGATATGTACTTATGTATGCATATGTGCAACTAATTTTAAGATGAATTGGGGGTGTTATAAGTATACTCCGTAAGGCTTTAAAATTTAAACAGATGTGTGGTTTATTAATAGTAAATACATTTTTTATTAATTAGCTAGGTTATTTTTATGCTTCACTTCTCTCCCTTTAGTAAAACCAGAAAGAAAAGCAGCAAACCACTAATGAGAAGGCTAACTAACCACAGAATCCCCCAAACTTGATTTCAAATACTGCCTCTGAGCCACTCTAGCAGAGCAAAGAGGAGTGTATCACTTAAACTTAAGTGGCTCCTTTAAGGTATTAAGTTAGAGGGAAGTAGCCACAAGGGTTTTCCATATGGATGAAACCACAGGTTTATACAAAACAAAAACACAAGTCAAATGACTACAGACCAAACTCTCAGCTGTGGTCATAAAGGACTTGGATATTTCCAAAAGCTAACACAGCAAAATGAATCTTGTTACTTTAGTCATGTTATTATATTGAAATGAAAGTGAGAAAAAGTAATTTCTGATAGTATAGCTAACTCAATATAAAGTTTATTTTCATTATCTTAGAATATTTTTAACAATATCATTCCACTGATACGATACAGAGGTGAATCAAGAAATTCCATTTTCCTAAAAAGCTGTATGTGACCTAGAGAGCAATGGAAACGAACATGGTTGTAATATGTTACCAACAAAAATTCTTTCATTTCTTTGTAGTACACATAGGCTTACAAGTGGTGTGTGTTCGTCCTTTGTTGCCGAAGACCATGCCATCAGAGAAGTAATGACATGACTTGCACTTGACTTTGTTTTGAGTAAGGGAGGGCTGTGTAGGTCACCAGCCTCACTTCTCCTCCAGAGTCATCTGAATCCAGTGATCAGATATTCATCAAGATGAATGGAGATCATCCAAGATGCACTGGAAGACCTTGGGCCCTTTAGGCCAAGGCCTTTGCAGTTACTTGTCTATTTTTCTTATTTCCTGGTCTGACAGGTATGAAGTGGAACCTCAAAGTTGCTTTAATTTGCATTTATCTAATTATTTGGAGCATTTTTCATGACTGCAGATAGGCTGGATTTCTCTTCCTTTGAAAGCTATCTGTTCATATCACTTGACCATTTATCCATTGGAGAACATCTCTTAGTCTTCTAATTTCAATCAATTCTTTACTATCTTGGACCTTTATAAGACCTTTATGAAAAAAACTTGTGAAGATATTTTTCCCAGTTACCTGTTTCTTTTTAATTTGTACTACACTTGATTTATTTTTAAACTTTCACATTTTATAATCAATATTGTTAATTTTATTTTGTGATATCCTTACTAGTACACATTTATTCATGAATTCTTCCCCTATCCACAGATCCATATTTCCTCTTTGCTATTCTAATTTATGATGTGACTGTGGAAGATTTACAAGATAATATGGGCACCATTCAAAAGAATACACATAGGTTCCCCAAGAATTCCAAAATGCTCTATTTTTTTTTAAGATTGAAAGAAAACCTTTCTTTCATGCAATCAGGGACCAAACTGATGACAGAAGATATTTACGCAAACAGGCAAGTCCAATTATTATTTTTCATCTACTAAAAATCTTCATGTGGAGAACAAATGCAATATGCAGCTTCACAGAGTACAACCAAAAAATCCTAGCACAGTTTGACATTTATTTATCTAAAAAGAATACACATTTAACAATAATAATTCTCATAATTTCTAAGGCCTCAAAAATAGATCAAAAGACTAGATAAAATTATATCTGTATTGTCAAAGAGATAAAATACATATTTTATCAAAAAGAGGGCAAAGAAAGTGTACGATGTTATCTGAGAAAATGCCAGCTGCTAAAGAATTTATCCAGAACAAGAACTTCACAATTTCCTCACTCAACCACAACTAGTTTTTTCATTCCTCACTTCCTTCTCTCCACCAAGCTATCAATCTTAACCTGAAGAAACATGAACTCAGCTCATCTGCTGCAAGGCAGATTAAAAACAGATGGAAAAACTTAAGTTGTAAGACTGGGGAAAGCTACAAGTCTGTGACCCCATGGAAATTCTCTCAGCAGTTTTTAGGAGTTATAAACTCCTACTAATTTAAAAACAACAACAAAAAAAAACACCTGATGTATAACCTCCCACTTGTATCACCACAATTACTATTAAATAATCTAATTCAACAAACATCTTTTGAGTTCTTCTATGGGAAAAAAGCTGGTTGCAAAGATGGTGTTTTTTGGGCAAAGGCATTTCAATTTGGGCACAGTTTAAAATATGGGAAAGAAACTTTGACTAAGAATGTACACCCAACAAGGGCTGATGAAGGATGTTTGTATTATTGCAAAGACCTTTAATATGAAAAGAAAGAGGAAGAAAGCTGAATCTCTTTGTCCCTCCCTCCATTCCATACGTGGGTGTGTATGCGTGTGTGTGTGTGTGGGTGAGTGTATGTGTGTGGTACAAATGTGTACAATCACATACACACACAAAGTTAAAGACTACTAAGGTCCGGGACCCCTAAATTTGTCTTTTTGCGTCGTCATATTTCCAGAAATATCAGACTCAAAGCCAAAGCATGCAGGAGATCCTGAATCATTAAAGGGTATGGAAAACATAATTTATTGTTTGCAACCCAAACCGAACTCCCTGTTGGAAGTCAAGACAGATGCCAGTCCGTCTGTGCTGAGAAACTGCACCTGCGGGAAGGACCCATGTACAAGATGCAGACCGTCCTACCTTCCTAGTCTAGCAGTTCCCAAGGCAAAAGAATGCAGCTTTTGCCATAACCCTGCTTCACCCAGGGAGAGGCTTTGTTTACTTCTCACCTTTACTGCATGTTTCCCCTTCCCAAGCCAAGTCATTTTAGGTGGAGATTTCTGTTATCTCCTCCTTCCTGGTTCCTGCTATTATAAAATATGCTAAATTCTGTATGGACTGTTAACTCTTTTGGTTCCACATGCATATTCATTTCTCTTGTAATAAATCTAATTTTCACTTTATGTTTCATGAAGTTGCGATTGCCTGTTATCAAATGGTGGCAGTGGTGTACTATGAAGAGAGAGAAAGTGATACATATATACATACACACACACACACACACACACACACACACATACATACACCAACAAAACTACATAACGTAGAGAGTAGCTACATAGTAAGAACTGCAGTAAAGATCTACAGAAATTCACAGGCAACAAAATGCAAGACCTAAGTCATCAATAAAAATCATAGCTTCCGATGTCCACACAAAGATATGAAGAATAAGAAAGAAGGTGAAGTCAATCTCTGTGTCTCATGTGAAATGAGATATTCTAGAAGCTGAAGGAGCACAAGGTCCATGGAAGAAATCCAAAACATCAAGAAAAAGAAAAGCAGGTTCTGACTGTCTTGACACAACAAAGACCTAAGGGAAATGGTCCCAGCATTGGATATGAATAATCTCAGATGGCAGATGTGGACCTACTGGGCAATTCTTACTGCATTAATTTCTAATAAATGTTGTAACTTCTACCTTCTAATGAAATTTCAAGTGTCTCTACTTGTGGGGTATTACTATTTACATAAATTATCAAATGATAATGAACTTCACATTTCCTACATTAAAATGTCTCCTTTAAGGCAGATTATCTTTCTTTCTGTTTGTATTTATATTCCCAGGTCTCGGTACAGTGTCCTTAATTTATTAAGCACTTAAGTGTGAACTAATTTTGTGGTGTGGGATTCCTGATAAAAATATGTCTCTTAAAAGGTATCTACCATTATCTTTTTAAAACAGCACAGTCATAAAGAGGATGGGCAGTGATGCATATTAATAACATATACTGAGGCAAAGAAATGCAGGAACTAGGGGGAGAAAATTAAGATAAAGATCAGTGTAACAGAAACAAATAGTACTGTCATCCAAATATACTACAGAACACTTTGACAGAAAGAAGAAACAGAAAGTGTTTGGGAAGAAGGTTAAAAGCTTGTCACAGAGCACTGATGACTATTAGGAAGGATAGGAAACTTCAATTATTCCAACATCTGTTGGAACATTCCTTATGCCTATTGCGGAAAAGCTAATAATTTCATGATGTAACTTAAAGATAGTGTCATCCTTCAAAAGGAAGGGGAGGGGGGAAGAAAATGCTGTTCTGGACCTGATTCTTACCCATAAAGAATTCCTGCAGTAGAAATGATGGCAATCTTGTAAAGATGTGAATATTCCCCTTCTATATTTTGTGATATAGGAAAGGAAAACCTGCTAAATTAGATTTGAGAGAGGTTTCAAAGGTTGAGAAGTCATCCCAAGAATAATACTATGAGACCAATCAACTAACACATATTTTAAAAGACTCAGGGAATGGGAAAAAGGAAGATTACAGGATAAATAATGTATGCCAGAGCTCTGTAGTTAAAATCTAAGTAAGAGGAGAAAGGGAGCTAAGAACAGAAAGGAATACAAGGTTATATTGGGAAAGAGGATCAAAATGAATAGGACAAAAGGGGATGGAGCAGAGCCAAGATGGGGGAGAAAAGGCAGCAACTCCCTTGAGGTCTCCCCAAAATCCCACTGAATACCTTTTAGAAATGTTATAAAACAATTCCTAGAGTAGCAGAACCCACAAAAGGATGGGGTGAAATAATTTTCCAGCCAAAGATAACCTAGAAGGTCAGGAGGAAAGGTCTGTCTCAACAGGGTGAGAGAGGAGGGCAGTCGGGTACAAGGTGCACCAGAGCACAACATTACCACCAGCAAACCAAGGAACAAACCTTGGGAGTGAATAAATTAGCTAGGCAAATAAGCAAAAAAAAAAAAAAAAAATTCTGACCACTGAAAGTTACAATGGTGACAAAGCTCAAAACACATGCTCAGAAGAAGATAAACTACATCCAAAGCTTCCCAAGAAAAATATGAATTGGTCTCAGGCTATGGAAGAGCTCAAAAAGGATTTTGAAAATCAAGTGAAAGAGTTAAGAGGAAAAAATGGAAAGAGAAGTGAGAGTGATGCAGGAAAATCATGAAAAACAAGTCAAAAGCTTGGTAAAGAGGACACAAAAAAATAATGAAGAAAATAACACTTAAAAAAAGACTAGGCCAGATGGTAAAAGACGTACAAGCCAATAAAGAGAAAAATGCCTTAAAAAGCAGAATTGGCCAAATGGGATAAGAGGTACACAAATTCACTGAAGAAAAAAACTTCTTAAAAATTAGAATTGAGCAAATAGAAGCTAATGACTTCATGAGAAATCAAGAAACAATAAAACAAAATGCAAAGAATGAAAAAATAGAACAGTGTGAAATATCCCACTGGAAAAACAGTTGACCCAGAAAATATATCCAGGAGATATAATTAATAAAGTACTGTAGTACCTGAAAGCCATGATCAAAAAAGAAAAAAAAAAGGCGAAACACTGCCTTGCAAGAAATTACCAACCAAACTCCCTGGATATTCTAAAATCAGTGGGTAAAAGAGAAATTGAAAGAATTCACTGACCTCCTGGAAAAGAAAAAAATGAAAACTCTCAAGAATAACATAGCCAAATTCCAGAGCTCCCAGGTCAAGGAAAAAACATGGCAAACTGCCAGAAAGAAACAACCTAAGTATTGTGGAGCCACAGTCAGGATAAAAGAAGATACAGCAGCTCCTACATTAAAGGATCCTCTAGAGGGCTTGAAATACGATATTGTGGCAGGCAAAGGGCTTAGGATTACAATCAAGAATCATCTACCAGATCCAAGATTCAAATAAAGCATAAAAAGGTAAACAAGAAAGGGAAATCATAAAAGATTTATAAAGTTAAAAACTGTTTATGTTTTTTCATGGAAAGATGATACATGTAAGTCATAAAAACTTTCTCATTAGAAGACTATGTAGACAGAGGGCACAGGTGTGGATTTAATATGAAAGGATGATAGCTAAAAAAATAAAATTAAGGGAAAATAAAAAGGAATATAAAAGGAGAAAAGAAGAGGTAAAATGGGATAAACTACCTCACATAAAAGAAGCAAGAAAAAGCTTTTACAGAGGAGGGGAAGAGCAGAGATGAGGAGGAGGAAGTGCACCTTACTTTCCTAAGAATTTGGCTCAAAGAGGGAATGACAAATCTACTCAACTGGGTATAGAAATCTCTCTTACCCTACAGGAAAGTAGGAGGGAAAAGGGTATAAAAGGAGGCAGTAACTGAAGGGCAAGCAGATTTGGGGAGTGGGTAGTTAGAAGAAAAACACTTTTGAGGAGAGACTGGGAGAAAGAATAGAGAGAATAAAACAAACTGGGAGCAGGGAATAGGATGGAGGGAAATACAGTTAGCAATAGTAACTGTGAAAAAAATTTTGACACAAGTTTCTCTGAAAAGGGCCTCAATTCTCAAACATGTGGAACTGAGTCAAATTTACCAAAATAAGAGCCATTCCCCAACTGACAAATGATCAAAAGATATGAACAGTTTTCAGATGAAGTCATCAAAGCTATCTATAGCAATGGGAAAAAAAAAATGCTTTAAGGGAATGAAGCCATGATGGCGAAGTAACAGCACAAACTTTCTACAGTGCTGCCCTCAAGCCTGGCCAAATACCTGTAAAAAATGGCTCTAAACAAATTCTGGAGCTTGATGGGAGTGAAGCAAATCTCCAACCTAGGATAGCCTGGCAGTCCAGCGTGGGATGCACCAGCACAGACAGGACCTGAGCAGGCCTTGGGGACACTGAATCTCTCACACCTATGGTAGTTTCCAGACTTCAGGACCCCAAAATACCATGGAAAAATTGGAAGGTCAGTGGAAAAAGGCTCTAGGACCAGCGTGGGAGAGTGGACTGGTCTGGCCCCATCCCCAGGGCAGCAGAATGGGAAGAGGACAGAGGAACCCACAGCAGCAGGGGCAGACACAGTCACTGTTTCTGGAGCTCTAGGCCCATAGATTGTGGGGGGCACAAGTATCTGACAGCACACCCTCCCCCCCTCCCCCTGGAAGCAGAGATCTACCTTGACAAAGAGCTGAAAAGTCAAGTAAATGGTTGGGGAAATAAACAAAAACCGAAAAAAGAATCAGATTATAGAATCTCACTCTGGTGACAAGGAAAACCAAAGCATGCAAACAAAAGAAAACAAAGTCAAAGCTCCTTCATTCAAAGCCTCCAAGAAAAATATGAATTGGTCTCAGGCCATGAAAGAGCTCAAAAAGGATTGTGAAAAACAAGCATGAGAAGTGGAGGAAAAATTGGGAAGAGAAATGAGAGTGATGCAAGAAAATCATGAAAACCAAGTCAATTGCATGCTAAAGGAGACCCAAATAAATGCTGAAGAAAATAACACTTTAAAAAAATAGACTAACCCAAATGGCAAAAGAGATCCAAAAAGTCAATGAGGAGAAGAATACCCTGAAAAGCAGAACTGACCAGATGGAAAAGGAGATCCAAAAGCTCACTGAAGAAAATAATTCCTTAAAGATTAGAATGGAGCAGATGGGAGCTAATGACTTTATGAAAAATCAAGAAACTATAAAACAAAACCAAAGGAATGAAAAAAATAAGAGACTAAAATATTGGAAAAACAATTGACCTGGAGAATAGATCTAGGAGAGACAATTTAAAAATTATAGGACTACCTGAAAACCATGATCCAAAAAATGAGCCTAGATATTATTTTTCATGAAATTATCAAGGAAAACTTCCCTGATACACTAGAATCATAAGGTAAATAGAAATAATTCACTGATCACCTCCTGAAAGAGATCCAGAAAGAGAAAATCCTAGGAATACTGTAGCCAATTTCCACAGCTCCCAGATCAAGGTGAAAATACTGCAAGCAGCCAGAAAGAAACAAATTGAGTATTATGGAAATACAATCAGGATAACACAGGATCTGGCAGCTTCTACATTAAGGGATGGCAGGGCTTAGAATATAACATTCAAGAAGTCAAAGGAACTAGGATTAAAACCAAGAATCATCCACCCAGCAAGACTGAGTATGATACTTCAGGGCAAAAAAATGGTCATTCAATGAAATAAGAGCACTTTCAAGCATTCTTGATGAAAAGACCAGAGCTGAATACAAAATCTGACTTTCAAACACAAGAACCAAGAGAAGCATGAAAAGGTAAACAGGAAAGAGAAATCATTAAGAGACTTACTAAAGTTGAACTGGTTACAATCCTACATGGAAAGATGATATTTATAACTCTTGAGGCTTTTCTCAGGGTGGTTGGAGGAATTATATATATATAGACAGGGGGCACAGGGTGAGTCAAATATAAAGGGATGATATCTTAAAAAATAAAATTAAGGGGTGAGAGAGGAATATATTGGGAGGAGAAAGGGAAAAACAGAATGGGGCAAATTATCTCACATAAAAAGAGGCAAGAAAAATCTTTTTCAATAGAAGGGAAGAGAGAGGAGGTGAGAGGGAAAAAGTGAACCTTACTCTCATCACATTAGGCTTAAGGAGCGAATAACATACATACTCAATTTGCTATGAAACTCTATCTTACACTACAGGAAAGAAGGGGAGAAGAGGATAAGCAGGGGATGGGGGATGACAGAAAATGAGAGAAGAGTGTAATTAGAAGTAAATACTTTTGAGGAGGGATAGGGTCAAAAGAGAAAAAATAAATGGGGGGCAGGATAGCATAGAAGGAAATATAGTTAGTCTTCCACAACATGACTTTTATGGAAGTCTTTTGCATAACTGCACGAGAAAAAATAAATGGGGGGCAGGATAGCATAGAAGGAAATATAGTTAGTCTTCCACAACATGACTTTTATGGAAGTCTTTGGCATAACTGCACATGTATAACATATCAAATTGCTTGTCTTCTCAGTGAGGATAGGTGGGAAGGGAGGAAGGGAGAGAAGTTGGAAGTCAAAGTTTTACAAACAAATGTTAAAAATTGTTTTCACATGCAATTGGGAAATAAGATATACAGGCAATGGGGTATAGAAATCTATCCTGTCCTCCAAGAAAATAGAGGGGATGGCGATATGAGAAGGGAGGGATGTGAAAGAAGGGAGGGCAGATTGGGGTGAGGGGTAATCAGAATACATGCTGTCTTGGGGTAAGTAGAGGGAAAGGATGGGGAGAAAATTTGGTACTCAAAAATCTTGTCGAAATGAATGTTGAAAACTAAATTAGAATTTTAAAAATGCTCTAACTCACCACTGAATGGGGAAATGAAAGTTAAAACAACTCTGAGGTATTACCTCACACCTATTAGATTGGCTAATAGGACAGAAAAAGAAAATGACAAACGGTAGAGGGGATGTGGGAAAAATGAGCCATTAATGCACTGCTGGTGGAATTATGAATTGATTCAACCATTCTGTAGAGCAATTTGAACTACACCCAAAGGTCTATAAAAATATGCCTACCCTGTTACCTAGCAATACCATAACTAGGTCTGTATCCCAAAAGAGATAAAAAACAAAAAAGAAAAGGACCTATATGTACAAAAACATTTATAGCAGCTCTTTTCTGGTGGCAAAGAATTAGAAATTGAGGGGATGCCTATCAATTGGGGAATGGCTAAACTAGGTGTATTATGTGATTATGATGGAAAACTAACTATTGTACTATAAAAAATGATAATCAGGATGCTCTCAGAAAAACTCGGAAATTGAAAAGTGAAATGTACTGTGTACAAAGTAACATCAATATTGTAAGATGATCAGCTGTGAATGGCTTATTCTCAGCAATACAATGATTCAAGACAACTCCGGAGGACTTAGAATAAACACTGCTGTCCATTCCCAGGGAAAAACTGATGGTGTCTAAATACAGATTGAAGCATACTTTTTTTTAACTTTATTTTCTTGACTTTTTTTTTGGTCTATGTTTCCTTTCACATGTCTAATATGGAATGTTTTGCATGACTGCACATGTATAACCAATACTGAATTGCTTGCTTCTCAATGGGGCAGGGTAGAATGGAGGAAGGGAGAGAATTTGGAACTCAAAAGTTTTAAAAACGAATGTTTAAAATTATTTTTACATGCAAATAGGAGAAATGAAATACTAAATACATTTTTAAAAATGAACAAGACTGTGAAAGTTGTTTGGGTCTGTGAAAACAAAAGATATAAAAATAACAGAACTTTCAATTTTTATTCTGCTTATTTTTTCTAACAAAGCAAATGATATTTCAACTAGGAAAGGCAGGACAAAAGACACTGGGAAATGAAAATTGAAAATTGAAGGATTTTGGTAGACTGCAAGTTCAAGAGGAGTCCACTACTTGGTATGAAAGTCAAGAAATCTAATGCTGTGTTAAGAAAAGCAAAATGTCTAGAGACACTTTCTAGAGAAATTGAGACTTTAAAATATAATGGATAGAATGTTGAGCTTGAAGTCAAGATGACTACCATTCTACCATTTACTAGCTTGTGTTGACTCTGGGCTACTCAATTCCCTAGGAAATTTGCCTAGTAAGTCAGACTTAGCTTTTATTTGCAACAGTGAAGAGAGTTCCCTACACTCAGAGGTGTAAGTATTTACTGGCGTAAGTATTTACATACAGCTAATAAAGAACATTATTGAATGGAGAAATATAGTAGCACTTAATGAATTCAAGTCACTAGACAAGAGTGTACGAATTTAACTGCCAAGTAACTGCCAGTGATTTTGAAAGACAATGAATTACATAAGTTCAAGGTCATATAGATAGTATGTAGTAGAAAGCCAGGATTCAGACCTACGGTCTTGGTCTTCTAACTCCAAATCCTACACTCTTCCTATTTACCATACTATCGTTTAATGAATTGAATTACCTAACTTCTTTCAATCACCCTGTTAAAGAAAAATGAGATACTCATTTTTCTGCAAGTGCAAAGCCTACAGGTGTTATAATTACAAATATGACAAGATGCCATGACTTATTCATTTTTAAAAGCTTTTAATAAGTTTAAAAGTAGGCTAATAATGTAAGGAACAGAGAAACAAGGTCAAAGGAAAGTAGATAACTGATATGGAAATAAACTTTCATTTTCTTTTGCTAAAGGGTTAAGCCACCAGATCACTACATTAGAACCATTTAACCATAAGGAAGTAAGCAAAAAAACATAAAGAGTAAGAATTAACATCTAAAATTAAAATTGCCAATAAAGATGAATATTAACCATTATTTCCCATCTGCATGCATTATAAATGCAGCATGATTACAGCAAACAGAGAGCTAGCCTCAGTCAAGAAGACATGCATTTTTGTTATTTAACACATACTAGTTGAATCACCCTGTAATGCACATACACAGCTCTGAGAGCACACAATGTTGGTAATCTAGGAAACTGTCCAAGACTATATAAACCGTAGCAGGTGCTTTGCTGGGAGATGAAGTTCCTCACTGTGAAACTCGTCTAGACAACCCCCCGGCCTCCAAAGCCATGAACATTTTTCACAAAGTGAGAACTATTATTAAGATATACAAAGTATATGAGTAGAAGCATCCATCTTGGAGACACTAAAAACTGGTATGGTCTGATAATTATCATATGGATTGAATGAACACAGAAAAGAGATTTAAAGAAAAAAGGACAATCGCTTTACATATTTTATGTAGGGAAAAAATATAAATATGTCAAACGGTGGGGAATCTCAATACTCCAATCTACTCAAGTCAAGATTTCCTATGTTTGTACCCCATTATCTTGAATATATATTCACTAAGAGAAAAGTTTTTTAAGCATTCAAAAGAGGCAATGATTACTAAATATATGTTACAAAGGAGCAGAGATGAACATAATTATGTAATAAAACAAAATCTGTTCCCTTCACCCCATTTTTCCTAGAAACTCTATTTTCTAATCACAAGTAGTAACATAACATTCAAGGTTTAAGATTTGCAAAGCAGTACATGTGTTATCTCATTTAATCCTCACAACATTCTAGAGCTATTAACCCGTTCTGCAGAGAAGGAACGTGAGACAGAGGTTTTGTGACTTGAACAACCTCAGGTGCCTTTTTATAATTGGGTCTAGCAAAATAATTCTTAACCACACAAGAGATCATAAAACACACAATTTTGAATATATAAAATTAAAGAGCCTACAGAACATAAAAAGAATGAAGAGAGAATAAATCAATAAACATTTAGTACGTGCCTACTCTGTGCCAGGCACAGTGCTAAGCACAGGGATACAAAGAATCAAGACAGTCCCTGCCTTCAAGGAACTTACAGTCTAATAGGGGAAAATATGCAAACAAATATATACAAAGAAAGGCACATACAAGATAAAAAGGAAATAACTAACTACTTCTCCTATAGCACGATACAGTATTAAGTGCCCAGGATACAAAAAAGAGACAAAAGACAGCTCCTACCTGCAAGAAGATCATACTCTAAAGAAGAGAAAACAAACAAATATATACAAAGATACTATACACAAGAAAAATTAAAGGAGAAAAGGCACTAGAATTAAGAGGGGGTTGGAAAAGGTTTCCTGTAGAAAATGGGATTTAGTTGGTATTGCCAACAGATGAAGATGGGACAGGAGAACATTCTGTGGAGCACAGCCAGAGAAAATGATGGAGAGCCAAAAAATGGAGGATGAGAAATGGAGAATTTTGTTTCATGAGACAGCAAGGAGCTCAGTGTTACTGAACTGAAGCATTGATGATAGGGAGTAAGGTGTAAGAAGACTGGAAAGATGGAAAGTGACTAGATTATGAGGGGATGTCAAATAGAGAATTTTGCATTTGATCGTGGAGTTGGAAGAGAGTCACAGTAGATGTGAAACATACTGTATATTACTGTGATAAAGAGGCAGCTAGGTGGTACTGTAGCTAGATTACTGGATTTGAAGACAGGAAGATCTAAGTTCAAATGTTGTCTTAGATTTACTAGGTGCGCAACCTTGGGTGAGTCATTTAACATCTTTTGGTCTCACTTTTTCATTTGTAAAACAAGGACAATAACAGCACCTACCTCACAGAGCTATTGTGAGCATCAAATGAGATACCAGATGTAAAGCATTTTACAAACCTTAAAGCACCATATAAATGTTAGCTATTATTAAATCAACTGGTAAGTCACTGGTTCTAAGTAGTGAGGGAAAGATAGACCTAAGGATGATTTTAAGGCTACATACTTGAGTGACTAGAAGGGAGAACAGTCCCCCTTAATCACAAGTAGCACAAAGCACTGGGTCTGGAGTTAAGAAGACCTGAGTTCAAATCTGACCTCAGAGACTTACTAGCTATTTTACTCTGGCTAGGCAAGTCATTAAACCTCTGCTTTACCTTCTACTTCTGTAAAATGGGAACAAGAAATAGCACCTACTTCCATCCTTTGTTATAAGGAATCAAATGAGGTAGTATTTATAAAAGCCCTTAGCACAGTGCCTGGCATATAGTAGGCAATGTATAAATGCTTATTCCCCTCCTTCTCTCTCTCCACATAATCATTTCTGTTTGGAATATATTATGTTTGAGAGGCCAAAAAGGACCTCTATGGAGAGACAGCCAGCAGACAGATGACAAATCAGGACTGGATCTAGAGTAGAGTTACATACAAAAATATGCAAGTTAATTGCCTATAGATGACAATAAAATCCATCAGAAAAGAGACAGTGTAAAGAGAGAGAAAGGGTTCAGGACAGGGCCTTGGAAGACAATCATGTTTATTCGGTAAGAGCTACATGACACCTAAACAAAGGAGAAATAAATGACAGGCAACTAGGAAGAAAACTCAGAGAGAGCAATGTAACTGAAGGAAACAAAGGTCCAAGAGAGTATCCAAGAGGAGGAAGTGGTCAACAATGCTAACGTTTTAAGGAGATCAAAAAGAATGAGGATTATGAAAAGCACGCTGGATTTTGATATGAAGAAATCATTCCTTCCTTTGAAGAGAGTAGTTTCAACAGTGTGGTGAGGCAGAAGCCAGACTGCAAGAGGTAACAAAGGAATAAGTGAAGAAATGGAGGCAATGAAAATGATACTGACAGAAACAGACACCTATTTCTGCAAATTGGATTATGAATAGAAGAGATTTTTAATGATAGCTTGAAAGTATACCATTATTAAGTGAAGATTTTAAACAAGGCTACAGGAAACTTGAGCAGACTTGCAGACAACAGGGAAGGAGCCCAGTCACTAAGTAAGAAGGGACTGAAAATCATCTGCACTGGTCCTTTGACAAGAATAAAGACTACCTCTTCAACTAATCAGTGAGGTGTAGGCACTGTGCTAGACACTAGGGATACAAAAACTAGGAAGGCAACATCCCTACTCTACATATGATGATCCTTGAGCTGTACTGTGAGAAAGGAATTCTGAAACTAGGGTGAGAAGAGAGTTGATTTTCATCATGGGAGACAGATCAGAGATGGAAGACCTCGAAGGAATGAAAAGGGAGCTCACAGTAGTGAGTAGTAAGGCACAATACTGACTCTGTTTTCTCAGTAAAGTAAGAGGTGAGCTGAGAGGGAGAGAGATATATTCAGAAATGAATTTAATATAAAAACAAAATACATCACTAAAAAGAACTGTTCTATTACCACACACTTTTTGTATCAGACTCCTTTGGCACTCGGGTAAAACCTATCAACCCTTTCTCAGCATGTTCTTAAATACATAAAAATTAAAATACATAGGATTAGAAAAAAAACCAATTATGCTGAAATCCAAGTGTCAAAATATCACAGATACAAAATCTGTTTTAGAAGAATTCAAGTGGAATAATCAGTGTGTTGAGAGTTGAAAGAAAATGATTACTCAGAGTTACGGCAGAAGCAGTAGAGGCCCAATTAAGATTAAATAATATAAAAATAAATATTGGGCCCAGTTGGTAGAGTTGTGCATAGCTTATAAGAGCATGTTAAAAGCAAGCAGAGAAAGGGTACAAAATAAGAGTAGAGGCAGAGATGCATTTCAGGCACGAGGAACCTACGGAGGAACATCAAGTAGGTCAGGGTCATTGGATCATGCAGCAGGTGGAAGTGAGTGAAATGCAAAATGATTGGAAAGGTTCAGGAAGAGGCCAGATTATGAAGGACTTTAAAACTGAACAGAGGATTTGATCCTGGATACAACAGGGAGCCACTGGGATTTACTGAGTGAGTGAATGTGCATGTGTGAAAGAGAGAGAGATGGTCAGACCTGCATTTTAGGAAGATCACTTTGGCAACTGAGTGACAGATGGACTAGAGTGAGGAGACACCTGAGACAAGGAGATCAACCAGAAGACTACTAGAGAATCCAGGTATGAGCTGATGAGGGTCTGAACAAGGATGGTGTCTGTGCCTAATGAGAAAAGAGGATTTTTACAAGAGGAAGACATTGGTATTATGAATCCAAGTAGTAGGACAGTGTAACTGTAATAGAGAAACTGGAGGAAAAATGATGAGTCTTTTGGAAATATTGAGTTTGAGATGTCATTGAGATATCCAGTTGAAGATGTCCAAGATGCAGAGAGGCATGGATAAATAGATCTGAGAATCATTTGCATAGAAATAACTGAACCCACGGGAAATGCTGAAATCACTAAAGAAGTGTACAGAGGGAGAAAAGAAGAGGACTCAGGGCAAAGCCTCGGCATGTAACCTGGAGGAAGAGCAAGCAAAAGAGATTGAGAAAAAAACAGACCAACTACAGACCCCAGGGAGATCAGTGTCATGAAAGCTTAGCAAGGAAAGAATACAAAGAAGAGGGTGAAGGGCAGTCTCCAAAGTTGCAAGGAGGTCAGGAAGGATGAGGATTGAGAAAAGGCTTTTAGACTTGGCAATGAAGAGATCAGCAGCAGGGAGGGGGCTAGGTGGCGCGGTACATTCAGAAACTCACTACCTATGTGACCCTGAACAGATCGCTGACACTCAGTTTTTTCAAGGGTAAAATGAGGATAACAGCACATATCTCCCAGGGTTGTTGTGAGGATCAATGGGATAATATTTATAAAGCACCCAGAGGTTATTATTATTACTTTGGAAAAAGCAGTTTCAGTTGAATGATGAGGTCAGAAGCAAAACTGCAAAGGGTCAAGAATAGAGTGAAAGGAGGCACTGATTCTATGGAGAAGAATGTTGACAGGCAGCAGGGATCCCAGCAGCTAGCAGAGGGGGAAACACTGAGGACACTCAAACTTCATTCTAAAGGAACAATCTCATCTCACTGGCATGTACATGATTGCATTATTTTTTTAAAGACTAAATTACCTGAATCATTTGTCATATAAACAAAGAAAATATAGTCCGTGGGGATTCTCTAAACTGTGGTAAGACCTACTACATACTAATCATGACAAACATAAAATGGCCAAAAAAACATCACCCCCAACAAATAAACGATATAGAACGGAGTTTATCTGCTGGTATGACAGTGATGCTCATTCTACTTTAATAGGACTATGCCATAATGGACACATATTTCTGAAGAACTGGAGAACGAGTAATTCCAGAACACTAAAATATGTGCCAAATGTAGAGCTGAAGAGATGCTATCACAAACAAAATTGGGAGAAGTTAAGAAGAAACACACCCTTCAAGAAATTGGTACAACTAGAAACCTACGCTACAATAGCAGGTTATTAGACCAGCCTGATGAGTAAACCAATCACTGGGAACAGAAGGCTTTTTTAAAGCAGAGATTTACTACTAACGATGAATCTAAAATAATGTCCCAAGTTGTCCCAGGTTTCGTGGGTATCATTTATAGACATCAAGTAGAAGTACAACCTCAGAACTGAAAAGGACATCATTCTAAACATAGATCAACAATATAATTTATAGCATCCCACAAACAGTCTTCAAGCCTCCTCTTTAATACTCACAGTGACAGACAACTGGCTATTTCTGGAAGCTGACCATTACTTTTGGACAGAGCTATTAAGACATTTTGCAAAAACTGTTCTGAAACCTGCCTCTCCACTGCCTCCACATGTTGTCACTTATTCTCTCTTCTGTAGACAAGCAAAACAAGGTCATTCCCTCTTCTACACAAGAGCTCTTCAAGTACCTGAGGACAGCTATCCTCTTGCCCCTATAGGTATTCTCCTCTCAAATATAAAGTTCTCTCAGGTTCCTTCAACTGATATTTAAATGGTATCATTCCACATTCTTTCACCATCCCTGTTACCCTTTATATGATTCACTTTTTTTACCTAGAACATATCTGTTGAATTAATGAAGCAATGAATTCCTAGGATTGATGAAAACTCTTCCTCATCATTACCAACATGCATCTTAATGCCTTCTATAAGCATAGAACCATTACAATTCCTATTCTGGAGTTATGCTTTTTGTTAGTGAAAAAGGACCTAGTGGCTAAATAATGGTGCTCACAAAATGGAAGGCTTTGTGTTAGAATGGAAGCACTTGGGAGTTTCCTTTCAAAACAGTATTCCTCAGAACAAAACATAATAAAATGGGGCCTCATTATCTTTCTAGACAAATTGCCAGTCACAAGATTGCATTCTGTTTTGCCCTGAACCTTTGATTACATTCATGTAGGAAATTTCCAGTGTAGAAACTTTACCCAAAGGATTTACAAACTTCCCTGCACTTCTAGTCTTAGAGACTTTATAGTATGCAATTAAGTGTGTTGCCCTGAGCCAAAATGTCAGTATATATCAAAGCCTGTACTTGAATTAGGTTTTCCAACTCTCTACCCACAGCACCACATTACCTAAGTGGTTGCATAAGGAAGCTGAAGTTTACCATGACATGAAAATATAAACTAATAAACTGACTTATAAAACTAGGACCTGCTCAAATATATTCCTCTCTGCTTAGTATTAGCATCCAGTCAAACCCATCCTGTTGTCTGTCCATCTCTTCTTTGTCAGATGTTGTAAATATAACTTGTTTTCAGACTTTATATTATTTAAAAACATTTCTACGATTTTCTAAATAACCACGAATTTAAAGAAAAATACTAGTGATACAGTATTTCATAGTATCAAATGAAAATATTACTTGATTAACTAAGTTAATCATTTTTTAAATGACAAAATAATCAACCTTGTGTGTCCCCTTCCTAAAGGAAAAAAACTCTTTATACACCATCCAAAATAATAAACAGATATTTAGATCAAGGCTAAAGCATTCTGAGGCAAAATTCTTAGAATAAAGGGATCCTCATCAACTACACAGGCACACAGGCCTTTAAGTATGGTCCTTATCCAAGAAAATGCTAAAATTATATGAGGATATTAGAAAAAAAGATTTGGGATTGAACTCACGGAAGGAGTGGGTAATTAATTGTGGTTCTTGGTGGGAAATGCAAGTAGTATCAAAACACCCCCAAAAGGCTTTACTTAAGTGTAAGAGTAAAAATCTGAAGGCTCCAAAAAACAAAACTGAATGTTTGCTGTTGATAATACAAAAGTCACAACATAAAGCACTAATAATTAGAAATTAAAAATCTTTTGGCATCGGCTTAGTTTTGGGTACTGAAAGTTAAAAAAATGCCAGGAAGTTGAAAATGTAAAATTCCAGATTCTTCTGATTTTATACATTACCATAGTACTTTCCATCAATAATGATGCCTATGCCAAAAGATGATCTGCTACTTATAATAACTAACAACTGGGGTAACAGTACAAGTACAGTGGATAGAGCAGACTTGGGCTTAGGGAGATGAGTTCCAATCCTGCCTTAGATGGTCAGCTCTCTGAGTGACTTTGGACAAGTCTGCTAACCCTTCTGGGTCTCAGCATCTTCATCTATAAAATGAGAACAACAACAGACCCTATCACACGGGGCAGTCATGAGTATTGTTATTATTATTCAAAAGGGAACCATTGGGGCTAATATCTTGGGGAAAACTCAGGGAGCTCCCACAGAGTTTTGCAATAATGACCCTTTTAATGACACTTGGCAAATCTGAACAGTGAAGTAAAGAATATTTTATTGTGCTATTACACAATTTTTCTAAAAATATTACAGCAAAAAAACCTCTTCAACATTTGATTCTCAATGTATAGTTGCAATTAAAATCTATTGTTTAAAAATACATAATAAATTTTAATTCTGTAACTATTTTTTTTAAGATGAAATCCCAACCATTATTCTAAGGAAGGGAGGGAAGATTAGATTACCAAAAGGGCACTGCACAGATTACCTCTGCAAATGCTCTCTCTGCATCCACTTCCTCTTATATATAGTGCCTATCTATTCAAGGTAAAAACCATAGATGAGACAGACTGACGGAAAGACACAGCCAAATAGATTGAGCTGGATTAACTCACTGGGTTGTCCATTCAACTTTCTCTAATACCTATATAATAAACATTCTTCACCACTTGGATTTTTCCATAGGAACTGTTACATTTATTGGCACAGAATCCTCTATTTGAAAAAAATCCTCTTTGAAAAATGTACTCCATAATAGTGGCAAAGTTCCCCTTTGGGGAACACAAGTCCATTGTTATTAATCAATGATGCATTTTGCTCAATAGAGTCAAATGCTTTTCTTCAAACAAAGCAAGATCTTATACTCTCCTTCCAGTCAACTGTGACTAAAGTTATGACGGTTACAGAAACAAATCTGAAAACACCTGACTATTCCCTTCCTAGAATTTTCCATAATTCAATAGAAACTTATTAAGTACCTATTATAAGCCAGGCATTGTGCTAAATGTTGGAGATACAAAAAGAAGCAAGTAACAGTTCTTACACTTAAGAAGTTAACAGTCTCATGTAGGAGATAAACAAATAAATACATACAGACATGATATGTACAAGATAAATAGGAAATAGTTTGAAAGAGAAGGCACTAGAATTAAGGGGGCTGAAAAAGGCTTCCTGTATAAGACAGGATTTTAGCTGGGACTTAAAGAAAGTCAAGGAAGCTGGTAAGCAAAGATCAAGAGGGAGAACATGCCTAAAGACAGACCAAGAAAATGCCAGGGGTGACTTTCAGGGAAGTGGAGTCAAGATGGTGGAGTAAAAGCAGTGAACTTCCCTGAGTTCTCCCCCAAAGCCCTCCAAATACCTGTAAAAAATTACTCTAAACAAATTCTAGAGCTACAGAACCCACAAAATGACAGAGTGATTGTAGAAATACAATCAGGGTAATACCAGATCTAGCACCTTCCACATTAAGAGATAGAATGACAGAAGCGAGGGCAGATTGGGGGAGGGGGTAGTCAAAAGCAAACACTTTTGAAAAGGGACAGGGTCAAAGGAGAAAATAGAATAATTGGCAAGGACAAGATAGGATGGAGGGTGTTGACCTGAAAACTTGGTTAAAGAAAAGGCAACAGGCTCAATGCATACATTTTATAATTTAATTAATTAATCAATCAATTCCCCATTAAAGATAACGGTAACACAACGCATTATGGAGCCAGAAATGTTCTGGCTACCGATACAAAGAATTGGGCAGCCTTAAATATGTTTCAGGACCAAGAAGCGTTCTGTGTCCTTCAGATTTATGATTTCCATAAGTGATTAACGAGACCATTAGAAAGGAATTTCTTAATTGCATAGGTTGTAAATACAATAAGATAACAGAGTTTGACAAAGTTTCACATAGAAATTACGACCCAAGATGTCTGTTTTCTTTACCATTAACATGCCATAAGATAGTATATGTCTACAAATATTAAGACATGGAAAATGTCCCATTATTCAAGATAGTGTCTTAGGTTAAAGGTTGTTAAGTCAGCCCTGGCTGGCTTTTGTTGAAATAGGAAGAGGCATTCTCTGAGTTTGCTTCAGAGAGAGCAAAGAAATTATTCCCAAATTCTATATTAAACATTATCAAAGGAAATATAGTCTTTCACAACATGTCTATTATGGAGGTGTTTTGCATGACTACGTATGTATAACCTATGTTGAATTGTTTGCCTTCTCAATGAGGGCAGGTGAGGAGGGAAGAAGGGAGACAATTTGGAACTCAAAGTTTTAAAAACAAAGTTAAAAGATAGGTTTTACATGCAACTGGGAAATAAGACAAACAGGCAATGAGGTATAGAAATCTATCTTGCCCTTCAAGAAAACAAAGGGGAAGAGGGTAAGTGGGGGGATGATAAAAGGGAGGGCAGACTGGGGGAAGGGGTAATCAGAATGTATGCCACCTGGGGTGGGAGAAAGGGGAGGGAGATGAAGGGAAAATGTGGAATTCAAAATCTTGTAGAAATGAATACTGAAAACTAAAAATAAATAATTTTTTTTTTAAAAAAAGAAAAGGCCAGGGGCCAAGAGATGGAGTATCTGTGAAATAGCCAGAAGACCAGTGTCAATGGACCAAAGAGTATGTGTAGGGGGGTCAGGTATAAGAAGATTTAAAAAATAAAAGGGAACTTAGGTTATAAAGGGTTTTGAGGCCAAACAAATCATTCTCTATTAGATCCTAGATATTGTAAAGGGCCCCTGGAGTTTAATGAGTAGGGATGTGACATGGTCACACATGATCTTTAGGAAAATCAGTGTGGTGGGTAAAATGGAGTATGGAACGGAGTGTGGAAAGGCTTGAGGCAGCCTGACAGCCTCCACTCTGCACCATCCTCCCCAATGCAAGTTAATATAGTAAATAAAGGTGTGTGGTGATGAGGGACTGCACTAAAGTGGTAGCAGTGTCAGTGGAGAGAAGGGGGTATATGTAAGATATCCTTAGTGACTTAATGAGAATATTTTACTGATGGTAAAAACAGGCACAAAGGCTGACAGGGCAATAATAACCATACTTTGCTGTTTTACCATCATGGAACCACTCATGTATTAGTCAGGCAACATATAAATATCAAATATAAAAACAAAATTAATATAATTAAATTAAGGTTCATGAAAGAAGTGGGAATTTGAATAGGGCAGGAATTCAGGAGGCAAAGATAACAAAGAAGACTATTGCAGACACAGGGATATAATAGCGTGAAAAGCATGGAGCTGAGAAACTGCCAGCCATGTGCAATGGACAGAATGGGCCAGATTCAGTATCTTACGGTGTGACATAGTATCTTGATGAACACAGATTTCTAATGCAATGACTGGCACCCCAAATGGGAAACTGATGAAGGAATGGACATTGACCAGATAATAATGATTTACTAAGAAAGGTTAACTAACGTACATCAAGTGCATAAAAGGGATCACAGTTTTCGAGCTAAAAGATTCAAGAGAGACAATCCAGTCCCAGCATCTCATTTCTGATATAAGAAAATACCCTGCTAAATTAAATTACTCCCCTAAAGTCATACAAATTACAATTAGCAGGACTGGCATTCAAATAACTCCATGCTCTTAATTCTAACACTCCTCCTATTGCAACCAAAAGAACGTAGAAGCTGCTTCAGTCAGATTCTGCTTTATCTCCTTGGCAAGGGGACTGATATGGCAGCCAAAGGCAACACTGGCGAAGAGTACACACTCATTTATAAAATCTAAGAGGAGGACAATGGAAGATTATGAGTATGCCTCATAAGTAAGAAGCAGTAGAGAGAAGAACATGTTTAAAGAAAACCTGGCAAGAGACCCAACTAGTAAAGCCATTCCAATCACATCTAAAGATGAAACCATTAGTACAAACAGAATAAAAATGGAAAAGATCTGCAAAGATCTTTTTTTATAACAGAAATGTTTAATGATAGATAATGATAGAAATCTAAAAGCATCACAGTACAATGCTCTAAAAACATAGTCCCAAGTGTGTTGCCACTTGAAAGAGACAGGAGAAGCAGTAAGATTAGACCAGTTGTTGTCCAGGGAGGCTCAATGCAGGTGGCAATGAAATTGTGAAGTTGCTAAAGATCTGATTCTAAGGTATCTGAAAGAGTGAAAGAAGTTAAGGGCTTGGAAAAACTCTCAGGGCTTGTTAAACAAATTTTAAAAAAATGAGATTTAGCAAACTAAGTGCCTATTTTTAACTTTCTAATAAAATTTTCGTGAGAATTAACTTAGGCACATTGATGGCACTTTTGTTAAAGGTATAAGAAAATAATCTGCAGGCTTTCTCAAATAAAATTCTACAGCATACTAAATCTTTATTGACACAATTAATTTACAAGTGCTGAAAATAAAAGTTCCATATTGTATGCTGTTTACTAACTACAAAGAAGCATTTGATTCAATAGATAAAAATACTGGCTTAAAGGTTCTCCTCCAATAACTTTCTCTGAAAGATGTAACAGAAATATAACTTTGTTTTATGGCTTTCTTCTTATCATCATCCCCATTAAATGAGCCAGGAAAACAGGGATGTGTATGTTCACCAAGTGACAACTACCACAAAATATGCAGAGTCTGAGACAAATAAGGGATTCCTTATAGATGTTGAGGTCCTCCAGGTGCTCCTATTTCTAGATGCTAACTCCATCTAAATATGGGGCAATGTAGAATCTCCTAAATGAAACTCATAATAACATAAACAACTTCAGGCAAACAATTTCCACAGGAAAAAACAAGTCTACTGTCTAGACTACACCAGAAAGATACTGTAAATGGGCAGTGAACATGAGAGAAAAAGACTGAGTTGCTGTTGGGAAATTTCTAAGTTCTTTTAATGACTACATGGGTCCTCCTGAAAAAAAGGTCTATAGTCAATCAGTAAGTCAGTCAACAGACACAGATTAAGCGACTGCTACGTGATGCTAATGCTCATATCATGACATCCAGTCCTAATTTCTCTCCTGAGCTAATCTTGTACCATCATCTGCCTCTTGGACATCACAAACTTGGCATGTCCAAGACAAAGCTCATCTTTCTTCCAAGACCTTTCTTCTTTCCAAACTTGTCCAATATTGTCAAAAGCACCACAGTCCTCATCAGCCACCAGGGCTCCCAACTTCCATGTCGTTTTCAATCTGTCTCGCACTCATACCACATGTTCAATTTGCTAAGTTTTGTCATTTCTCCATTCACATCTCTTGGATGTTTGTGTGTATATGTATGTATATATGTGTGCACACACACACCTCTTCACTCACACCTGCACTTCTATGGTGCCAGCCTTCTTCAGCTCACACTTCTAGTTAGTCTCCCTGCCTCAAGAATTTCCCCACTCTACTCTATTCTCTACTCAGCAGCCAAAGTGATTTCCCCTAAAGTGCAAATCTAACCATGTTACCCTTCCCTACTCATAACCCCAGTGGCTATCATGACCAAGAAGTCATCTCATCAGCTTTTTAAGTCCTTTAAAACAACCTGGCACCTTCCTACCTTTACAGTTTTCTTACATTTCACATTTCCACACACTCGATGATCCAGACACTCACCTTCTAGATGCAACTTATCCAGGACATTCCATCTCCCAACTCGATTTACGCCTTTTCACTGACTGTCCTCCATTGCTAGGATTCTTCTTCTGTAGCCTCCTGTCCTCTCTAGCTTTCTTCAAGAATAAGCTTAAATCCCACAACCTGGGGAAGGCCGACCCCCAGCTTGTCTCCCCCCAACCAGGACCAGTGCTTTCCTTCTGAGAGTATATCTCATTTACACTGTATCTATCTCTTATGTACAATTACAATATAGCTACTTGAGGGCAATGACCGTGATTCGACCTTTCTCTGTAGTTATAGCAAGGCATATTTAGAACAGCACCTGATATACAATAATATTAATAAATTCTTCTTAAAATGACTGACCTGACTAGCAAATCTTCCAAGAACCAAAATTAAGGATGACACAAAAGCTGATAAAGAGGCATATTATTGGTAATGCAACACTTTACAAGAACCATTCAAGGGTTCCTAATGCTATCTAAATTATATCAAAGGAGTGAGAAAGGAACCAAATATGTATAGCAGATTTACTGGAGGATACGGAAAATAGTCACGCCAGATGGCTTATGGTCTGCATTTGTGTAGAGAGTATCCAAATAAATGGATCGCAGATCCCCTGGAGTGTAAACATGTCATTATCTAGTTATACTACTTATTTACATATGTACAAGTGAGAAAGTGGTAAAGAATGGAAAAGAAGGGTGGCTTTAGATTTCAGGGTCATATAGACTAAAATGCCAGAATCTAGCAGGCGTGTTAGCTTACGCTAGTGGCCATATTAAAACCCAGAACTCCATTCCATCCAGTAACTTTTCTTTAAAATGCCATTACAATGTTCAAGGTACAAGAGCAAGTTTAACAATAATTACAAATCTCATATAACCATCTAACGGCTGTGAATTAATTCAAACCATTAATACTTGAGATTTAAGGATTTTAAAGAGTTCATTTATTTATTTATTTGAAGGCAGTTGAGCCCACCAGCAAAAGATTAATAAAATTTTTTTACATAATTAGACCACAAAAAAACAAGAGAAATGCTAAACAATTTTATATACAAATCTTCTCCAGTTTTCTCAAAAATATGAACACATTGTTATCATATTAAAATATAAAGAATATGAAAGAGCCATTGTGATGAGAGAACTGTGGCAATAAAGTCCCTATAGTTGTCACTAACAATTGGTAAAGGAGTTGAAAATTCTAGCCATTTCAAGACAGTGGGACTCATTTAAACCTCTATCATTTATACAATCAGGGATCCTGTACAGGTACTGCAGCAGTTAAACTTTTTTATGTCATGGACCTGTTGTTTGGCAGGTTGATGAAACCTATACAGCCTCCCTCAGAATAATGACTTTAAATCCATAAAATACAGAGGATAATAAAGGAAATAAATCATACTAAAATGTAACTATCAAAATAAAAGAAATATCTAAAACCCTTGTTGTATTGTGTCCAAACTTTTGAAAGGTTAATCATACCTAATTATTTTAAGACTCAAATTGAATAAATTCCTCCAGTGGGAAATGCCACATTAAAAAGCCTGGACTAAAATGTCAGACATTGCAGAAGGTGGAGAAGAGATGAGAGAGAAGAGAGGACAGGGGAGGAGAGGAGATCAGAGGAAGGGAGACTGTAACTGGCACAATGTTTACTTTCATTTCAAAGGTCTCAGAAGTTTCTTTTCTAGTATCCCTGTACTGGGTTTGGTAAATACAGCATTTACAATGGGAAAAGGAAGACTGCTGGACAAAAAGAATTAGCAAGCAGAAAGTTTGATCCTAATTAGGGTGTTTTGGTTTTTTAAAAATAACCTTTTTTTATGTCAAGGGTGCCTCTGATAGTCTGGTGAAGTCTAAGGACCACTTTTCAGAAAAACATTTTTAAATGCATAAAATATACAGTACTACAAAGAAAACCAATTTCATACTAAATACAGTTTATACATACATACATATCTATACGTATATATATATATACATATCTATACGTATATATATACATATATGTATATATATATATATATATCCATACACCTTCTTTTTAAAACAAGGTTCATGTACTGCAGGTTAAGAACCCTCTGACCCACTAAACACTTTCATGCACAGGAGTAAAGTTAACGCAAGGTTAAAGGTGGGTGGGGGGAAGAGTTGAAGATCTTCCCTGCCCATTAATAGGCCAGGTTAATTTCTCCCGAGGCCCTGGGTCAGAGGGCGTAGAATACTCTGAGGTGAAGCTTTACTTTGGGGTTTACGCCTTGGAAGTGTTCCTGACGCCAAAGGAGGGGTCTCCCCTCCCCACTCTGAAAACCCAGAAATTGGTGCTTCTCTCCCAGCTAACTAGGCATGTGTGTAATGGTCAGACAGTTAGGTCTATGGATTTGTGATGTATGTACTTCATATTCTCTTTCTTTGTACTTACACCTTATCACTGCCCACCAACTCCTCTTTACTCTTATCAGTATTTCTCTGACCAAATAGAAACCTTCCTTCCTAACAATAATTATGGTGAAACAAAACAAAATTAATACATTTATATCCTCTATGCCTGAGTCTATCACCCCAGAGCAGCTAGGTGGAGCAGACAATAGAGCACCAGTGCAGGAGTCTGGAGGACCTGAGTTCAAATCTCATCTCAGACACTTGACACTCACTAGCTGTGTGCCCTTGGGCAAGATAAATATCAGGTAACTGGATTCAGGTGGCTCCTGAGGACAAGTGAGGCTCAAAACAAAGTCAAGTACAAGTCATGTCATCATTTCTCTGATGGCATGGTCTTCTTTGGCAATACCCACGCACCGCTTCTGTTGGTGAATGTAATTAAAGCAGATTGCTGACTCCCCAAAAGTTGCTTTCCTTTTAGAAAAGCAGGTTTAAGAACTTGTGTGGCAGGCCATCCTTGGGGGCGGGGGTATGCCCTCCCCAGAGACCCGTCCTGCACCAGGCTCCTTTTACTCCTCAGCACCCGACAGATTCCCGTCGTGCTGGCCTAGAATCTGGCACAGAATCTGGCACACATATGTACATACTACTCGTGGGGCCAGGATTCCTGCACACGCAGGTGCCTACACACGCACAGCCCGGAGGTGTGAATTCCTGCACACGGATACACAGAAAGAGCTCCAGCTGGCGGCCAGGACACACAGAGACATACAGACACACACACACACACACACACACACACACACTACTCGTGGGGCCAGGATTCCTGCACACGCAGGTGCCTACACACGCACAGCCCGGAGGTGAGGATTCCTGCACACGGATACATAGAAACAGCTCCAGCTGGCGGCCAGGACACACAGACACACACAGACATACAGACACACACACTACTCGTGGGAGCAGGATTCCTGCACACGCAGGTGCCTACACACGCACAGCCCGGAGGTG
>CM053773.1:136861634-136892725 GCA_028658325.1 Potorous gilbertii | reverse complement strand
CTCCTTTAGCAAGGTGTTGACCTGCTTTTCATGCTTTTCTTGCATCTCTCTCATTTCTCTTCCCAGTTTTTCCTCCACCTGTCTAACTTGATTTTCTAAATCCTTTTTGAGCTCTTCCATGGCCTGAACCCATTGAATATTTGTTTCGGATGTTTGGGATAAAGAAACCTTGACATCTCTGTCTTTCCCTGATGGTAAGCATTGTTCTTCCTCATCTGAAAGGATGGGAGGAGATATCTGTTCCCCAAGAAAGTAACCTTCTATGGTCTTATTTTTTTTCCCTTTTCTGGGCATTTTCCCAGCCAGTTATTTGACTTTTGAGTTTTCTCTCCACCCCCACCTCACCTCCAGATCCGCCCAGCTAGTGCTTGGGGTCTGAGATTTAAATGCTGCTCCCCAGCCTCAGGCCTTTCAGTGGAGGCGGGGCTGCTATTCAGTTTGAGATTAAGTTCATGTGCTTGGGTGGGGGCAGGGCCGCCACACAGGGCTCAGTTCCCTCAGGGGGTTTATGTGGAGACCTTCAACAATGGATCCAAGCTCCTGCCTGCTTTGGGAGCCCATGTCCACTGCTGCCTCCCGAGGGGGCCTGAGTTATGGAGACACCCCACTCCCCTCTCGGCGAGCTGAAAAGACCCTCTCACTGACCTTTGGTGCCTATGGGTGGAGGGAACTGCGTGGCTGCTGGAGATTCTGTCCCTGAAGCCTTCTCGGATCGCCTCCCTTTGGTGCCATGCAGCCAAGGCAGGGCTGGGCTCTGCTCCAGGTCTGGTGTGTGAAAGACCTTTCAGGTCTCTCTGGGGCAGGTATCTCCTCCACTGTGTTGTTCTGTGGCTTCCACTGCTCCAGAATTTGTTGGAATTCTTTTTTATGGGTATTTTATGGGCTGTGGGTTAGGAGCTAGCATATGTGTATCTTTCTATTCTGCCATCTTGGCTCTTGCAGATAATCAATTTCCATTAATATGGATTTCATTCACAAATTATAAAATTGAAGAGACTTAAAAACACTAAACTGGAAATATAGTTATAAAAAAGTTTATCATTGGGTGTAATTCCTAACCCAGTACAGTTATCATATCCATTGTTTATAAGAATATTATATATATTTTATAGGTAAAAGGGAGCTTATAGTACAGAAAAGATATATAGACTTCAAATAAAGAGAAATTGGGATTAAAATCCTACCTTCCACCCTTTCTGTGTGGCTATAGGGAATCCATTTAACCTCTCTGAGCTTCATTTTCTCATGAATAAAATGGGGGAATGCTGATACCTGTGGTACCTAACTCATAGGGTTCTTATGAGGGCAACAAGAGATAATATATGTAAAGCCTTTTGGAAACCCTATGACATAATTAAAATATTAACTATTATAATACTGACATCATCTCTTATTCTCTTCTTCTTCCCCCCACCCTAGTCTCTGAAAAAGAAATAGCTTTTCCACTTGCCATGGCCAATCTCTCTGCATATGCACTTGATCCCCTCCCCTTACTTTTTCTCCAATAGATTACATCCTCAATCAATCCTCCTGCTTTGAATGAAGCTCTTTCCTGTCTACTAATTCTTCCATACTATCCTCAAATACATTTAAGAACCTTCCTTAAAGAATATTCATTATAACATACCATCCCCTCAAACTTTTGAATTATATCTTTTTTTCTTTCTCATCCAATCTTGAAAAAAGTTGGAACCTCCAGTTTTTCTTCTTTTCTTCATTTTTCACCTCTTTGCATTACTTATCTGGAATCTCTCTCTCCAAAGTTACTGTCTCTTAATTGTTACATCTGATGATCTTTCCTCTGTCGTCCTTATCTGACCTGTCCACTGCATTTGACATTGCTAAACATTCTGTCATACTGGATACACACTTGTCTCTGGGTTTTCCCAGTTATACTCTCTTCTAGCTCTCCTATCTGCCTGATCATTCCTTAGTCTCCTTTGCTAATTCATTATCCATAGTATTTATGAACCAGGTAGATGACATCATGGAAAGAGTGCCTGCAATCAGGAAGGCTTAAATTTAAATCCAGACTCAGACGTTTACTAGCTGTGTGTCAGAAGTCAATAAACATGTATTACAAGTCAGCTGCGCATCCGGCACTATACTAAGCTGGGTGAAAAAAGAAAAAGAAAGGCCGTAATGGCCTGCAAGGAGGTTACAATCTAATTGGGGAAAATAATACACAAAAGGAAGCTGAAAAGGTGGCTGAGAGCATACAAGCAACTGATGGGAAATAAAGAGATAGAAATTCTGAGAGGTAAAAAAAGAGACTTTGGGAGGAGTCTTTTACTGTGCCCTCCAGCCCTTTAATCAGCGGACATTTACCAGCTTCCTAACCCAGGACAAGTCACCTAGCCTCTTTCTGTCTCAGTTTGCTCAACTATAAAATCAGGATAATAACAGCTCCTTCATCCCAAGGTTGTGAGACTCAAATGAGGTTATCTGTGAAGCACTTGACACAGTACCGGACACACGGTAATAAATTCTTAAGAAATTGTTGTTTCCTTGCTTTCTTCCTCCCCTAACTGTGGGTGTTCTCCAAACTTTTCTCCTAAGTCCTTTTCTCCCCTTGCATTCTCTCTTGGTAATGTCATAAAATTCTATTACACACATACACACATACACACACATGCACACACATAAACATACACACACATACACACTGTAGGAGCACTAGAGATGATCACTAAATCCATGGAATTTAATCTAGATATACATATATGACATAGATATAGAACTTCCTACTCTTTTTCCTGAACTCCAGTCCTGTATCATTAATTGCCTATTGGATGTTTCAAATTGGCCATCCCAGAGACAATGCAAACTCAGTATGTTCAGAACCAAACTCTTTATATTTCATTCAGACCGTCTCCTCTTTTTAACCTTCGGTATTTCTGTCAAAGACATCACTTCCAGTTTATAACTTCTGAAGGATCATAGATTCCTCACTCTCTTATCCCATCTATCTATTCATTTGTCAAATTCTGACATTTCTACCTTCACCACATCTCTTCTATATAGCCTAGTACATTGCTACCAAAGTAACTTTCCTTATAAGTAAATATGACCATGTAACTCTTCTATTAATCAATTCTAGTGACTTTTCTATTGCTGTTAAGATAAAATATAAGCTTCTTCATTTAGTTTTTAAAGCTCTGCACAACCTGGTTCTAACCTATCTTTTCAGACTCATTGGGCATTACTGTCTTTGCCTTTACTCCGTCACCAGTGTTATGACATGAAGGCATCTGGGTATGTTGGAAAGAACATTGGACTTGGAATGGAAGGATCTGGGTTCAGAAGGTCTAAGCTTTGCCTCTTGCTAGCTGCTTCTCTGAACCTCCATTTTACCATCTGTAAAAATAGGATGGGTAATACATAATTGCAAAGATATGTAACAAAGCAGTGGCTAATAATGCCTTCAGAACATTGATCCTTACCTTCTTACAAAGAAATGAACGACTGCAGGTATTCAGTGAAGTGTTTGTTCTTCAGACATGACCATGTGCTCCTTGTTTTAATTTTACTCTATTTGTTAAATGAAGCGTGGAGGTGGAGGAGGGATAGTGGGTAATGACAGATGTTTTTTAAAGGAAAACACCAATAAAATCTATATAGGTGAGTTTGGATTTGAGTACTTTCCATGGAGCTAAGGATGCATACTTTGTCTCCGTGGGGAGAGAATTGTGCTTTGGCTGTTGTTGAAGAAACTGTGAGCAGAGGTACCTTGTTCATTCTTGTTTGTCCCTGTAACTGGGGACAGTACTACAGAGGATTGGGGACATGAGTCAGGAAATACTAACCATTCTCTGGGCCATAGGGAGCAAGTAGAAATGACTTTTAGTCTCTTTTGAGGGGGCCTCTGAGACGTAGGCAAAGCCAGATCTCTCTTGGGTTTCCAGCAGGGGTATGGGGAGATTTCTCTTCCCTCCCCCTGGCAACTTCTGTCTCTATACATGCATAGTCATAAGAATATGAGCTTGTCTAGGTAAGCCTGAGTCTGGACCTCAAGTTTCTGGCTGCCTCTTTGCTTTGCATCTCTTTCCCTAAAGCACAAGTCAATAAATAAGAATACTGAAATGGAAGGTTCTGACTATAGTGGCTACCTCATGAGTTTAAGAAGTTGGGATTCCATGAGTTGGTGCTCTTTGTTTAATGAGAGGTATTTCCTGTGACAATATCAGTTCTCAGAGAAGATCCATTACCACCAGAATTGCATAGTCCAAAGGTTAAAAGCCCAAGCCATGTCCTTGTTTGCTAGGAGATCTGAATTTATGTTGCACAGACATCACAAGTCAGAACTGAACTTGAAAGACCTGTTTAGCAGTCCCATGAAGTTTTGCATGTTTTAAGTATTTATTGAGTGCTTAAGAGTCTTTCATGTTTTAAGCTTTTCTTTTGTGGTGGAAGAAATACATAGTTGATACACTGAGTAACTTTCTAGAAGGGTCTCTGTCAATCCCTTTTAGGGGAGGCCGCAGATAGGAGCTATATTTAATTTTTATTTAAAAGATTTCCCCCAGCATAAACTAGGGAGAGAAGTGATAAGCTATAGAGTGTGAGAAAAAAAAAATGAATTCCTCTTTTTTTAGATATCAGACTCCCATAGGACTGAACCTGGTCTACAGGAATCCAGAGCTGGAGCCCTCTTGTGGGAAGGGACATGGGTTACAAGGACAAAAACTACTTAATACCAAAGGACACAAACAGAGTGATTTTGTTACTACCTTACTAGATTTAATTGAATCAATTGCTGAGTTGATTAATTCTTTAATTGAATTAAAATTGTATGTAACAGAAGTTTGTTGCTTTCTTATATAATCCTCTTTTTTTGTTAGAAAATGTATTGTTCACAATAAAAAAAGATTATTTTAAGGAATATAAAGTTGGATTTTTCCTTGATCTTAGGGTTCTATTTAAATATTAGCTATTATTCTTGTAAAACAAATTTAACAGCTTCGGGGCAGGGCAGGGGAGGGAGGAAGAAAAGAATTATTAGATGGCCAACAAAAGAAATTTAACTGTATTCCCAAATCTAGGCATTGTAGTCTATCAATGAGCATTAGGGAGGGTTGGAGGGGGCGGTCACACTGTACCCAGATTCAGAACTGTGAGGAAAAACATAAAGTGGTCATTCAGCCCCACTAGGATTAGGCAATAGAGACAAGATTTCTTTATTTCTCCTTCCACATAGAACAGTTATTCTTGTCATTTGCTTTCTACAGTAACTTCATCTAAAAGATAACAGATGCCCTCCAAAATCTCCACTAAAATAAATCAGGATACCAAGATACAGCATGGGATGTATGTATGTGTGTAGATGTACATATATGTACTATACCCATATGCCTAGATACATACATACGTGTGTACAAATATTCCATTGTGCATGTATGTATATTCACATGCTTAACAGAACAGATTTCTAGCTTCAATTTTTTGTCCTCTCACTGACTCACTCTATAAACATGAGACACCCAATTTCTCAGGTATCTAAAAACAGTATACAGCATACTTCTTGGGCTGTGGAGAAACTTTATTAATTAGTTTTAGGGAAGTACACTAAGGTCATTATATGAAAGATCTAGCAAGTACAAAACACATTACCGTAAGGTCTGCCAGTTAACATGGTGCAGACGTTGTTTCAAGAGCCTGTGAAAATGTTGTTCCTCTATTAGAAACAAATGATGGTATGAGTTCAGTGTGCATCCAGTGCATTACCAGTATTTATATTCTGGGGAATGCTATTCCGTATGATCAGCCTCTAGGAGCTGAAAGGGTTTTATATTGATTGTATAATAACAACAGGTCTTAAACTGCTCTCATGAACACAGGTTCTAAGCAGAAGGAAGTTAATGGCTTTCTTTTAAAAGCTGTAATGTTGATGGGCAAGAGTCTAGAAACTGCAGCAAGCAACCACTTAACCAGACTTCCAATAAAATGTGGGATAAGGAAAAGAATCACAAAAGGTAGAAGACATTTCATCATAAAAAAAACTCAAAACATTTAAAAAGCTCTTCTGTGTGAATTGCACATTTAGGGGCTTTGATTTCCACTTAACACTTGAGTCTAACACAAATAATAGAAGAAATGTTTGTTGAATCCTTAGTTTAAAAAAGATTCTTTAAAGTTTATCTATATAAGCTCTCTCCTTGAAACAAAGCTATATCTGTTTGTATATGTGTGTGTGTCTATGTATATATAAATTGTGTGTGTGTGTGTGTGTATAGTGTGTCTATATATTTATATATATAGACGCGCATGCACGCGCACACACACACACACACACACATATTCATTGTGTGTTTATATGTATATCCCAGACTAGTATGGTTCAGTGGAAAGAAGGCTGGACTTAAAGGCAGAAGCCTTAGATTCAAATTTTGTCTCTACCACTTACACTCCTGTGTGACCTTGGTTTATAAGATACTTAACTTCTGTGGTTTTCTTTTCCTCTCTATACAATGAAGGTGTTGTTCTAGATCAGTGGTATATCCAATCAAATCAAAATGGGGAGAGTTTATGTACACTGAGTTATACATAAAGGCCATATATAGGCCATATATTGACTTAGAGAATCATATTAACATTATCTATGTTATAAGGGCAGGTAGCTGGCACAACAGATAAAGTGTCTAGCCTGAAGTCAGGAATATTTTACTACCTGTGTTTAAATCTGGCCTTAGACATTTACTAGTACTTACCTTGGGCAAGTCACTTAACCCTGTTTACTTCAGTTTCTTCCTCTGCAAAATGAGCTTGCGAAGGAAGTGCAAACTATTCCAGCATCTTTGCCAAGGAAACTCCAAATGCTTTCTCAAAGAGTTGTATATCACTGGAACAACCAAATAACAAGTTGTATCATATTTGTATTTATTCTGCTAAATATTTCCCAATGACATTTTCATCTGATTCAGGCTGCACTTACAGGCCATGTTTGATACCTCTGTTCTAGGTGATGCCCAATATGCCTCTCAGCTCTAAATTTATGATCCTTTTAAAAATTCATATTTCAGTAAAAGGGTCCCATGTCCTTTCTTAATGCTGCTAGCAAGTCTAGATCATAGCAGATCCTTTGAGTTAATATAAATCTTATATAGTATGTTGTTGTTACTCAGTCATTTCAGTTGTGTCTGACATGACCCCTTTTTTAGAGGGGGTGTTTACTTGGCAAGATGCTGGAGTAGTTTGCTATTTCCTTCTCCAGCTCATTTTATCAATGAGAAAACTGAGACCAGCAGAGTTCAGTGACTTACCCAGGGTCACACAGCTACTAAATGTGTGAGGCCAGATTTGAATTCAGAAAGATGAGTCTTCCTTACTAAAGGTTTGGTGCTCTATCCACTGTTCCACCTAGCTACTCTTACATGATATGGTACAGTATATACACATTTCCTTTTATTATTTTCTTCTATGAGAATTTGTCTTTTATATAAATTCATTCTTACACTTTAAGGGAGATTCATTTAAGATATTCAACTTTTTCCTTTGAGTTAAAGGAAGCACGTGTCCTGGAGATCATCACCAGCATTAGCATGTCAGATTTCCAGGGGGCATATGATGTTATCTTCCCTCAGGATCCCCTGGTAGCCCCGAAGAGTAAGGGCTGTATTTTCCAGTGTGCTTCTCCCTCCCCAGTTGTATCAATCAGTAATCTAGATATAATTAGCTTTTTAGAGAGAGGTACTTACTGAGGTGGTTTAATAAGAGTAGATGGCATAACCACCTCTCTCTCCTCCAGTTTAAAGCCCTTTATTGTCTGATTGCTTGATTCAATGTGTGTGCCTTATTCATGCCTGTGATTGCTTGTTCTTATCTGACAATAGGGTATAGCACCTTGTCACTTACTTTAAGTAGAATCGGGTAATGTTGAATGACCTTTATTTCCATAAGGTATTTTGAAGCTGAATTCATATAGTTCCTGGGTGTGTCTTGTTAGGTAGACTCCCAAATATGTTATGCATTCTATAGTAATTTTGAATGGAATTTCTCTTTTTATCTCTTCCTGCTTAGTTTGGTGGGTAATATACAGAAATGCTGGTGATGTATAGGGATTATTTTTAACATCCTGCAACTTCACTGAAGTTATCGTTTCAATTAAATTTTTTAGTTGCTAATATTTAAGGTTTTCTAAGTAAATCATCATATCATCTGTAAAATGGGATCATTTTTTTCTATTTGCCTATGCTTATTTCTTTGACTTTTCTTTTATGTTTTATTGCTAGACAATGTAATAATACACTACACTGAGTAGAAGTGGTGGTGATGGGCATTTTTTCTTTATTCTTGATTTTACTGGGAAGTTTTCTAACTTTTCTTCACTACATATAATATTTGCTCTTGGTTTTAGATAGATATTGTCTGATTTAAGGAAAGGTTTATTTATTTCTATGCTTGTGGTTTTTTTTTTTTAACAAAAATGAGCATTGGCTTTTGTCAAAATTTGATGTAACTTTGTGGTTTTTATTAGAGTTAATATGTTAATATAATTTATAATGTTAATATAGCTTTTTTAGTATTTGATACAATTATGTGGTTTTTATTATTTATAATGTGAATATAGTTTATTATATGTAGACATTGATTCTTTTTTAAGTTGGGGGGTATTAACTAGGTATTTGGCTGAGTTTCAAAAGTTCTTTTCCAAAGCTTAGAGCAGATTTAGGACACAAGATATCTGATACTCATAAGTTAAAGGAATATACATAGCTACGGACCAGTTGAGAAGGGGGTGGGGAGAAATGACCTTAATGCGGAGGTCAATTCATTTCAGCCTAGTAAACATTTTTATAGTATTTTATTTTTTCCAATTGCATGTAAAGAATTTTTAAACATTCATTTCTTTTAAAAATTGAGTTCTAGATTTTTTCCCTCCCTCCCTTTCTTACCCCTTCCCTCCTTTTTCTCCCTTCCCTAAAAAAGTAAGAATTTTAAATGCGTTATAAATGGGCAGTCTTGTAAAAACGTATTTCCATATTAGTCATGTTGTGAAAGAATAAACAGACCAAAAGGAAAGGAAAACCACAAAAGAGATAAAGAAAGAAAATAGTATACTTTGATGTATTTTCAAACTCCATCAATTCCTTCTCTGGATGGGTTGAACATTTTCCATCATGAATCCTTTGGAATTGTCTTGGATCACTGTATTACTGAGAAGAGCTAAGTTATTCATAGATGATCATCATACAATATTGCTGTTCCAGTAAACATTTTTTTAAAGCATCTACTATATGCCAAGTATTTTTCTAAGCCCAGGGGAATCCAAAGACCAGAAAAGAAACACTGCCATCAAATAACTTACATTTATGTATGTATGTATGTATGTATATACGCGCGCACACACACATGTGCATGCGCACACACACACACATATATACACTTACACATTTATCTTTATATATCTATGAAATTTTTCTCAGGACATAAGTAATTATGTTGTCATCCTACAGTGATATGGGATATAGAAATAATGTTGCTGTGGATTTGAATGTTGAAGCTGCATCTCAAAGCTTTATAATAATTTATATAATTTTGAATTTGGCAAAAGTAAGTTCAATATTTAGCAGTGTACAATTGTCTATCTGTACTATCTGTTCATGTCAGCATTATTGTGTTACTTTGTACAATTCACTAATCTCCCAGGGCATCATTTTTCCTGTCTGTAAAAACAAGGCAAGTTGGACTATTTATTCCAAGATTTTCAGTTTGGAGATTAAAATAGCAGTGGAGGGAATCTTGAGAACTCCTGCTTGAACACTTAGCAACTACTTGACCTTGGATGACTCCCAACTTCTCTGATCTTCAGTGATTTTATTTGTAAAATAGAGTAAATATACACACACAGCCTGCTTTAAGTGACTGTTATGAGGAAAGTGCTTTGTAAACTGTAAAGTATTATGTAAATGTGAATGACTGTTTTAACAGAAGGTATTTGAGCCTCCGTTTTCATCTGTAAAATAGAGAAAATAGTACCTATCTCACAGAATTATTTTTAGGATCAAATGAGTATATAAAGCTCTTTTCAGACCTTAAAAAAAACACTATTCAAATGTCATCTGTTATTATTTTAAGTTCTTTGGTATAGAAACCTGAGTGGAAGGGGCAAGAAGGGAGGGAAACTCTCCCAGTGCAGACTGTCATGATCACAAAACGTTGTCTTGTCCAGAGTCTCTCAGAAGTAGGAAGGAAGGAAACGATTTATTAAATATTATGTGCCAAGCACTGTGCTAAATGCTTTATAAATATTCTCATTTAATCCTTACAAGAATCCTGGGAGGTAAGTGCTATCACACAGACACACAGAGGTTAAGTGACTGGCCCAGGGTCACAAAACTAATAAATTTTTGAGGCAATTTCTAGGCCCAGCAGTCTATCTCCACAGCATCCCCTAGCTGCCCTTAGAGCTTAAATTGATTTGCCCAGTGTCACAGCCATATGTGTCCAAAGTGGAAGTTGAACCCAAGTTTTCTTGACTCCAAGTCTAATTTCCTGTCCACTATGCCATCATGTAGTATTGTAATTAATATAAGGACATGTTATGGAGATCTAGTATAGATTTAATGTCTAGTTTTTTTTCCTCTTATAAAAAAAAAAGGAGACATAGGGAACCTCTTCTGTTTAATTTCTTACAAAAACATAGAGTCAGTCTAGAAAAACTGACAAACTAATATGCCTTAAAATGGTGAGAATGGTTTTAAGGTTTACAAAGTGCTTTTTGCATACATAATACATTTGCTTTTTAACTCAACTCTGTGAGATAGGTAAGTGATATATTATCTAATAGAGAAGACAACTGAGTCTCTCATTAACAAAGTAGGACATATACTTGTAGCTTTTTTAAAATTTTCCTAATATTTATACCCATATAACCTTTTGAAGTACAGTCTCAGACAGGGTGGCGCAGTGAGTGGAGTCAGTAAACCAAGTCTTACAAAAAGCTCCCCATATTTATGTAAGGTTTTTCTGGGTCTTAATGTGCCAAGCACAAGACAATCTTTAGAGTTTAATTTTTCTTGGTTGTCTAAATGGAAGATGTGATTCTTCATTTCTTATTTATGATGATTACTTTGAAACACACCTGCTTTAAGAGATTTTACTTCACCAGTCCCCCTGTCGTTGTCCATTAACATACCTTATTTAATATATTAACATTAACATATTAATATTTAACAGTAACATAACTTATTTAAAACCAGGTCCCAAATATCTGACTCCTAAATATTGAAATTATCAGCAAAGGAGGTCAAGAATTTGTCATATGTCCTGATTTTAGAATAGACTTCCACTTATGTTCATTGAATTTCTCCTTTACCCCCATGCCAGGTTTGGTAATTTATGCTGTCATTATTATCAGAATCATCACAGTCCAATGCCTTAGGCAGTATCTACATTTGTAAAAAGATTTATGTAGGGCAGAAACTCAAGTCTTTATTTCTTTCATGGCATTATGTGAATATCTACTTTGCTAAAAATCAATTTTTAAAGTAACAGAAATTATAGATAATCACTATGTATGAATAAAATTAACTGAGTCTAAAATCAAAATTCCAAATTTTATAGGTTCAATTAAGTTGCTGTAGAAATTTCTAAATCTCTGTAAGAAATGGGCTACTGGCTCATTGATATTTTCTTTTCCTTAGATTTGCAGGTAGTGGTAAAACTGTAAATAATGGTGGATTTGAAGTCAGTAGGACCTAGAATCAAAGTCATTTCAATTCTCTGGGTCCCAATTTCTTCTTCAAGTAAAATGAATAGAGACTAGATGACTTCTGAGGTCCCTATTGGCTCTAAATCCATGGTAATGCTAGGAAATCTTTCAGACATCAAATTAAGGTAGGAAACAATCAGCTGAGCAACATGTAAAATAGAAAAATCCAACTGTACAAGGGAATACCAACATGCAGGCTTATTGATTTGAATGATTTCTAATGTTTTTTGTGGAAAATAGCCAGGATGGTAACAATACCAGCTACACTTACTTAGCTCTTTAAGTGTTCCAAAGAGCTTTCCCCCCAAACAGTTCTATGAAGTAGGGAGTACAAAGAATAACCTCATTTTACAGAAGAAGAAACTGAGGTTCAGAGTTCGGGTTACTGATGGTCACACAGCTAAATGAGTGAGTCAGAACTTCAATCCAGTTTTCTGTACTTGTTAGGCCAATGTTCTTTCCAGAGAGACACAGTTGCCTTTGCTTCACACTTATTTCATACTTTAAGAGTATGGGGTTTTTTAGCCAAAGTAAAACCAAGTTTATTAAAGATTCATCATATTGGGTTGACTCTTAAGAAGCCTTGCCATTTGTGATGCTTGTATTAACAAGAGGACCAGATAAAATCTGAGCTAGATTGAATCTGAGTGCCTTCATGGAGGCAAGATGGAATTAAATACAGAAAAGGATCTGGGGGGTGATCTAGTAGCCTAAAGTAATGGGAGGAGGGGTTTAGGGAGGGTCTTGAGGAGAAGTTCATGGAGGACTTAATGGGACTGAGGTCAAGGGTTGGAAATAGCTGGAGACAATCAAGAGATATCAGACAATGGAGGACCAGACTAGGCTAAGGGTAACAGATTCACATATGAAAAGCCAGATTAAATGGAAAGATTCAGGGAGGTTCCCAGAGTCTCTCATTCCCACTTCAAACAGATGGGACCCAAATTCTTTGGGGGTAAGAGATAAAGGCTTCTGAAATATCTTCCTGCTGGCAAGGGGCATAGAGCTGTCCCTGCTTCCATGGGTCCTGTTCAAGGGGTACATAACCTGAGCAATCATCTGGAAGTTGATGGCTTGCACTCTGGAAGAAACAAACCTGGCAAGGAAGTTAAGCAAACAAGGACCAACAGGCACTAAAGAAGTATAGAAATAAGACATTTTCCCTGGCATAAAAGACAATTTCTCTGGAGAGAATTAAAGAAGGGCATGTTTGATAGGGGAGTTCTTTGCTGTCAGATATCCCCTTTCTTTCCAAATTGCTCCATGGGCATGCAGAACAAGGAAAGCATATTTTGAGTAAATAAAAGCGTCAACTGGTCTGTGGTTAGGTCCTAAGGAAAGGGTTAGGATTCCCAAAGCTTGTCGTCTCCTTTCATCAACATGCGGAATGAATGGCTTTTCTATATTAGGTTTAGTTTTCAAAGTCTCAAAAGCTTTAGCCTGGTTTGAGGCAGGGCCTTGAGTACAGTCATAAAGGGGTTTAGCAAAAAGACTAAAATTAGGAATCCAGAGTCTACAAATTCCAGCCATGCCTAAAAAAACTCAAAGTTCTTTCTTAGTGTTTAGAACAGGGATAGTCCTTTTTCTCTTGGAGGCTGAAGAGAGAGAGGTAGATGTGAGTCATGGCCCAGATACTTTATGCACTGGCATGCTATCTGGACTTTATTCAAAGAGACCCTATAGTCTTTCGTGTCCAAGAGTTTAAGGGCTTCTGAGGCAGCAACCTGATGAAGGGCATTATGTAGGGTATTTCTACCCATTTTCCTTCTTGGTGACATTATAGCTCTCATTGTAAGAGTATTTTCTTGTAAGGTCTCAAAAATGGGCCATACATTGTAGTCCTCCAGGTGATACTGAGGCCAAACAGTGTTGCAAAAAGAATACCAACTTTTTCTTTTTAAGTTCTTTGGAGAAGCTAAATTTTTTCCAATTTTGTAAAAGACAACCCAAAGGCAAATTTTGGGAGACTGAAAAGGATCGACTCATTATAGGCATGGGGACTGAAGTCCCTCCCTCTGTAAAGGAGTATCTGGGAGTAAGCCTTGGGAAACAAACAAAAGAAAAAGGTATCTGAAGTTTTCCCAACTCCCTAGCACCAAGAGAATTGAGAGAGTTGGGCATAAATTACCTGATAGAGCATCTGTCCTTGTCCTTTATGCTTGGAAGGTGTGCCCAGGTCCATGGCTTCGAACATAGCCGAAGAACATGGACTGAGAACCTGAGAGCATCAGGCTGAATGCATGACAGCCTCCTAACTATCTGACCTAATGGTGCCTGATAGGTCAGGCCTGAAAAACACCTCCAAGGTACTTGGAAAGAGAGAAGAGGATAGGGAGAGGGAGAGGCTTACATACCTTCCAGTCTTATCAGGAGAAGAACTTGAGATTAGCAGTTATTCCTGGGCCAGGAACCAAAAGATTGAGGGTTTGGGGTGCTTGGGACTCCAAAATACCAACACATAGGGTCCTGCTCAAGTGAATTCAATACAAGCCTTCATTCAGCCAAAGTAAAACAAAGTTTATTAACGATTTGCCATACTAGATACTTTTAGGAAGCCTTGCCATCTGTGACACTTGCATAAACAAGAGGGTCAGATAGAGTCTGAGCTAGATTGAATCTGAGACAGGATATGTATTTTTTGAGGTGGGGTGGTTCATTACACCAGTGAAGATCATGATCCCTTCATTGCAGGAGTTTTTCACCTCAAGTCTATAAACTTTTTACAAATATACATATATATTTTTATAGTTATCTCAATATTAATTTCCTTTGGAGCTGGATGCACCTTTTTCTAGAGTGGGGGCAGTGAAGAGGAGCACCATGAAGCTGGTGTGGGTTTTGCAGTCAAAACTAATCTAATCAGCAAGCTGGTATATCTGCCAAAAGGAGTGAATGACAGGCTCATGACAATGTGATTGCCACTCACAGGAAAATGCCATTCCATCATCATCAGTACCTATGCTCCCACCATGACAAACCCTGATGAAATCGAAGAAGAATTTTATGAAGAGCTAGAGACAATTATCATCCGTGTGCCAAAAGAGGACAAGCTTATACTTCTGGGTGACTTTAATGCTAGAGTAAGCTCAGACTACCAGACCTTGGCAGGAAGTCCTAGAGAGGAACAGAGCTGGAAACAGCAACAGCAATGGTCATTTACTGCTGAAGGCTTGTGCATTGCATGACCTTCTCATCACCAACACTGTCCTCTGTTTACCTAAATGCAATAAAACTTCATGGATGCACCCTTGCAGCAAACATTGGCATCTAATAGATTATGTGATTGTAAGGACTGATCATAGACTTATCATTTCCAAGCTAACTATTCCCATTCATCAAAAGCACTGCCCCCAAGGTGAAATGACTACCAGAAGAATTAAGTCAACAAATCAGAGCTCTTCTCTGAGCATGAATAGTTTGTTGCTGACTTGGAAGGAAAGTTGAGTCAACACACAGTTGGCAACAGTGGAGCAGAACAGGAATGGGCAGCTTTCAGAAATTTGGTGTACAGCACTGTATTTGCTCATCTGGGTCAGAATACTCGCAAACACCAAGACTGGTTGGATGAAAATGTTGGGGAATTTCAGAAGCTGCTAAGTGAAAAACAAGAACTTCACAGGATTTACCAGCAGGATAGTTCATCAACCTATAAGAAGGCAGCATTTAATTCTATCAAAAGCAAAGTCCAAGCAAAGCTTAGAGAGATGCAGGATTCCTGGCTCAGTAAGAAGGCAGATGGAATTCAGTTTTATGCTGATAGTAACAATCCAAAGTGCTTTTATGATTCCCTGAAAGCTATTTATGGACCAAAAACATATAGTGCATTGCAGTTACTCAATTTTGATTAAGCTGGGCTCGAGTATGGGCTGAACACTTCCGGAGTGTTCTCAACAGATCATCATCAATCAATGCTGAGGCCACTGACTGTTGACCTCAGGTTGAAGTCAGTCCCTCCTTAGCTGAACTTCTAACTGAAGAAGAGGTTTTGAGGGTCATTAGGCCCCTTTCATGTGGCAAAGAACCTGGTGCTGATTTTATTCCAGCTGAGATTTACAAGGTAGGGAGATCATTGCTTATACAAAAGCTGACTGAAACTTTCCAGATTATATGGCAAGAGGAGGTTATCCCCCAGGAGTTCAAGGATGCCTCATTGTCCATCTCTATAAAAGTAAAGGGAATAGATTGTCCTGCAACAATCACAGGAGGATCTCTCTCTTTGCTAGAGTTCTCCTTAATAGACTGATTCTTCACCTGGAAGATGGTCATATACCTGAGAACCAGTGTGTCTTCAGAAAGGGCTGAGGAACAGTCAATATGGTGTTTGCTGCCCAACAATTCCAGGAAAAATGCTAGGAGCAGAACAGAGATCTGTACACAACATTTGTAGATCTGAGAAACGCCTTTGACACTGTTAGTTGTGAGGGCTTATGGAAAGTTATGTCAAAATTTGTTTGCCCTGAGAAGTTCATCAATACTGTACATCAATTTCATGATGGCTTGTTTGCCCAGGTTCTGGATAATGGACAGAGCATGCCTTCCCAGTCACCAGTGGAGTGAAATGGGGCTGTGTGCTTGCTCCCATGCTTTTTAGCATGATGTTTTCAGGCATGTTGACAAATGCTTTCAATGAGGATGAACACAGCATCAAGGTAAACTACTATACTGATGGCAAGTTCTTCAACTTGAAAAGATCAAAGTGGAGAGAGTGTTGGTGCATGATTTTCTGTTTGCAGATGATTATGCACTCAATGCAGCCTCTGAAGCTGAGATGCAACAAAGTATGAATCAATTCTCTGCTGCCTGTGCTAATTTTGGCTTAATAATTAACACCAAGAAAACACAGGTGCTCCATCAGCCACCACCACACCATCCATATGTGGAATCATCAGTTACAACAAATGGAGAAGTTCTGAATGCTGTGGATAAGTTCACTTGCCTTGGTAGTGTACTTTCCAGGGATGTACACATTGACAGTGAGTTTGATGCACGCATTGCCAGAGCTAGCTCAGTGTTTGAGAGGCTCCGAAGAAAAGTTTGGAAGAGTAGAGGTATTAGACTGACTACCAAACTGAAGGTATACAGAGCCGTTGTGCTGACCTCATGGTTATATGCTTGTGAAACATGGACAGTCTACCAGCACCATGCCAGGAAACTGAATCGCTTCCATTTGAACTATCTTAGGAAGATTCTGAGGATCACCTGGCAGGATGAGGTACCAGACACTGAAGTCCTTGTTCGAGCTGAACTGCCAAGTATTCAAACTATGCTTCAGAGAGCACAGCTCTTATGGGCTGTCCACGTTGTTGGAATGCAAAACATACACACTTGCCAAAAAGACTATTTTATGAAGAACTAGCATGGGGCGGGCAAGTCTTGCTATGTTTTTTTTTTTCTAAAATAAACCGGCTCATCATTCCTTAGTACTCCATCGCCATCATATAACACAACTTGAGTCATTTCCCCATTTGATGGGTATTGTCTCAATTTCCAGTTATTTCCTACCACAAAGAGAAGTGCTATAAATATTTTAGAACATATGGGTTCTTTTTCCTGATCACCTTGGGAAACAGACCTAATTGCTGGGTCAGAGGGCATACATAGTTTCATAACTCTTTGGGCTTAATTCTAGATTGCTCTCCAAAATGGGTAGATTAATTCACAGTTCCACCTACACTGAATTAGTATCTCAAATTTTTACATCTGCTCCAACATTTGTCATTTCCCCTTCTATCGTTTTGGTCAATCTGATAGGTACGAAATGGAATCTCAAAATCGTTTTACTTTGCATTTCTCTAATCATCATGATTTTGAGCATTTTTCCATAGGACTCTGTGCGTGTGTGCGTAGTGTGTATATCTCTCTGATTTCTTCATCCAAAAACTGCCTGTTCATATCCTTTGACCATTTATCAGTTGAGGAATGACTCATTATCTTATAAATTTGACGAAGTTCTTTCTATGCATGATATGGGAGACTTTTATCTGACAAAGTGTTTATAAATTTTTCCCCAATTGTCTGCTTTTCTTCTAATCTTAACTACTTTCATTTTATCTGTACAAACCCTTTTTAATTTAATGAATTATATCTCATACTGTTCTCCATCTCTTACTTATTTATAAATTCTTCTCCTACCCATAATCTGATTGGTATTGTGTTCCATGTTCTTCTAATTTACTTATATCTTCCTTTATATCTGGGTCATATATCCATTTTGACCTTCTCTTGGTAAATTGAATAAAATACTGGACTTTACCTCATTTCTGCCATACTGCTTTCCAGTTTTCCCAACAATTTTTACCAAAACATTTACTTCTATTATATATCTACTTTGTTCCACTGATCTACCTTCTATTTCTTAGCTAGTACCAGAGTTTTGATAATTACTGCCTTATAAAACAATTTAAGAACTGGTACTACTAAACCTCCTTCCTTTACATTTTTTTCATTAAGTCCTTTGATATCCTTGATTCTTTGTCCTTTGAAATGAATTATTTTTTCTGACTCAATAAAATAATTTTAGGGAAATTTAATTGGCATGACATTGAATACATAGATTAGGTAGAATTGTCATTTTTATCATATTGACTCTGTCTAGCCATGAACAATTAATATATCTCCAGTTATTTAAATCTGACTTTATTCGTATTAAAAAGCATTTTATAATTATGTTCATGTAGTTCCTGGGTTTATTTTAGCAGGTATACTCCCAGGTATTTTATACTGTCTAAGCTTGTTTTAAATGGGGTATCTCTTGCTGTCTTTCCTTGCAGGATTTTGCTGATGACATTAGAAATGCTGATGATTTATATGGACTTATTTTATATCCTGCTAAAATTATTGTTCCAACTAGCTTTTTAGTTCAATGTCTAGGATTTTCATAAGCATATGATCATATCATCTGCAAAAGATAGTTTTATTACCTCATTGCTCATTCTTATTCTTTCAATTTCCTTTTCTTCTCTAATTGCTATTGCTAGCATTTTAAGTACAATTTTGCATACTATTAGTGGCAGTGGGCACCCTTGTTTCACTTTTGTTCTTACTGGGAAGGCTTCTAGCTTATATCCATGACTGCACTCTGAAGCTGGGAAGCCAATGGGCCCCTGCCTAAAAGCTCCTCTGGACCCTCCACACTTTAGAGTGATTATCAAAAGTAACTGTTGCTGTTTCCCACCCAGCCTGATGTCTTTCTTTTTCTTGGCCTCATTAAAGGAGCCATTCCCTGGCTACTTCTTAAACAGACCTATTCAATGAATGGGTGTTGCCTCACCCTAAGTGAGTACCTGCAAAGACCTTGGCCTAAAGGGCCCAAGGTCTCCCAGTGCATCCTGGGTCATCTCCAGTCATCCTGATGAATATCTGGTCACTGGATTCAGATGGCTCTGGAGGAGAAGTGAGGCTGGTGCAAAGTCAAGTGCAAGTCATATCATCATTTCTCTGATGGCATGGTCTTCTTCGGCAACGAAGGACAAACAATTACAAACAATGCTTGCTGATGGTTTTAGGTAGGTGCTTCTTACCATTTTAAGGAAAAAATCCATTTATAACTATGCTTTCAAGTATTTTTAATATGAATGTATTTTTTCAAAAGTTTTTTCTGCATCTGTTGATATGATTTTTGTTATTTTATGTTGATATAATCATTTATATTAATAGTTTTCCTTATGTTAAACCATCTCTGCATTCTTGGTATAAATCCCCCTTGCCCACAATGTATATAATCTTTGTGATATATTGCTGTAATCTCCTACCTGGTGTTTTATTTAGGATTTTTGCATCCATATTCATTAGTGAAATTGGTCTGTAGTTTTCTTTCTCTGCTTTTGCTCTTCCTGGCTTAGGTATCAGCACTGTATTTGTTTCATAGAAGGAGTTTGGTAGCACTCCTTGCCTGTTATTCCACATATAATTTGTTTAATATTGAAATGTTTATCTTTAAATGTTTAGTAGAATTCATTTGTAAATCCATTTGGTCCTGATGCTTTTGTCTTAGGAAGTTCATTTATAGCCTATTCGGTTTCTTGTTCTAAAACAGTTTTATTGAGATATTCTATTTCCTCTTCTGTTAATGGAAGTAGTTTATGTTTTTATACTTGGTCATTGTCATGCTCTCTCGCTGATTAGACTGGGAACTCCTTGAGATCAGGGACTATCTTTTGCCTTTCTTCATAGCCCCAAAATTTAGTGCAATGCCTAGCACATAGTAGGAACAGATAAATGTTGACTAAGCCTTCATGAGTTGTTGTGGCTAATTTTTTCTTAAATCATCTGATGATCATTCTTCTAAATATGACCTTCTTTAAAATTTGTTAACCTGGTCCTTGCATATGTGTGTGTTTGTGTGTATGTGTGTATTGCGAATCATATCCTCAAAGCATGAATTATTTATTTAAAGGGTTGTCTTGGAGAAGAGGGAAGAAGATTATTCTGCTTATGCCCACAGGACAAAAGTAAGAGCAATGAATGAAAGTTAAAGATAGACCATTTTAGGCTTAATAAAAGCAAATTTTCCGAAAAATTTGAGTTATCCTAAAATTGAAGAGGCTGCCTTTTAAAATACTGCATTCTCTTTCCCTAGAGGCCTTATGTTTACTTTGAATGCTGTAAGAGGACATTCTAGTTCAGGTATGAGTTGGACTAAACAACCTCAGAGACACCTTCTGACTGAGGTTTTATGATTTTCAACTTACTTAGGTAGGACTTATTGTACCCTGGACTCTACTGGCATGACCTTCAAGAACCCCAGGTCACCTCCATATTACAATGAAATATCTGAGTAGGTGTTTAGTGGAGAATTGAACCTTTAGCAGTCATCAAATTCATGCTGACTTGTTAATGACATTCACAATGTAAAAATAAGCTAGTTAAATAATAAGTACTATTCTGCTGGCAGGAAACCATTTTGTAGGCAAGGAAACTCTTCTTCTGCCATATGGATCTTTATCACACCTTTCTTTCCACCCTGATTTCTTTGTTAAATGTAGCAAAATGAAATTGGTGCAAAGCACACTCCAGAGACTAAGGTGTCTTAATTGGGTCTATTTATTTTTTGCTAATGTAAATGAAAGTTCAGCACTGACGTCCAAAAATCATATCAAGGAGTGGGGAGAATCTGTCCTAATGTATCGTTACCATTTCTCTTTAAAATAAAGATGCAGGGCAGAATCAGATCCAGAACAGGAAAAAAAACATTACATGACTTTTTTTTCCCACCACTTTTAAAACAAAAGTTAATTGAAAAATATTAAGTAATGACCTGGCCTTAGGACAGCTAGGTGGTGCAATGGATAGAGCTCTGAGTCTGGAGTCAGAAAGACCTGAGTTCAAATGCAGCCTCAGACATTTAGTAGCTGTGTGATCCTGGGCTAGTCATTTAATCCTGCTTGCCTCAGTTGTTACTCATCTGTAAAATGATCTGGAGAAGAAAATGGCAAAACACTCCAGTTCTTTGCCCAGAAAACCCCAATGGGGTCAAGTAGAGTAAGACATGACTGAACATATCTAAACAACAAGTGACCTGGGCAGATGAGATAACCACCTCTTAAACACTCATTATAAAACTAGTAGAGATAAGATAAAGAGTAGTTATGATTAAAGGCTTCACTCACCTGGATGTCTATTTAAAGTCTAATTCTAATAAAGGAGCATTCGGTAAATTCTTGACTGGCTGTGCTGAGTTTGATTCTTGGAAGGTAGAAACAGCAATAGAGAGGTCTACTAAAAAATTTTTACCCACTAGGAATAACTGTTTCATTTTTTATTCATTAGAGAAATATTCACATTCAAATGCAACAATTAACACTTGTTAAGCACCGTGTTAGGCCCATATAAAGACAACATTGAGCTTATGTTCTCCAAGATGGTATTGCTAGTACTAGCTTTGTGCTTCTGTACTTCACCGGCCTCCTGACCTTTCTGGCATTTAGCAGATGCTAAATCTTCCTTTGTTCAGGGAGCACAGTGAGCCCTGTGCTAAAAAAGATCGACAGGATTTTTATACTGAACAGATATGTTGGCATAGCATTTTGTTCACCTTTTGGTCAGTTATAAGGCAAGAATGGTAAAAGGAATAGAGTGGGTGGCCTTTTTTTGTTATCTTCCTGATGATTTTTTCTTTTTTTCCTATTTACAAGTCACCTGAATTACATGTAATTATAAGGGTAGTGTTCATACATGAGATCCATTTATGTAACCTGTAGAGACACTTTCCAGTTGGTTTCATAGATGTGCCCCACGGCAAATTGGGCAGGCTCTAACTTGTTTTTGAATCAAGAATTTGTGTACATCTAGTGTTCTCTTTCTCTCTCTCCCTCTTTTTCTCTCCTATGTAATGATATTTGCTTTCCTATTAATGGAACATTTGCATTTGCCTAGAGGTATGATTATAGTATATCTCTCTTACTTTGGGAGAGAAAAAAGTGTCTACTTTTTCACTGCAACTAAGCTTGCTGAATCCAGGAGTAAGGTGGGCCATATCTTTAAACTGATCAAGAACTCTTACTGCCATTAATCATGTTTGAGCCAAAAAAGATTTGGCTGCTATGTGACTTTTTTCTCTGTTTAGGGAAAGGACAGGCTCAGTTAAAAGGTAAGGAGTCTAAATGAGCACTGTTGTCTTGTTTTGTTCTTTTGACCATATGTAACCCCATCTGATCTTGAATCCTGGCAGATGAGTGGAATTAGGAGTGAGAACCCCTTCAGTTCCAATCACTATTTTTTTTTTTTTTAGCAACAGTCACCCACAAAAATCTCAGAGGGCTTGGGACAGAAGAATAATGTCCAAAGATGGACTGCCCAACCCTACCTACCATTCTTTCTTCTGCTTGGTGGAGGACTCCATGGCGTCTTCTTTCCCAAAATCTCCAAATTTAAGTTAAAAAAGATATCACCTAGATTGGTTCACGCTGGGACAAAGTCCATTTTTTAGTTTCAGAGTATGACACCTTTATAGCAACGCTCCCTATATGGGAGCCCTCGGCTGTCAGGCTATATTCATCATACATTCTAAGACTGCTATTCTAGAATATGGATATTGAAAGGCTAGAAACTACCAGTTGCTTTAGCTAAAGGTTGTATTTAATGACTCACCGTATAACTAATACATATTTAGATTCCTTCAAACTTCTTTGTAAACAGTATAGTGTTTATTGCATTAAACAAACACTGCAAATAATTTTGTAATCCTTTTCTGTGAATTACTGGCATTAAAATTTAAATTAGAATGCTGTGTTGTAACTAATGGTAGAGTGGTCATTTTCACAATGAAATTATTGATTGTTCGTTTAGTTTCTTGGTAGTCTTTGTTAGGAGCTTAATGTGATTTTCCATATTTAGTATTTTTTTATCTTTGTACCTGCACTGTGATTTGCTTCAGATTTCCAAGGCATTAGATAAATATTCCTTCAATGAACTGATGAAATAATTTAGTTACTTGCAGACAGCTGTAAATGTTATATCTAAGGCTGGCACTTGCAAAAGAAGTAATCACAATTTCACTGTGATACTATAAAATCATAGTTCTAAAAAGCCATTTAGCACAGATCCTTGTGGTTTGTTCTTTCTTTGCCTCGATGATTATGCACATTTATTAGAGGAAGGGTGGGTATTTCTTTTGGAAAACATTTATAGATTAACAGAGGGATGAAATTAGGTATGAAAGTCTTTGTGGGGAAGGAGTTACTCTTTATTTTACTAGCCACCTAAAGGAGTGGAAGGGGAGTCAGAAGGAGAGGATCATCAAAGGAAGGGCCTTGGGACAGGTAGGAATGCTGAATAAAATCCCTTATTGGAATGGAGGACAAGGCCCTGCTGTCAGCTGGGCTCTTCTCACAGACAGGAATCTCAGTAAACTGCTGGCAGAAGTATGGGGGTGAGGAAAAAAGAAGTGGAAAATCATATAATTCCTTCATCCAATTCTTTTACTTGATGAGGAAGCTGAGAGATATTGTTGCTTACTTGAGGTAAGATAGTAAACAGAGAAGGGCAGAGAGTTGAGCCCATTAGTGCTATAACTCCAAATCCAGTGCTCTTCCTGCCAGCCCCATCATAATGTCCCAAATGAGCACCACAGGGAAACTCACCTTCAGATCTAGCAGATGTGGCAATGAAATGATGCAGTCCCAGGGCTTTTGGACTCAATTTGCTCAATGTCAGTGTACAAAGACAACAGTGTGATTATCAAATCAGCAAATTCACTTCACTAATTGTGCCTGTTAAAACAAACGCAAAGAGTTCAATAATTCATGCACTAGTATGTCTAAAACATGAAACACTTGCAATGGCTAGTATAGTAGTATTAGCCCTGATTTAGCTTCTCTGATCCCCTTCCATTTGAGCTGTCAAAAATCAGTAAGGGCAGCTAGGTGGCAGTTTATAAGAGTGCTGGGAGCTCAGGAAGACTTGAGTTCAATACTTATGTGACCTTGGACAAGTCACATAACCCTGTTTGCCTCAGTTTCCTAACTTGTAATGAGCTGGAGAAGGAAATGACAAACCATTTCAAACCACTTTCTTTACCAAGAAAACTCCAAATGGGGTCACAAAGAGTCAGACACAACTGATAAACAACAACATAAATGAATCTTTTCAAAACTGAGTCACTCAATCTTCTTTTGTCAGTGTAACTGTGGTTTTGAAGTTCTAAATCAGAGTGTAAGTCACACGACTGATAACTAGTGGCCTTCTTGTTCAGAGTTCACATTCTGTTGCATAAACTGATTCTATCTATGACTACTATAAGAGGAGCTTATGTTGTTACCCTCTATTTAGAGAATAGGTCTAACCTTTCCATCTTTTTCAGGATTTCTCTCTAGTTAAATGATACTTTCATTCAACTTCTTGGGTTCTCTGACATGTGATATTTGTTCCTATAGTTTGAATCTCATTTTATTTTTAAAGATCCATTTATTTTATATTTAAAGGTCCTCTGAAAGGAATTTTCTGCAAGTAATGAATACAACGTGGTAGCTATTGTTGAAGGATTTGGCAAGCTAGGAAGTAAGCCAGGGAGCGTTTATAAATAGGCAAAGCATACCTTTTTAGAAAGGTTAAAAAAAAAAGAGCATGAATTTTACTGATTGCTTAATATATATTATGACAAATATATATATGTATGTGCATGTGTATTCTCAGCACTAGCCCAAAGTCTTAGCTAATGTTCAATATAGAACAGATAAACAGAAAATCTTTAAGGTGGGTTTAGATTACTACCAATTTTCCAAGTCTTATTGATTTGATCTTAACCAGATTTTAATATCTGGTCCCTTCAGGTCTCTCTCACTACAACTGTCTTAGTTCCTGGCCCTCATCTCTTCTTACTTAGAGAATTTTAATAGCTTCTAAATTAGCCTTCCTACCTTCAGTTCACACCCTCTTCAGCCTATCTTCCACATTGCTATCCAAGTAATCTTCATAAAACTTTGACTGGTCTTTTCATTTATCTACTCAAAGAAAGACACTCAGTGGCTTGCATTTTACCAAACCAAATAGAAACTTCTAACCTTCCAGTCAGGGTCTTGAAGCAAGATCTAACCTGCACGTCCAGCCTTATCTCATAGAGTTCGTTGGCTGTACTCAGTGTTCCAGCCAAAAAGGACTACCACTTCCCCCTACTCTTGTCTAGCTTGTTCCCATTTCTATGCCTGGATGAACTACACCCCATCCCCCAATAAAATCTCAAATTTCTTGGTCCCTTCAGGATAAAATTTATTGTCATAAATGGTACCTTATTCCTTAAGCCTTCCTTGAAAGTGATCTCTTCCATTAAATTACTTTGCCCTGGCTTCTCTTTTTCACTCATACCACACTTCCATATATCAGTTATTTGTGTTCATTCACTTCCTGCATGAACTGTAAACTCCTTGAGAGCAAATACTAAATTAGATCTTTGTGTCCTTGTTATGTAGAATGTAGTCCCTTGCAGAGTAGGTAAATTCTTGTAAATAAAAAAAAAATAACATCAAAAATAAATGTAACACATATGCCCTGACCTCACCGAGATCAAGGCCATTTACATCTGTCCTTCAGGGTTCCAGGGGTACCTCTGAGGGAGACTGTTATTAGCTTGTGTCCCCAACAGGTTATATTCCCCATCCTGTTAGTGGCCACTGAGTAGGACCTCAGTTTCATTTAGCCACTTAACATAAATTAGATTTCACAAAGGAATATTTAGTTCAAAGATACGGCAATTACAAAATTATAAATATGCTCCATTCTCCCCTCAAGCTCCCTGGTAGCACACTTTCTACTATACCACCTCAGTTTCTGGGGTAAGTGATTTTTATACTTAGCACAGTTTCTACATAGCACTGGTTTCACTAAGTTCACATCCAAATGCAACAATGAGTTTGAATAGATCAAGAGTTATTTCAAAGGTTCACTCCTGGCTCCGTAGGGAAGTGCTAGCTGCAGAATCTTGATACTGGGATTCTGGGTTGCCTGGATCTCTGCTGACTCCTTGAGGTTCTTTCTCTTGTCATTTTGAAACTTCCAGGCTTTTAAGTCTCCAATTCCTTCACCTAAAACAGAAAAGAACAAATACAGAGACATAGGATCAAGGACTATTTCACAGGGCCACATGTCATCCTCGGTGGGAAGGTTCAAGCACTCTCTCTCTTTATAGTATTATCTCTTACGAGGCCCCACCAATGGAGGCAAACCCAGACCAAACGACTAAAGAGAAAATGGCTAGTTTGGTCAATAATGCCCCACCCAGTTCCTCTTCTGCAGCCAATCAAAAAGCCTTCTAAACACACTGTTAACAGACCAGAACCATTTACTGATAATCTACACGTTCTCCAGGATTCTCTCCAAAGGACTTCCATTACACACCAGTCATCACAATTCTTATGGGAGCAGGCCCTCCAGCCTCTCTTACATGGGGAATTTGCATCGGCTGAACCTGCTGATATGTTCTGCCCATTCATCATCCCCTAGTTACACTAGCCATATGAACCTTGTTTGTGCAATGTACTATACTGAGTACAAAGATGAACAACAAATATAGGTCCTGCCCTCAAAGAGGTTACAGTATTCTAGGAGAGGTAGGCCACCCACAAATCAGTCCACAGTTCTAAGTAGAATGTGATAGATCCAGACAAAGCAATTTAGGAAAATTTGAAAAGAGAATTCAATTACAACTGAAAAAACTTCAAAACCCTGAGCTGGACTCTGAAGGAAGAATATACTTCGTCAATTAGAGTTGGCTGATTTATTTGAGTCATGGGTGCACGTCCTGTACAAATGCATAGAAGTAAGAGAGTAAAGTGAAAGACCAGGGAATAGCCAGCAATACCTTTGTGATGGAGGGTAGAGTGTATGAATGGGGAAGAATGTGAAAATACTGCTGAATATGTGAGGAGGAAAAGAAATTATTGTGAAGTTGTTCTGTATTTAGTGTTCATTACTGACATGTCCTTAAATTAATGGAATTGACTCTGAGAGTATCTGTGATAGTCGATGGAAAGGATCACAAAAATTGGCTTCAAAACAGAGGTCACTAATATTTGCACAACAGAAGGAAGTATGTACACAAATACCAAAATTTGATAGGTGGGGGTGGAATGTAACAGCATGGCAGCTGTAGGAACATTATGTATTCAAACGTAGTTAGACTGCTGCTGTGCTCATTTTTGTTATTGCTGTTTAGCCTAAACTTTTTATTTCATCAATTTGTGGAAATTCAGTCCTTACATAAATGGTTACATAGAAATGATTATTTAGGTAGATAATGGGTCCTAAAGTCAATAATAGTTGATTATTGTCATAATCCTATGGACTGACTGTGGGTTCTGACTTTACTTTTCCACTTTTCTTAAAAAAAAGATTGGTGTGGCTGTAAATGTGTAACTTTAATCAAATGCAACAAATTGAAAAACAAATGTGGGATTTTGAAATAATATAGACAAAATCTATCAATACTGGATCTGGGGTTGTTTGGGGGTGAGGGATATTCCTGGGAAAATATAAATGTTGGGTAAATTTGGGGGCCAAGAAGAGGAAATTAAGCCTATTTCCAGAGCCCTGATAGTCACACTCAAGGTTTGTTTTTTTCTCTAAAAAACTTAAATATTAATATACACTACAACCAACTTTAAGGTTGCTTATTAATTATGCATTTACATTTGAAACTGAATGAGAATAAGCTTTGCACATTCACCACCCCTTTGTCACATAAACAATTTTCATCTTTACAGTCATAATTACTATGTTCCTCGTTCTTCTGGTTCTGCCTTTTTTCACTTTCTCTTATTTAAATGAACAAATAAATGAAAATTTTTTTATTAAGTCCTAAGTATGTGCCTACCACTGTGCTAAGAACTGGGGACACAAACATAAGAGAATACTGTTGTCCTTGCCTTGGAAGGATCCTACATTCCAGTGAGGGTGACAAAGCATATAGGTGTTTGATGGTCTGAGATGCATGTTGTTGGTTTGGAAAGAGGTAGAGATGGAGGGTGAAACCATTATGAAACGGAAGGACACACCCTTTCCTTGTAGCTCCAACAGATACAATTTGGTCATGGTTCAAAGACAGGAAGGGGGTATGGGGGTTGGGCATAAAGGACACAAGTCCAGTAGCAAGGCAGGGGCTGAGAAGGAAAACAGGAAGAAGAGCGCGCCTGGAGACAGTTCTAGATATCACAGAGCACTGAAGTAATCCGTAGTTGTAGGGAGAGCAGTATGAGAAGTTCAGGAATCCTCTAGGGTATGATTTCTAGTCTGGTAAAAGCTTGCTAATGAGAAGTCCAGCTAGTAATCCATGATTTCTTTTTTCTCCATACTTCTAATCTTAATTGCATTATAGTATTTCATTAAATTTCTCTATCACAATTTAACCATTCCCCATAATTGATCATTGCTTCCAATTTTGCTTTTTTTTTTTTTTTTTTTTGTTACAATTACACATATAGCACCTCACCTTGCAGGGTGGGTCTCTCAGAGACAGTTCACCAGTTTAAGGCATCCTAGGGGTTCAAATCCAGTAAGACTATAGGTCAAGAGCCATTAGCAACACTGTTACTGCTAACAATCATACAAATTTTTCACTGATTCAAAGCAAAGATAATTAAAAGACACAGTAACAGAAGTTGGAATAAAAATTTTCTCCGAGTAAACCTCACACATTACTGCAATTTTGTGCTTAGAGAGAATTTGTGATCCACTTTATGCCTCCTACTTTCATTCTTTGAAGTGTAGGCAAAACCTGGGGGTCATCATTTCATATAATGGTTATTCATCTAATAACTATTAAGCAACTTAGTTGTAGGTGCTCAACTCCAAACTCCACACCTTTCTCAAACAGATTTACTAATTTTGCTGGAAGACAGAGATAAAGATTAAGCCTAGGTGGGAAAATTCATAATCTCCACCATCCCGGTCACATTCTTGATCTTTCTCATATGTATTTATATCAGTATAGATATAGATAATATATCGATATAGATATACCCCCAAGAAAAGCCTGAAGAGTTTTTGAAGCACACCTGCCTACAAAGAGAATCTTTGACCAGGTAGCTATTTTATTTTTTGAGGTGGGAGAGAGGCAACACTTTTGAAGTACATTCCACCAAGCATTTTTGATAAAAGTATCATTTAATATTTCACAGGCAATACCACTGATTTTTTTTTCATGGAATTCTGTTCACATTGTACAGAAGGAGAGGTGAAAGACCCAATTATTGGAAAATAATACATTAATAAGGCCTTTTGTTAAGACAAAAAAAAACCAAAACCAAATAATTTTAGGAATAAGAATTTCACCTCAATTATTTGAACTTTCACTTCAGAAATATAAGTTTATTGCATACATCTTAGTAAGCCCATGCAAGGTTTTAGAAGTAGCCCTGATTTCTGTAAATCAAGAAAGTAATGTTTACTTAGAAAGCAAAGGTTAGGAAGACAAGCAGTCCAATACTAACAGAAGGCTAAAGTGATGGCAGAGAGTGATTGTTGGTTGGGAGAAAAGAAACTGATGATAAAATATGAGAGAGATGAATGGAAGTACTGTATTAAAAATTTGGGATAGAAATTCAAAAAAATGTAAGGATTTTCTTGACTGGACTGCCTAGAATATTTATTCTTTCAGTTAACATAACTAAAGCCCTGGGCCCAGAGTCAGGATCTGACTTCAAATCCAACCTCAGCCTCCCTCAGTTTCTTCAGCTGTTAAAATGGAGCAAGAAAAGTACCTACTCCCTAGGATGGTGGTGAGGACCAAATAGGCACATAGTAGGCACTTACTTAATAAATGCTTGCCTCCTCCCTCCCCTTGGCTTCCGAAGTCCCTTCCAGTACAAGATTTCAGCTCCTAGGTCCAATCAAGTATCTTGGACTTCTGTGACATCAACAACTTTAGAACTTCCATGATGTGATTTCCTCACAGCTTAGATCTCTGGCACCTTCTTTCTCTTGTTAATATGTTGATATAAATATAATGTACTGATATATATATATATATATATATATATATATATATATATATATATAATATGTATAACTATGTAATATACTGATAAGTATATTCAGTATAATTGAACTTAACTCATTTCAATGAATGCTTAGCATTGGTTTCCTTTGTAATACTTTGTTTTCTGTATCTGAAAACATTCTGAGATCACCTGCAGTTTATCGTGTGTGTGTGTGTGTGTATACATATATATACACGCTGGTCTCGGATGGTTCTCCCCGGGCCGTAACTCTTCGCTTTCCCAGCTGGGTAGAACTTGGCAGAGTTTGCTTTGGGCTGGCACGGTCTTCAAGAGCTCAGGGTCAGCCCGGGAGAGCTTTATAACGACCATGTAGCTTTTAAAATCTTTTCTAAAATGTAATCTGCTGGGGGAGAGGGGGCACTCTCCCTTTTAAAATATACAGATTTTTGCTCATTCCTTTAAGCAAAAACTAAAACTAAACATTCCAATACTCACAAAAGTGGTGAGTAAAGACCAGAAACCCCTAAAAAATAAATTATTTTTATTACATTTCCGACGGAAGGGGCTGCCCCGTAGCCCTAGGACGTTGCTGAAAAACTTAGCAGCATTAGATTTTGCAGGACATTTAAGAAATTTTTAAAAAGCCTTTCCTATCAATGCAGACATAGTCTTGAGAATTGTAACAATGACTGCCTGGTTTTAAAAAGGCCGGACAGCCCGGATACCTGCCGGCTTTCACCGAGCGAGCTTTTACAGCGCGCCTTCCGCTCGGGCTGCGCCAGTTTGCCGAGGTTTATTTCAGTTCGCACGAGTGTTTCCTCAGGGCGGGCAGGCTGGGCCAGGGGCTGGGCCAGGGCTGGGCAGGACAAGCCGCGTCTGCCTACGTCCGCGCCGCCCCCCCCCCCCCCCCCCCCCCCCCCCCCCCCCCCCCCCCCCCCCCCCCCCCCCCCCCC
>CM053773.1:136812596-136861134 GCA_028658325.1 Potorous gilbertii | reverse complement strand
GGAGGAAGGAAGACGAGTTCAAATCCAATCAGACATTTACTGGCTATGTGACCATGTCACTCAAATTCTGTCTCATTTTTCTCTACTGTAAAACAAGGATAACGATAACACCTACTTCTCAGGGTTGTTGTGAGAACAAAATAAGGCAATGTTTGTAAATCACTTAGCACGCTGCCTGGCATATAATGAAGTGGCTAGTGACTTAAAATAACTGCTTCTTTCCTGTGCCCTGTCCACTGCACCACCGAGCTGCTTAGATCATGGAAAGGAACACCCTCATCTGTGAAACAATGACTCATTCAAGCTAAGTATCAGAACTTGGATAGAGGGCAACGTGGTTGAGCCAAGAGAATGTTGGACCTGGAGCTAGAGGACCTGAGTTCAATACCAGCTCTGTCATCCACTATGCAGGTAACTCTGGACAAGTCACGACCTGTTTGGGCCTCAATTTCCTCAACTGTAAAAAATGAAGATGCTGATCTCTGTGACCTCTGAGTCCTATGGTTCTATGTGTATGAGAACCTCCAGGTATTTTCTTTGTCTTTGCCTGCTCAATCCTGCTAATACTGTGATTCTTGATGAATTATACATAAAAAATATCAATTCAAATTGGGATTCAAAGAAAAAATAGTAAAGTGGAGAGATCATTGAGTCTACCAAGATCATATCCCTTTGTAGTTAACAAGCTAGACTGTGTGGGGAACCACAGTGAAGTTTGGATTCAGTCAAAGGGGCACACTTGAGGACCTAGAGAGCCACATGTGGCCTCAAGGTTGCAGGCTCCTCACTCCTGAGCTACATGGTAGGTCCAGGGGTTTATAATAATTAATAATAATTAAACAACCATAGCAGAGGCAGCTGGTGGTACAGTGTTGGGCCTGAAGACCCAAATTCAAATCCAGACTCAAACACTGACTAGCTGCATGATTTGGGCAAGTCACCTATCTCGGTTTGACTCAGTTTTCTAAGCTGTAAAATGAGGATAATGATGGCATTTACCTCCCAGGTTTGTTGTAAGGATCAAATGAGATGACATTTGTGAAGTGCTCAACTCCATGCTTGGCATATAGTAAATGTAGATTTATGTCTACGTAGCAGACAAAATGCTAGGTAGTAATGGGAAACTGACCACTATCATTGGTCACAATGATCGAGTCAACTGTGGTCACATTGCAGATGTAAAGCAGATCCATATACTGAGAAAGAATGAGAGGAAGCAGCATTTTTAGTCTGAAGGCACTAATCAGGCCCCTAGTAAGTAAGCAGAATAGGGCCGCTCCCACTGACAGAGATGCTGAAGAATCACAGCAGGCCTGGGAATTGCCAAAGACTGGTAAGTAATTACCCAAACAGCAGGAGCTCCCAGAGAATCGAGGGGGTGCCAGCTATGGGGATGGATCTGTCACCAGAATGGGAACCACCTGGCCAAGGAAAGCAGGAGTTAGCAGTAAGCAGTGAACCAGCAGGGATCTGAGGAGAATTAAAGGGAGAAATGAGAAACCATTTAGAGGGGATGGGCTCAAGAGCACAAGTGACAAGGCCTACTTCATCAAAGGCTAGAGCAAAAGAGGATGAAATCTCTGAAAATGGAATAAGCAATTAGTTCTGGATAGTTGTGGAAAAGTTGCTGATTACATTAGACTTCACTATTCCCTGGCTAGTCTTAATAGTATCCAAGGAGGGACTATATTCACAGAGTACGCTGGGTATCTATTCATAAGACTCGCCACAGAGAGGGATTTCATTCCCACTCCCTAACAACCATCCAGATGTGCTCTTGGGCCAGGAGAGAGCTGCAGAAGAATGGAGAAAGTGGCCACATGTCAGCATTTTGAACATTTTCAAGTACGACTAAGCTTTATTCCCTGAGTATCTCTTACTAGACTAACCTCCATAAAGTCAGGGATTCTAGCTAATATTCCATAGCATTTGGCATAGTTCTTGGAAAATATAAAGTTCTCAGTAAAGAAATGTTTGACTTGATCTAATATTTTCCTTTACTTCTCTTTTTAGACCAAAATGCTACCCATTTAGTCTTTCTATGCAATTTTTCCAAGAATTTTCATATTTATTTCCTCTTAAATCAAAACTTAAAGGAAAGAACAAGATGTTGGAAAAGTGAGTGACAAATATTAGAACAGCCTGTACTAAAGTATGGAGATGGAAGAGGATGGGACAAGAAGGGGAAAAGGTAATGAGTTTGATTTGTCTAGAATACAGAATGTATGAAGGAGAGTGGTGTACAATGACAGAGGCTGGAACTAGATTATGGAGGGCCTTGAGAGCAAATCCAAGTATTCTGAGGGAATCACTGAAGCTTGTTGAGCAGGAGGAAGTCAGGATCAATGTATTAGGAAGTTTGTTTTGTCATCATTAGTTGGATTGGAGTGGTCAGAAAGACCAGTTAGGATCATACAGTAATATTCCCAATGAAAATAATAAGGACTTGAACAGTGATGGTTGCAGTGGTCCTAGGATGAAAAGTACAAGGTATGCAAGGAATGTAGCAGAGGTAAAAATGATAGAACTTGGCAAGGGAGTCAATGAGCCCAGATGAACAACATTCCAGGGTATTAAAAGAACTGACAGATATGAATGCTGAGCCACTGTCAGGGACCTTGAAAGATGCTGGAGATAGGGAAAGATGGCACAGGAGAGGAGAAGAGTAAACATGGTTCCAAGTTTCAAAAAATAGGAAAATAGAAATATGAAAATAGAAGTCACTGAACTTGATTTAGATTCATAGAAAAAATCTAGAAAGTATTATTAGAGAGATGGTCAGTGTACATCCATCTAAGGAAGAAATGATGAAGAGTCAGGGTTACTGGAAGAAAGCAGATTCAGTAAATGTAGGACTGGCATCCAGACTGCAAGAGATTTAGGAGTGAATGGGTGAGGAAGATGGAGATGCAGTGAAAGCAGACTATTCTATCTTGAGGTTTGGTGCTGAAGCAGAGAGAGACATTCACAGATAGGCAATGAGAGAGAGAGAGAGAGAGAGAGAGAGGATGACAAGATTACAAAATCACAGGGACGACAGATTTAGAGCTGGGAGACCACGTAGCTCAACTCTTTCATTTTATAGTTGAGGACATCAAGACCCAGAATAACAAAGTGACTTGCTCCAAGTCACGCAGGTAATAAATAGAAAAGCCAGGATTTGAATCAAGGGACCTCTGACTTCAAAGATCATCTCCAAGGCTAAAGTAGAGGAGTAAAACTTGGCAAGGAGGAATGCAATCTTGTTCTGTTTCATTCTCACCTCACACTCTACAATGCTGGGATGAAATACTGATACTGTAATATGATTAGCCGCTGTTCAACGTCTCTTCAATGACTCTAATTCTTTTATCTTGAATACTTCTAGTCTCTATGTTATTTTGGGGAAGCTTTCAAGGTGGGAGACAGTTTTACTTCTCTGAGATGAAAGTTTCCTATCTCTGCTCTAAAATATTTTTCGGATTTCTTCCCTCAGAGGACAAAGGTAAAACTTTTCAGGGATGTTTAGTCTGCAAAAGAGTTTTTATTTCACTTTTTGTGTTCTCCTCCTACCATTCAGCCCTGTGTGGCAGGCAAGACAAGCATAATTATCCCAACATCCGTGTGGAAACTGAGGTCCAAAGAGTTTAAGCATTTAAAGTTTTCCACAGCCTGGCTCCAGCCTACATTTTCAGACATCACACATTATCTCCTTCCTGATCTCTATGGTTCAGCCACTTTGTCCTTCTTAATATTCTTCCCACAGGTATCCTTCTCCTATCTCCAGGGCTTTCACAGGCTGTTGCTCATGCCTGGAATGTACTCCCTCCTCACCTATGCCTCTTAGTTTTCCTGGTCTCTCTCAAGACTCAGTTAAAATTTCACTCTCTATAGGATTCTTCCTATAGTCATTTCTGCAGCTAGAGTCTGCAAATGCTACAAATCAGGACTTGATCTATTGTTTAAGTTGATTATCTAGACTTAACAAAGTGATGGAAAAATGTTTAATGCAGATTAAATTTAAAAATATACATTCCCTATCCTCCCAATTGTTAAATACACATTTAGCTTGTTATTATCCAACTCCTCTGTATGTGTCTTATACGTACCTATTTATTTACATGTTGTCCTCTTTAGAATTTGAATTCCTTGAGGAAAGAGAATGTTTTTGCCTTTCTTTGCATTCTCATGATTTAGTACAGGGTCTGGCATATATAGTAAGCATTTAATAATTCCTTGTTGACTGACCAGCCCACATGTCTGGAATTATCTTCTTTCTCAACTCTACTACTTAGAATACCTAGTTTTCTCCAAAGCTCAAGTCAAAGGCTACCTTCTCCATTTTGCCTTTTCTGACCCCCTTTCTAAGCTTTCTATACTGTTAATGCTTACCTCTCCTTCCTCCATTACCGTATATTTTTAAAATGTGCTGTATATAGAATTACTATGTGCATTCACTTGGTCTCCTCCAGTAGAACATATGCTTGTTGAGGACAGGAACTATTTAATTTTTGTCTTCATATCACCAGCACCTAGAACTCTGCTTGGCACATAGTAGAAAGGAAACAGGAAGGAAACAAGGATTAATTAAATGCCTACTATGTGCCAGGCACTGTGCCAAGTTCTTTCTCATTTGATCCTCACAATAACCAGGTGAGATAGGTGCTATCGTTATCCTCATGTTACAGATGAAGAAACTGAGGCAGACAGAGATTAAGTGGTCACACAGCTAGTAAGTGCCTGAAACTATATCTGAACTCCGGTCTTAACTGAGTCCAGGTCCAGCACTTTATCTGCTATGCCTCTTAGTTGCCTAGGAAATGTTTATTGGTAGCTTGATTGACCTAGCATAAGACAGATTTAGGCTTTAAACACACAGTTTATAACTCCTAATCCAGTGGTTTTTCCATGATGCCATGCTACCACATTGGCAGAGACACAGACATAAATCCAATCAAAAGGCAAGACAGGTCTAGGAAAGAAAAGAAGGGAGTGGGGATGATTTTAAAAGCGTAGAATAGTAATGAATGGAGATGAAAGAACAGATTATAGAGTAAACAAAATGATCTCTGCTTATATTATCAAGGTCTCATTTAGAAATGCTTCCATTATTGGCATATGTATTGAAATAGTTCTGCCAGTGTTGTTTGCCCAAATACTCAGTGCACATTACATTCTAATATGAAACTGAAAATGGGAATCTGAATCCTACTTGAGACCTTTTATTGACCACTTTTGTTACACTGTTTGTTTTGTTATTAAGTATCTGGAGTTAATAATTTTTGAGTAAGGATGAAAATGGCCATTTCTAGTATCACATTTTTCCAAAGTACATTGAGCTAATTGGTAAATTTAAAGATTTCTCCAGAAATCATCAATGATGGGTCTGATTAATAGGTTCAGCATCAGTTCTGCATCTGTAGGCTGGATCCCTTTCTTTAAATGGAAAGAATCAAAAACCACTGAAAAGAGAGGCTAAAAATAATGAGGATGAGTAATGAAGTTATTCAACTTATTAGGCAGCAGGGGGCAGCGGTGGGCCGAAAATGTATCCCTAACCATAGTACTTCGGAGCTTCCACTTTTTTATGATTCTTCACAATACACAAAGGAAAACATGCAGAACATATTTGGTCAGATCAATACATTTCCCCTGAAATTAAGAAATTTTTTTCAAAGAAAAGTGATAATCACTCTTCTCTTTCCTTCCTCTAACCTCTCTTTTTTCCTTCCTTCCCTTACTTTCTTTCCTTCTTTCTTTCTTTGCTTTCTTTCTTTCTCTCTCTTTCTCTCTCTCTCTCTCTCTCGCTCTTCCTCCCTCCCTCTCTTCTTTCCTTCCTTTATTTGATTCTATTTTGTGTCAAAGCCACTTTATTAGAGACTCACAATTTGAAGTGCATACACCCCAGAGGAAGCCTCCAAAGAGGATATTAAGAATATTTGGTAAATAGATATATTATATATTAGTCTACTGAAATTAATTCATCTCTTTGTTTTCGTTTTTATGTGCATCAAACTCCAAGAGTTTTTTTCATTTATGATTTATAGGATGCATTGGAAAGTTTACTGAAATTCAAAGGGACCAGGCTTAGCAGTTAAAACTTGAGAATCCCTCAACTAAATCAAGGAAATTTCAATCCTCAGGAAGTTTTTGACAATATGAGAAATCAATTCTCAATTAAGTTTAGTATTCATTACATGGAGGTGTGAAAAGACTGGGGTTTAAATCTCAGTTTTGCCATTACTTCTCTGTGTTCCTAGAATGAAATCCCTTTGTTTTTCTGGGTGTTCATTTTATCATCATTAAAATGAGGGAGTTAATGATCACTAAGGTTCCAGTCAATTTACATGTCTGCAGCTCTGATCTAAAAGAAGCAAAGAAAACAAACCCTGCCTCTAAATTAAAAAATAAATTCATTAAAAAGAACCCATATCACAGAGTTGGTTTTTAGTTAAAATATCAAATGATTGGTCCTTGAATTAGGGACCCATTTAATGCTGGAGGCTATGTCCATCTTATGGTTATGTTCTGCTTTGACACATATTGGGAAACCTCTCCTGACAAAATGTACTAGTAGTTCCAACTGTAGTGAAAAGAGCCCTGGGCACAGAATCAGAAAAACTAGGTTTGCATCCTACCTTGGACACTTACTAGCTATGTGATACAAGTCTCTTAACCTTATATGAAGATTATTGAGGTGACAAACTACATTTGTGAATGGGCATTTCCACCCTTACACCAGTGACCCAGTCCCTATACCTACATTTGTAGATAAGTCCTCCCTATTACCTTTATTTATTTTTGCATGTATTTTGAAAATATTTGTATGAATATTTTCATGGTGTGCTGGTAAATGTTTAACAACCAGCTCTTGTGTGGGTGTGTGTGTGTGCATGCATGCATGCAAACAACACGCTTTTATATTTCATCTATATTATAGCATTTTCTCCATCATTTTCTTAAGTCTAGATAAACATCAAAATAAGAAATCATGCCTGTATTTGTAGCATTCGCCTATTTCTGAGGTAAATGATCATAAAAACAATCTGACATTTTTTAAGGGTCATGCTTCACTTGGCTCCATCATACACTTGAGACAAGTTGTCCTTCATTAGATTGTATATTCCTTGAGATCAGGGATTGCTTTTACTTTTTTGTCTTTATAGTCTGTCACCTAGCACAGTGTCTAGATCATTCTAGGCAGTGGATAAATACTTATCAGGTGATTCACCTTTATCTTGTGTGGTTCTTGTCTATAACTTACAGGATGTCTGGCATAGTGGACCCATCCCCTTCCTCTGATTCTTTTAACATTAAAACTAGAGTTTTACATTGCTTCTGAAATGGAGTTACTTTTTCAAAGAAAAAAGTTATAACCACACATTTTTCTTTTCTAAAACTGAGTTCTGAGCTCATTGAATCAAGGAAAACAAACTCTTGCCTTTGGATTGTTCATTTTTCCATGAAAGTGGAAGAGGCTTAAATAAACAATTTCTTCCATCTACTCAACAGAACTGACCCCCCCCAAAGAATTACCCTATACCCCACAATCTAGAACACTTCCCTCTTTATATCCTCCCTCTTTTCTAGTGGGCTACTCTTACTTTGAAATGTAATTCAAAATGCTAACACTTTAACCAACTTGATATCATTGGAAAATTTAATACAGAGGCCATAATACTTTCACAATCTTCTCAGAGTCAATGTCACATCATTTGTCTTCTGAATTTCACAATCTAAATGTCTCACTTCAAATAACTGTGACAATGGAGATATTATAATTTCATTGTATCTATTATATTTATTACTTATCTGACATAGATGGAGTATAGGCAGTACATTTGTTTCTAATATCTAACGTTACAGGGAAATATGGAAAATACCTATAATTGGTCAAAACGAAATAAATGTTTTCTAGTTCAAGTTTCAAGTTGCACAAAGTAGTTCATATGGGAGACAAATATATTAGGGGCACATGACATATGACCCATAACTCTTTCCCCAGGAAAGAAAAAAGTAATGGAATTTTCTGGTACTTACTCAGCTGGAACACCACCAGACAAACATTCAGGTGTGCTAGTATATTCCACCCTGGCCAGCTCTGCTTTAATAGTCATAGTGCAATTAAAAAAAAAAAGCAAAAGTAAAAATCCCTTCCCACCCCCAATATATAACGATTGCCATTTGGAGCAATATACAAATGATGTACAGTTCTGGAAAGTTCTCAGAAATTTACTTCCCAGTATTTGATATTTTTCCTTGACTTTAGCTTTCTGGAGCATGCTTCTTAGTTTTTCTTTCAAATATTCTTGCTTCTTGGTTCAATGCCATTTCCTCCTGAATTCAAATTTCCCAGACGAGGAATGCTTTCACAGAGCAGCATTTCTGCCTTTTGGAGCAGGTTGGTGAACAAAGAGCCTACACCTCACTTTGTCTGGAAAATTTTAGTAAACCTTTAGCCCAGGACAGGACACTTCAGATAAGATAGTAAAGGAAAAGAAGTATATCTCAAGTTCCAAAGAGCAAGTTATTCATTCACACGGGGAATGCTCAGGGACATGATAAGCTTCTACAATCATTGACACTCAGGGGATTAACAAATTTTAAAATCTTTTCTGCTTTTGCTATGACTCATAATTCAAGGTACTTCTGAAATTGTAACCCAAGCCCTTTGATTCCAAATTCGGCTAGTTAGTGTAAAATTTAATGAATGCTCCTTCCTTCCTTCCTTCGTTCCTTCCTTCCTTCCCTCCTTCTTTCCCTCCTTCCTTCCTTCCTTCTTTCCCTCTCTCCCTCCCTCCTTCCTTCCTTCCCTCCTTTCTTCCTTCCTTCCTTCCTTCCCTCCTTCCTTCCTTCCTTCATGCCTCTTCTAGTAAAGAAATCATACACTTTTCTCTTTAAGAAAGCTGATTTTAATGATTGTCTTCATTTCCTTGCCGTTTTCTGTGTGCTACACATTCTACAATCTGGCCTCTGACCTCATCATTCACCTGAAACTGCTCTCTCCAGGTACCACTGATGTCTTAGCTGTGTAATCAAATGGCTTTTTCTTAATCTCCATGCTTCCTGACCTCTCTGCAACCGCTGACACTGTTGATAACCCTCTTCTCTTGGATACACATTCTTCTCTATATTTTCATGACATTGCTGTCTCCTGGTTCTCCCACCTATATGACGGCTACTCAATCTCAAATCTAACTTCCACTCAGCTGCCAAAGTATTGTCTCTAAAGTTCAGGTTTCACTATGTCACCCTCTCCCCAACTCATTAAATTTCAGTGGCTCCTCTTACCTTCAAGATGAACTAGAAAAATATCTGATTTTTAAAGATCTTACCATTCTGAATACTTCCTACTGTCCTAAAATCTCCTTTTCTGATCCATTGGCAGTGGACTTCTGGCTATTCCTCACACTTGCAATACTCCACCTCCCAATTTTCTGCCTTTTTGCTAACAACCCTCATATGCCTAGAATGCCCCCTCTCCTCATCTTTTCATCCTGGCTTCCCTGAGCTTTCTAGAAGACTCAATTTTAATTCTATTTCCTGTAAAAGAGAGAATTCTGGGTACTTCCAATGCTAGTGCCTTCCTTCTAAGATTACCTTCCCTTTACACTGTATATATCTTAAATGTAGACTTTTTTTTTGCATATTATCTCCCCAAGGAAACGTGAGTTCCTTGACGGCAAGGATTTTGTTTTGCCTTTCTTTGTATCTCTACCACTTAACACAGCATCTGGAATGTGTTGAATAATGCTTGCCAACTGATTGATACTTAATTTGAATGACAGACAAAAATATTCCTACAAACATTAGGTAAAAGATTTCTTTCATATAGAAATATGTTCAATATAATTTACACTGACCTATAAAGCATTTTTTCTCACTGATTTGACTTTTCAAATGTTTTAATAGAAAAATAGATCAACTCTTACAATATTAACCTGTTCTCACTTTAAGTTAATGTCCACAGTAATATTTGCAAATATATTTCACACAGTTAATATATCTTGAAATATAATTTTGTGAAACCTTCTAAATGAAATCAGAGAAACACTACTGTAAAAACTTGCCTGGAAGCAATGATTTAAAAACAGTTGTGTGTGTATTGATATTTATATGGCGCATTAAAGCTTGTGAAATACTTTATGCATGTTAAAACTTCCCAACAGCTATATGAGATAGATACTCCAAGGAGTATTTCTGTTTTATAGATGAAACTGAGGTGCAGAAAGCTCAATGAACTTTTCTATTGTCATAAATCTAGCATTAGTGGAATCTGAACTCAGGTCCTCCTGACTTGATGTCTAGCACTCTATCCACTGTGTTTTCACACCACTCTCGACTTGCAAAAAACTTTCAATAATGACAATTCATATTTATGTCATGCTTTTACAAAGCATTTTATATTCCTCTGAACAGCCCTATAAGATCAGGAAATTCCACAGTACTCAAACAATTTTCATTTGCAAAACCTACTTGGAATATATCAATAAAACAAATGCTATTTTTCATGAGTACCCCTTCCCCCTCACCCTTTTCTTTTCATATAAGACACTCTAAATTTGTCTAAACTTGAACTTTTCCTTAATTTCTCATGAACCGTTTTGTCTTGTACGGTAAAGCAGCATCCCAGAGATAAACGGCCCCCGTACAACACTGTTTTTGTTATCTCCAGCTACACATACTTTATACTCTTCAATCAATCAAGAACTAATTAACTGCCTACTATGTGCCAGGGAATACCAAGACAAAACTAAAACAGTCCCTCCCTCAAGGAGCTTACATTCAAATGAGGGAGACAACATATACATATACAGTATATATACAGTATATATAACAAGACACATGCAAGGCGGATACTAGGTAACCTTGAAGGGGAAGGCTGTATAAGCTGTGCAAATTAAAAGACACTTCATGCAGAGGTTGGAGATTGAGCAGAGTCTTGGAAGCCAGGGGTTGCAAGAGGCAAAGGTAAGAAGAGAGAGCATTCCAAGACAGACACTTTGAAAGTCACAGGGATGAGAAATGGAGTGCTATGTTCAAATAACTGCAAGTAGACCAGTATGATTAGATTGTAAAGTATGTAAAAGAGAGTGTTGTTTAAGAAGGTTGAAAAGGTTGGATGGGGTCAAGTTGTGAAGTGTTTTAAATGTCAAACAGAGAAACTGATATTTGATCCTAGAGATAAGAGAGTTCAATCTACTGCCACCTACCAAGCCAATCAAGACATGCCCCAACTCTGAGACACCATCATTCATCCTCAGGGAAATGCGAATGGGTCAGCAGTATTGAACTGAACTGTAATTTAACTTATCACATCTTCATCATTCTTATCTTCTTCCTATATTCTGTACTCCTAATTCCTTCTACTGATTTCTTGAGATCTGGTAAACATATACCTCAGTATCTCAAATGCAGCATAAGATTAGAAGCTGTGACGTCTGAATATTATGCATAACAAGCCATATTCTGTAGCTATATTAACAATGAAAATATTCAAGAAATTATCCCGTACTAGCTTTAAAAAAACTATTTAAGCGAAAATGACCCATGCCTTTAACTATAGAAAAGAAAAAAATGAAAATTTTCTACTGCCTCACAAGTTCACAAAGAACTTTCCTAACAGGTGTTTAGACTTGGATCTACAAGGACTTTACTATTATTTCTGGTATTCAAATTGGACTCATTAGTGTTATTTGATTAACATAATTAAGGAGTATTAAGACTAGAGAACAGAAACAGATCAGTTCTTAATCATATTATTCCTGACCACAATGGGAAAGATGGAATTGACTTCCCTTTTATTTCTTCCTTAATATAATCCATATTAGAATATATAACCACTAAAGCATAAACAATCAGAGTTTTTAAAATCTTTAATTTTAGATTTTTTTCAAAATCATTTTTACTAGGTAAATGCAGGCAAGAGAGCAGTGTGTAGGCAGGAAACTACTGTTCTGAATACAACACTGATGCTGGATTATAAGCAACCTAAGTACAGTTCCTCATTTATCTTGGTGAATCCTAACACTGTGCCTTGTACTTTACTGGTATTCATTTAGTGCTTGTTAACTTAAATTGATTTACCTAGTGGCCTATACTACCGTGAAATAGAGAAATCTTTAGAGGACAGAAATATACCAGGAAGCAGCAACCCATGGATGATTTTTTTTCCTGTCATTTGAAAAGTTTTACATATTCAAACACTTCTGATTGGATATGGGCTTCCAAATATATCTTTAAAGAAGACCCACCCTGTTTCATTCTATTTCCTTTACATTCCTTTAAACTGGAAGTAAGAGATCTTTCCCACCAAACTCTCACGTATTCCAAGTCTATGCAAATTCTTCTTCCATGAAGAAGAAAACAACGGCAATTTATAAGTAACCGAAGGCACTGTGATGTCATTCTTATATTGTGAGTTTATTTCTTTGCCTTCTTCCAATCTCAAGAACTATGGAAATAAATTTCAGCTAAATAGACAGTGGTTAATATTGCCTAACCCAGCCTTGAACCTCTCCCCCAACCAAGAAATGTTGGGCTAATTTCCATCTGACTAGACATGATACAAATTAGGAATATTTCTCAATTATTTAATTGCAAAAGGCTGCATCAGGAATACAGCTTTCTCTAAGTGGCATTAGGTCACTTACTATGAATAAATCACCATGGAATGCTTTGCTGTCTGACATATTTTTAAAAGTAAAATAAATTCACTTGCTTCTTTGGTTTATGTATATATGTGGTTTACTGTAATCTAAGCACATCTGGCACATGGATATACTTAATAAATGTTTGCAGATTAATTGATACTCAAAGCTTACAACTATAGCAGAAAACACTGACAAGAAATAAATGTGGGAAAAGGCCATAAGGAAAACATGGTTACATCAAACATAGTACACAAATACTTAAATGAAAAAAACTTACATGTCATCCTCCTAAGACTGCGTATTATGCTTATGTCCTTAATTCCTAGGGAAGCATGTATAAAACATTTAACATTTTCATTATTTTTATAGCTGATTCGAAGATGCTGTCATACAAATCAACTACTGAATCTTGAAACTTTTACTGAGTGCTAATTTTCATTAGACTAGACATCATGCAAATTGAAAATATTTTTCATCGATATAATTATAAAAAGACACATCATGAACACATAAGTGACTTCAGATTACTTATCATGAAATTACAGGCATCCTGAAATGAATGCTTTGCCATAAAATAAACTTTTAAAAACTAAACCAAAAGCATAACCACTTGCCTCTGTGGCTTATGTGTGTGGTTAACCTAAACCTAATTTCTATGAGAGCAGATGTAATAAGACACTTTGTTTTAGCCTTCCAAATATTGTATAACTGCATATCTCTCCATTTTCCATCAGCAATTCTGCTTGGTTTCCACTCCATGGAACATCATGCTCTCACACAGAGCACCCTGCTATTGTCCCCCCACAGACTTTTCAGCTTCCTTATGTGTGTTGCTTTCCACATTCGATTCTATGTTCCTTGAGGGCAGAGACTTTTTCTTGTTTGTAACCCCAGCATTTAGCACAGTACACAGCACGCAGTAGGTGCGCAATACATGTTTATTGAATAGAAATTTAATTGAATATCATATTTATCTATAAAGAGCTAAATGGCCCTGAATTAGAAATTAATTTTTGACTTGAAAACAATGTGAATAATTTCCTGAGTATTTAGAAATTATGACAGTGATTCTTCAATAGAGAATCCTCTAACAGTAAAGACAGTAGCTCATCCATACCTGTTCATCTAGTATAACTATTACTGATTTTGATCTTCCATAAATTCTTTATAGAAAACCTAACCAATGAACTGGCACATTCTTTATATGTCTTCTATTCTTTGAGTATCATTGCAACATTTGATGGGGCTATTTGGTACCTGCTGGGGATTTTGCTCCCCTCTAACTGGTTTACTTGCTTACTACAGCATCGTGGAATTTGAAGGGGCCTGAGAAGATTCTTAGTCCTACTGATGTCTCAACAAAAACGCTCCCTACAACAAATTATGTATCTACTGAAGGACAATGCACATTTCAAAGCAGTCCTTGCAATTTTTTGGAAACTCTAATGATTGGAAAATATTTTACACTGAGCTAAAATCTGCATCTTTGCAACTTCTACCCAGTGTTTCATTTCCTACTAGATGAAATCAAGTAGAATAAGTCCTGATCATGTAATATTAGTTTGGTTTTGCAGCTTTATGCCACCTGTATATTTGATAAACATGGCAGCTAGTGAGTATAAGAGTCAAGATATGAACCTGGGTCTATTAGTGTACTATTCTAAATCGGAATCCAATCAACTACAATATTCTCCAGATTATAAGAATTTAAGTGTTTTCCTGAAATCCAGTTATCAGGTATTTGCGACATTTGCCAGTCCATTTTAAAAAGGAAAGGAGAAGACTTGCTCTATCTCTTAGGAATTACTATTTTTTTATTCGAAAGCTTACAAACTAACAATTCAATACTGTATTCTAGAATTTTGAATAATTCATTTGATCATAGTCATAGGAGCACCTGTCTGGAGATCGCTGAGACCTTAGTCCAATCCTCTCATTCTACAGATGAGGAAATCTAGGCTCAGAGAGATGGTGACCTGCCCGACATCATACAGATAATAAATAACAGAGGCAGAGTCTGAATTCAGGTTCTCTGACTCTAAAACCAGAACGTTTCCCTACTGTATCACACTACTAATTGAGGTCAAATTTATTGGCTTATAGTCTGAAGACCTAGCTCTCTTCCTTGTCACCACAGCCATTGTCTTGGAGTGGAAAAGGAAAAAGACACTATGTGCCATGAATCCCATATTCCCTCCTTTTCCCATTTCGTATATATACAGTTCTCCTTCCCAATACCACATAGTCATGCTGGTTAGGATTTAAGGGTAATTTGTTTTTGAGGACCATTTAATTCTTCACTAGTGATTTTTAAAATTTAGAATTGGAGGAAATTTTAGAGATTATGTAGACCAAGCTCGTCACTCCACAAATGAAGACTTTGATACCCCAAAGAAGCAAGGTCACCTAGGACATTGTGATATTTACAAACCACTTTTATGGAAGCTACCATTTTTAATATGTGGCATTCTGGCATTCCAACATGTTTTCCATTAACTTGTAATTTTTACTCTCTGGAAACTGTGGTGTTTTATGATCTGCAGCCTTTTAACATCTCTGGAATACTACTGATACTAGAAAGATGGGCTTTGGTAATAAGGCAAGGCTTGCAATCATTTGAAAGCACCACACTCTCTGGACCACTCTCTCTCCCTGTTGGCTTTTGAGAGAGAAGGACAAAATGTTGTAAGCCTCTGGGTGAGGTAGCCCTTCCCAACTTGATTGCCATGTGGCCTTGAACACAGGAAATCTTCGTTTCTTTTGTCTCTGTTGTGTTTATTCTTCTCTTATCCTAGGTTAATAAATACCAGAGACAGAATAGCCCTGTTAGTGTCAAAAGACTGAAAGAGTCACCAGTTTTCAGGAACTGGAGTGCACAATGTTATTTTCTGGCAGCTAAGCCTGAAGAGAAGCCAACTTCAAAGAGGAATCTCTGGACTTAGCCCAACAATGAATATATCAGGTCATCAAAACAGTGTCTGACAAGCAAAGGGAGGACTCATCCACTGGCTATATGCTGCAGCCAGAAGTGAATTTGGTAGGGAGGAATGGTTATAGCCATTACTTTAAGCTCGAGTCCATTCTCCCTGGAGTGGTAAAGAAGTGTGCTTCTTATATTGGGGGAAAAAATGTTTTATACTGAGTATTGCTCTATCTACCCAGTAAGTAACCTACCTATTTCTAAAAGCTAAAAAATATTCAGTCCAACTCACTTTCTCCTGCTCAATTCTAGGCTCAGGTCATTTCAGTGCTTTTCCAGGAGCCAAGTCATCTATATATAAGCAGAATAATCTTGAAAGGAAGTAGGTTCCCCTTTATCAGAGGCCTTTAAATAGAAAGAGACAAAACTTTTCAGGTTTTTGTAGATAATTCTGCCTCAATTAACTGGACTCTTTGGTAAGATATTTGTATGCAGAGATCGGATGAGGACGATTTGACAAGTAGAAGCAACACTATGAGCAAAAATACAGAGATAAACAATGGGAAATTATTATGGTGGTAATATCTTCTAAAGGCATTTTCCACTTCATTACAGCTTATGTTTAGGATAATCCTCATATAGCTGGGCCACAGTGCCCCCAGGTGGTTATGTTATTGTCCAGTGAATGGCATATTTCCTTTTCTTAATGGCAAAAATTTTAAATGGGCAGCTGAGGATCTCAGTCCTTTCTCTATAAACTATCACTTTCTCTTTCACAGGATCTCAGAGTTTGAAGGTACCTCTCATCAGGCATCTAGCCCCACACATGAATGAATATCTACTACAGCATACCCAACAAGTAGTCATCCAGCCTCTGCTTCATGACCTCCAAAGCAAGGGAATAAACCACTTTTTTGAGGCAGTTTATAGCCCCTATTGGATAGCTCTAATTATTAGGATTGCCTTTAAATTAAACCTAATTTGGTCTCTCTCTGCAACTTCTACTCATTGCTCCCAGTTCAGTCCTTGGAAGACAAATAGAATTAATCTTCTTTACATGACAGCTTTTCAATTTTCTCCAAAACTTCTTTTTTTTTTTCAAGCCAAACATGCCCCATTCTTCCAAACTCATCCTCAAATGTCACAAGCTCAGGTCACTTACCATCCTAGTTGCTCCATTCTGAATACTCTCTAGTTTACTAAGAGCAGAGCCCAGCACTGAACACAATACTCCAAATGAGGGCCAACAGGGCCGAACACAATGGGACTACCACTTTCCATTTCCTGGAAGCTATACTCTTCTTAAGGCAGACCAAGAGCTGAACATTCCTATAGGAAGTCTTATGACTTAGAATGGTAAACATTAAGCTTTTCTGGAATAAGGTAGTTTTATATGATTGCTTTTTAGCTTTGTCTCATACTAACCTGTTACTCACGCTATACTTCAACCAAACTGCATCATTGGCTGTCCCCTGAATATTTCCATGCTTCCCCCTGTACCAAGTCTTTTTCTCACCACTTTTTAGCTTTAGAATGCCCTTATGCCCCCCATCTTTGTCTGCCAACATCCTTCAAAGTCCCATTCAATATGAGATCAGCTATGAGATTTTACTGATTCATAGGCTCAGAGATCTAGAGAAAGAAGGCCCTTAGGGGCCAGTTAGTCATCTAGTTTAACCCCTTCATTTTAGAAAAAAAGAAAACCAAAGGACCAGGAAGTTGTTATTTTACCCCTGGAAGTGATTGCTCCCTTATCTGAACTTATGGAACTTTATATTCATCTTATACATTTGAGACACTGTTATAATAACTAGCTCATTTTAAGGGAAAGGAACAGTAAAATGACCCCTAAGGTTCACACAGCTCCCTTCTCTTTGGCTTTAGGAAATTTACTTTAGACAAACAAGAGATGAGCCATGATCTGAGCTCCCCAGCTAAGAAAAGTCCTAACATTTAAGCAGAGCTTGGGCTCTCTTCCTAGCCTTACATTTTTATCTATCTCTAGCTAACCTCTGGTCATAGGATATAGAGTTAGAAGAAATATTAACAGTCATCCAACCCAACTTCCACATTTAATGGATGATGAACCTGAGGTTCCCAAATGTTAAATGCTTTGCCTGAAGTCATATAACCAGTAAGGGACAAAGATGGGATTGGAATCCAAGTCTCTTGAAGCCAAATTCAGAAACCTTTCCTCAGCATCATACTTTGTCAGATAAATGTGTCTTAGTCCTGTCTTTTGTAGACTCCATAGAATATGAGCCATTTATAGCTATTTATAGCAGTTAATTAATTTGGAAAAGAAGGACAAAGAAGGGAATGGAGCACTGATAAATGGGAAATTACTGGGAGCTAGACTTCTATTTCGTAAGAAACATCAATACACAGAAGAGCTGACAACCTGAAAGATCACTGGTGCTGGTAAGGGTGAGGAGATCAGGAGCCAGACTGCAAGGGGCTGAAGAGTGAGAGAGGTAGGAGAGGTAAGAAGTGTAAAGAGTTTTGTGTTTATTTTGTTTCTTTATGGTAGGAGTTTGACTATGAAAGAGAAATATACAATGAAAAATTGAGAAGACTGTAGGATCAGTGGAGGGCTGGGGGGTTTTTTTGGTGGTGTTTTTTTTTTTTTTTAAAGATGATAGCGTCTTAGCCCTTCTTAAATCTCAATCCTCTGATTTCTTTCCTTATTCTCCTAACAATGCAACCTTCTTTCCAAATGTTCATTTTGGCATGCACTCTCCTTGGATCTGTCTTTTTTGTATCACTGCCTTAGCTTGGAGCTTGATCAACAAATTGTACAAGTTATGAGCTATAGGAAGAAAAAGGTTTATTCTGGAAGTGTCCCCAAGGGACCAAAAAAAACAACTAACAAGTCAGGGAGGCAGTAGCAGTAAAACAACATTAAAGGTGTGAATCATCAAAACTAGGGAACCAAAAATATCCCAAGACCAGATTTATGTTATTAATCCATACACCCCCATGAGAGAAGGAAGAGAGCAGAAATCACTTGCTGACAGGGGTCCAGAGCTGAGCAGACCCCAGAAATGTGCTCTGACGATACTTTGCCAAGAAAGCAGAAGCTGTCAAGTTTATGTAAGGCTGAATTTAGGTATACCACTGTGTCCTATAAAAATGAACACTGGTATAATTGGTGATTTTATAGCGTCTAGTCTCAGAGCAATAAACAATAACCTAATTACTTTAGAAAACAAAATCTCCCCTGGAGACGTCTTGTTTGGTTCCACAAGTCTGACCACACCACTCTCTTGTTAAAGAAACTTCAGGGGGCTCCCTATTGCCTCTAGGATGAAAAAACTGCACTAAACTAAACTTTTCAGCTTGGCATTTAAAGGCCTTGACCTGGCTCCAGCTTATTTTCCCAGACTTATTTGATATCACTCCTCTTTCCCGTTCTGTGCTCCAGCCAAATGGGAGTACTTGCTATTACCTGACCTAAGTCTTTCATCTGTTGCCCACCTGCCTTTGCTTTTGCACAAACTGCCCCTTGCCCAGCAGGCCTGGAATGCAATCTCCATTCACCTCTAACTCTCAGAATGTCCAGTTTCCTTGTAAGTCCAGCTTATGTGGCATCTACTACAGGAAAACTTTCCAGATCCCACTGGTTGCTAGTATTTCCTTCCTCCTCCAGTCATCATGCATATAGTTTTATCACTGAAATAGCATTTAGGCTCCCGAGGCCAGAGACTGTTTTCTGCTTTGTCCTAGTATCTCCAGGACCTGGCACAGTCCTTTGCATACAGTAGATGCTGAGTATATGCTCCTTAGATCAGACTGGATGTAAAAGTGGAAAAAAGTATATAGGCCACACATAATTCACAAGGTTTTCCACATTTTTGCCACAGTGTGGATTAAATTTAATTGGATATTGTTGAGTCAAACCAAACGTGAAATTTAATTACTGCAAAACTATTAGAGTATAATTCAGTAACCTATGTCAGAATGCTGACATTGCTATGAATATAAAAATCAAATTTTTGCCATAATGTTTCCTAATTAATTGGACCAATTCTAGCTTATACTGTATATCAAAACCTTCATGGTTCCATCATTGGAGATAGTCTTTCCTCATTGATACCAATCACAACTTCTCCATTCCTTACACATGGTTTCCTGAGTTGCTGGAGTCAAATAATTTTAATCACTTGGTAACTAAGCTGCTGGTGATGAGTCTGGCTGAAGTTAGTAAGACTGGTCCCAAACATCCCATCTGCCATTGAACTTGCATTTGAACCCTATCCAGCTTGGTAGGACTTGCAAGAGCGTGTATCCTGATGACACAGCTAGTGAGAACCCAGGATTATTCCAATCCACAATGAAATATCAAAATGGCAGAGATATATGTGTGTTTGACTAGAGGACCTCAATGAGTTTAAGAGAAAGGATTTAGAAAGCTGCCCACATCTGGCTGGCAATGTAAACCCAGGAACGATCAAACCTTTGCTGTTCATTCATTCCTTGGCATAATGTGCCCTGCTTTATAAATAGTGATAAAAAAAAGAAAGGGTATGTAGAAAAGAGTCTAGGACTTTAAAATAGGCGGGCATCATACAGGTGATACACTTCAAAATGAAAGAAAAAGAAAGAACAGGTGGGATGACTGATTTCAATCCAAGTCATCATTCTTCCCCAGGGTAAGTCAAGAGGAAAGGAAGATTTTTTATTCCCCTTGGTTCTGCACTGTGAGCCCAATAGCTTGATTTTGTTATCACCATAGATTGCTGTAACGTAGCTGCACTATAATTAATTCTGTAGAGAATTATTATTTCTGTGGAATGTATAATGTGCAAAAAGAGAAGTACAGAGTAAAATTTAAGTATAGACACTGCAGCTGTGGTATCTAGAGACAGGTTGCAAGAATCAGATTTTATTGAAAAAGCCCTATTATTGAACATTTCTAGTACACTTCCCAAAAGAGCATGATGGATTATTTTTAAAAGGGAAGTAGGTAAAAGTTATATGTAATTTTTGTTGTTCAGTCATTTTTTTAGTTGCGTCTGTCACTTCATGATACATTTGGAGTTTTCTTGGCAAAGATATTGGAGTGGTTTGCCATTTCCTTCTCTGACTCATTTGACGGATGAGAAACAGCAAAAAATGACTTGCCCAGGGTCGCTCACCTTGGAGGTGTCTGTGGTCATACTTTAACTCAGGAAGATAAGTCTTCCTGACTGTAGGCCCCATGATCTATCCACTGTACCACCTCCATGAAATAATAATGCCTAATAATAATTAGTATTTACATAGTGTGTACTGTGTGACAGGTAGAGTTCTAAATGCTTTCCAAATATGATCTCATATTTGAGCATTCTGGGCTTTCTGGGGTCTGCTCTGTCTTTTATAAGAAACTGAGGCAAACAGAGATTAAGTGACTTGCTCATGGTCACACAGCTAGGAAATGTCTGAAGCTGAATATTAACTCAATTCATCCTGACTCTAGGCTCAGGACTCTGTGCATGGGGCCACATATGTATATATGTATGCATGCATGCATGCATGTATGTGTGTATATGCGTGCACGTACGTATATATCCTTGAAGTAATGACAATAGTAACAAAATAATAGGAGTCTTGGACCTGGAAGGGACCTTAGATCCATCCTACAGCTTAAAGAAACCCAGGCACAAAGAGCTAAGGTGACTTTCTTAAGGTCACTGTGAACTTCTCTTGTAGTAATCAAAATATTGACTGCGAAGCAATAATTTCTCCTTTGGGGACTATTGTTTAGTGACTGGTAGCAGTTTATTCAAGTATGACATGTCTTTCAGATAGATCGCTTCAAGCAATGAATTCCATTTCCATTTTAATTGAAGATGCAGTATTTATTAACAAATAGGAATGGTATAAAATAGAAAATTACTTAAATCTTTATTCAGGTGGCATTACCTTTATCAGTGCTCCCTGAATACTAGGTGGTGAGGGGTTTCTGTTTACCTAATTCTCTGTTGTTTTGCTTAAAGGATGCATGATGACAGGGCTTTCTAATTATGCAAATGCATTCCCAGGGTGAGAGGACGGTGAAGTTCCAAATGGGGCCCATTCCTATATCAGAAGAGTACTTCTCAATGGGACTATACTTCTGAAAACTCCTTTACATAAGACCTTGGGCCCAATTTTTATAACTATAAGAAAAAATAATTAATAATTGTTAATAATATTATTAATAATAATATTAAGCAAATACAATGACCGGTTTAATCCCTAGAAAATGGAGTAAAGAGATGAAGCCAAAAGATGCACTTGGACTGTTCCTCAGCAAGGAAGCACTGTGGGCCACGGATGGCACCAAACCAAGTCTCCCTTTCTTAACAGCATTTCCTCCAGCAGCTAGTGATGATCAGATCACAAACCATCTGCTAACTCAATGAGTAATGCTTTTCAAAACCTCAGGTGCTCACCTCAAGCCTTTGGTGACCTGTTTTGAACTTGAAAAATTGTATATTAGAAGGATTTTTTTCAGAAGGTTAAGTAAGGAAAAAAGTTCTCTTTTGTCTTTCTTCCCTGAATCTGTGGAGCAATGCTAAGTGGTAGAGTAGATAGAATGCAGTGCTTGGAGTCAAGTAGACCTGAGTTTGAATCCTACTTTAGACACTGAGTTGTGCAATCCTGGGCAAGTTACTTAACTCTGATTGCCAAAAAAAAAAAACAAAACTAAAGAGCTATATAAATGCTATTGTTATTATAATTTTAATTATATTATTAAGTACCTATATGTGTAAAGGCACTGTGCTGGACACTGAGGATAGAGATGGAAAAATGGTATAGTCCTTGCCCTAAATGAACTTACATTTTATAGGGAGAAAAGGGAAATGTCCAATAATAATTATATTACAAGGCAGATGAGTTTTCAAATGTGTAGCTCTGTCATCCCCCTCTTACTTCCATGACCAAATATAAACTCCTCTTTCTGGCATTTAAAACTCCTTATAACTGCAGCTCTCCTACTTATTACTTTGTTTTTTGACATGGCCATAGGCATCTAATCTTTCTGAACTTCAGTTTCTTCATCTTTTAAGTGAGATATGGCGGATATGTGCTGATAAATATTTAACAATCGACTTTGGGAACAAATGTATCTAGGACAAACTTTTAGGTTTAATTCACATTCATAACATTTTCTCTATCACATTAAGTCTAGACATTCAACAAAACAATAACTCAAGTTCTGATCTGTAGCATTTGCCAATTTTCTAAATGTAAATGCTCATAGTGAAAATTTAACAACTGTCAATTAGGAATTGGTTCCAGTACACTCTTCTATCTACTCTGTAAATTTGTTGGTGTCAACCTTCTAAAGTTTGATCTAAGAAAGACTGAGTTAGGCTGTTCATGTTTTATTTCCCTCAAAGTGGGCAGCATACATATGCATGGTGCTGCAGTGTTGGAATTGAGTTCATTTTGGGGTGGGGGAGCACAGTTTATATATTTTTTTAGCAGGGGCTGATATCACCCCCTCCTCATTTACCTCTGGATAGAGGAAATACTTCTTCTATCAGACCACCCCCAACCATACCAGACCACTCCCAGCCTTGGGCTATCTAGACAATAGAATCTGTCTCTACCAAAGTCTGAGCAAAACACGATGGAGCTTTTATGCCAATGAATAAATTAAGCTTGGGTTGGGGTTTGACCAACATAAAGAGACTCAGTGTAATCTCATTATCAGTAATGTCCTTCTGAAAAAGAAACTGAACTTTGGAAAAAAAGGGGTTGGAGGAAACCCTAAATCTCCAAGATAATGACTACTAAGAAAAATCATTTTTCACATTGTGAAGTTCAAATGAAATGTAGAGAAAAGTAAACGTATTATTATTGTATAACTGTTCTGTTCTCATTATTGTTAATAGGTTCAGCTAGAAATTGTAGTGGAACAAGTCATCATTCTGCTATTTAATATTTGAACACAAGTCCTTTGACTCTACATCTGATATTCTGTTATACACTAGATATCTAGCAGAACTTAGAAATATGGGACCAGAGTTCAAGGTTCTGGGGAAGGTTCAAAGCACAGAAAAACTGCTATCAGTAGGATATAAGAATTCTTAAGTTGTACCTCAGTATATATACCCCACTTCCAACAAAACCAGGATTTCAAGATTTGTACTGTATCACTGAAAAAGATTAACGTGAGTCCGACAGTTCTTTTCATACTGCAAATATGTAGAGATTGTTCTGTGGTTGGTATAATTACATCCTAACGTATCATGTCTAGGAATCACAGTATCATGTGTGTGTTCATCCTTCGTTGCCGAAGAAGACCATGACATCAGAGAAATAATAACTTGACTTCCCTTGACTTTGTTTTGAGTCAGGGAGGGCTATTATCATGTATAAGGAGCTATGGACTATTGCACAGTAGTCCAACCAAGGTATTTGCATGTAAGCCCAATCCCTATAGGCTCACTGAAAGCATCCTTGGTATGCACCATTAGCAGATAGGACAGTGGGGATGAAATGCACTCCATCCTATTCTCACATGATTTTGAACTCCCAGCTCTATAATTTGAAAGATTTTTGTATCAAGGTGAGAGAAATGATTATTAATAACCAATAATTTGGGGAGATTTTTTTCCTCCTTCTTTTAAAGTCCTGATTTTAAAAAGTAAGAAGTTCACTCTCTTGAAGGACATTGCTGATAATAAGATTGAACTAACTTTCTAGTTCAAGACCCTGCCCTGGTTTGGGTGGGGCATACATTCTTTGAATGGATGGCCCAAGACTGGGGGTGGTTTGGGTATCAGTTTTTCTGCCCAGGGGTGATATGATGTCACTCTCAGTCCCTTATTTTAATATAGCCCCTCTCCCATTGTGTTAACCAATCAGAGCTGATTGCTGCTCCTCTTCCAAAAGAATATATAAACCCTGAATCGTCCCTATGATTGTCTGGTGTAAGAGAGATGGTCAAATGACAATCCTTTTATTAATAGCATCTTGGCTTATTAATAAAATGATTAAATTACCCTGAAACTATGTCTCGAACCTTTTCAATCATCACAAAAGAGTTTAGAAACTATGACTCTTTGGTATGGGAATATCTATTTAAATACTCTTCTTAAGTTTTCATGGATCAATTTCATGTCCAGGCAATTGGGGGCAACAGTTTGGACTGTGATGATGGAAATTTGTTGAGCTTTCTGGGATATTTTTGTTTTTTACGTGTTATATGAGGACCATGAAAGATAGGGTTTCATGTATACTTTTAGCCATTAGTTCATTTCATACTAGGTATTCAGTAGGTGATTAAATTTTATAGCTTAAGTGATATTACACAGTCTCTACCATTTCCTTCAATAAACTGTATTGATCACTAAGTCCCTCAAAGATAACCTTTCTGTAATCTCTGGTGGCAATGATCTGGCCTTGAATTGTCATCATAAATACACTCATTTGCAGAAACAAATCCACGACTCAATCATTCATTCAATGCTTTTTTGATATATTGTTGGACAAGTTTATGCAGATATTACCTATGGAGGACCTTTTAATCTTAGTTGTTTCATAAGTTCCATCTAGGGACAAACTAATTCCCATTGCATTTGACAAATCCCAAGGCATGTACTTGTTATCTGCTATGACTGCTAAGTAAAGAGATAGATACCTGTTTATTCCAAAAGGATTTATGTAGGTTTCTGATCTATTCATTATGTGTTCTAAGAATGTCTATCAATCGCCTTCCTGTCTTGGTGAGGAAGTAGTCATCTTTCTATGGCTCCCAAGGCTAACTGGCCCAATGCTTCTTTAATATTAGGATGTTTTCCAAATCTTCAAGAGTACATAGTTCTGAGAGGTCCCTGTTGAGTAGGTGTTAACTGCTTCCTGTGTATTCTTCCCATACAACTTTGATTTCAGGAAGTTAGTAAGTATCTCAAAGGATTCAGCCATATAGCCTTCACTTGAACATCTTTATGTTAGCTATTTCTTGCCTGGAGAAGACCAAGATATTTGTAGATATTACCTTCATGCAGTGATAATCTACAAAGTGACCCACAGATTTAAGCTCAAAGCCTTTGGTCTGTCATTCTCTGGTGTATGTTAAGAATTGTGCCTTCATTGAGGCTGAATGGCTTTTTGATATCACTAGGAAAAGATCAAAGAGCTGTTCAATGGGATTCACATGGTTTGAGGTCACTCACATAAATTATATGATTAATTATTTTAGTTCAACTTCTCCCTTAATTTGGAGGCCATACTTAACTCTGTTTAGGAGATATGATAATGGATCAATGGCTAATCAGAAACATAATAGGCTTAAACTGTCTCCCTGAAAAAAATGCCACATTTTATATGAATTGTTCTTGACATTACTGTTTTGGTGGTACATTTCAAATAGAGAATAGTTATTACTACTATGTCTACCTCTGCTACTGAAAACCCTTTCTTAGTAATTATTAGATTTGAATACTAGAGTTCAAATGGCCCCTTTTATAACAGGGTCAGTCCTTTGAATTCAGTCTCTTACTTTTTATGAAAAACTCAAGATCAGAAAAAGTTACTGGGGTAATCTTTACCCTGGGCTGTGTTTATATAATTAACATTTCATTTTCAACTGTCTATTAATGTAGTATATGGAATGGAATTATTTCCCATGTTTTGGACATCTTATGAAGGAAGGCAAGAAATAAAAATGTTTTCAAGTATCATTTAGGGGAAACATTTCCATCAGTCCTGATCATCAGATTTTCAGACAATGCTCCTCTCAAGGATAAAAGAAATCTTAATCAAGCTAATTAACTGCAAGGGTTGGTATTGGCAAGGCGTCATTAAATACTGACTTCTTTCTGCATAGTTACAATCAGACAGAATAGCAAAAAAAATCTTCTGGAAAGTGGGAGGAGACACGGAAAGGATAAATTATATATACATAAACACACATACATACACACATATACACATATACACACATATAGATACATAGATATAACGTATGTATACATGCATGTATGTGTATATGTATATGTATACACACATACACACACAATATATATATATATGTGTATATATATATATATATATATATGTGTATATAGTCATTTAGGAAAAAGATAACATATTTGAGTTTTAGCTCAGTCTATTTATATACCCTCAAGGTTACTAAGTAGAGGAATGGAGGAAATTGTTTCAGTTGATAGAACATAGAGCAATGGCCTGAAGCTAAGGAAAGAAAGCTTAGAATAGTTTAAAAAACACTGCAAAGTAGAATGAACAATTCAGCAAAAACACATACATGCCACAAGTGATGGAGTAAAGATATACTGGAATTAATGATTAGAAATTATCTAGGCCATGGACTTGGGCTGTCCCCTAGGCTTGGAAAGCATCCCTCTTAGAATTCTTGGGGCAATAGTCTTGCATTATTGGCAAACTCCCATTATATATGCAACAGGAAGTCACCAATGTCAGAAATGCTCCAGGCAACATCTTCTTGATGTATTCAATTAAAAAAAAAGTCTTAGTTTTTCCCTTGTTTATGATTATTTCCCACAAAAGTTTGACGTATCCTAGGCAAAGATGACTGCTAATATTTTATCTTGAAGAATAATTCCTGGTACATTTCTGTTATCCAACAAACCTACAGTAATAACAGAAAAAACAATATCAAACTGCTTATCAGCTGAATCTTTTTCATGACATTTCCCCAACCATACTTGCTGTATCTTTAACATTTTCTGGAACAATTTCCCTCCTGAAATCATCCACTGGCAGGAAGACAACTGGCTCCCCCTTACTTTTTTTCCTATGCTTTGTCATACTGACACTACAGCTTATTCCCAATAAACAGACAGACACCCTGCAAATCTTCCTCTGAGGCAAACATCAGAATTGATTTACAGTAGATCAGTAAAAGTGCACCAGTAACACGACAACTTTCATCCTCTCCCCTAGCTATCCTTTTTTCACAATGCCAGGCTCCCCAGTATCCTGAGCAGAAGCAATTCCAAAGTCTCAGAGAAATGAGGTTGGCCACTTGACAGGACGATTCTTTCCCTGATCCACATTTAGATATAGAACATTCACTTGTATCTCACTTTAAAATATTAAAAAAGAAGGGATTTAATAAAAATGTATAACAGGGAACTGACCAATGAGAAGGCAGAATTTATGAGCATGCACAGTATATTCCGCTTTATGAAATTTTCCATGTGGAGTTTGGAACATGTATAGCTATTCTATGACTGTTCCCAATTGATTTGCTGGTTACCTTTCTGATTGGCTGCTGTATTAGAATTAGTTTTGCATATAAAAGATTCCCAGTGGGACAAATCAAATTATTTCCTTCCTGGTTGCCTTCAAGTGAGGAAATGGTAACTGCTATAAGCCTTGAGGTAGGGAGAATAAGCTTGATAAGAAGCCATGGTCCTATCATGACTTCTGTCCCTGGTGTGTCTATTCTTTCCCACCAGAGGTGAAAGAGTATTAGAGAAGGAATAGACTAGTCTAGGATCTTGTAAAGTTTGAAATGTTGGAAATGACAAGGTTCACAGAAAGCTGAGCACAGGGAATGGTCAATCTGTTTGAAGCAGCCCAGCAGCGGATTAACACCAAGACAATAGTTTGTACAAGTAGGGGGCAAATTTGTTCAAAGTGTATTTGGTGGGATGACTGTTTTGAAGTAACTAATTAAATTTGAGACTAATTTCCCCAAAGACTAAGGTGGTAAAGGGAAGAGCATGCCTCCTACTCTTGGGGAAAATATTTGTACTCCGTTTTTGATAAAGATTCTCAACAAACATCCCTTTGTAAAAGCTTGTTGGTATTATTCTGTGAAATTATACACAGGTTATAATCACTGTATTAATCAAGGATATGTGATATATTAACCAACACTGGGTAACTGATTTTGGGGAAAACATACAGGAATGGGGGCTTGAGTCAACAGCATTAGAGAAACAACCCAAATTCTCAGGGATCTCCTTGGTATTGTGAGGGAAAAGTATAACCAGCCTTTTTCTTGGGGAACCTGAGGAGAACTCAACATTGTAAGTGGGAGTTGGAAAAAGAACCCCTAGAGTCTATAAGAACTACATATGAATCACACTGTTAAGTAGAGAATCATAAGCTACCAATAGAAACTTTGCTGAAATAAATAACAGATAAATTTTCATAAGGGATGTTTTATGAGATAATTGCTATCTAAGGACTTTTAATAATAATTTTAGATATTGTGTAAAATATTAGTACTGTATTTCTGTATTTACTCACTTATAATCATCATCCTCTGAAGCAAAAAGAAATATTAAATGGGTATTTGCAAAAAGTGCTCTACTAAGAACTCTATAGACTGAGTGAGCTAGAACTGGCTCAAGAAAAGTTTACAGTCTAAGACATTTTTAGTATGATGCTGGCAAATACCAAATAACAACAGATTTGGTGGAAACTTTTGAAGAACCTCCAAATATTTTTAGTATGTATAAAGGCTTTTTTATACCTATATGCAAGGTATTTTGTAAAATAGTATCTCAATATTTCACAGACAGAAATCAGATTACTCCACTCGTTATTAATATCCATTGTCATACGTATCAGAAGTAAGGATTAGACTTTATCAGTGATCAAATATATACAGTGGTTACAGGGTCACCCTTACTAGTCTTCATCTTAACCTAGGACCCATAGAATCTCCCCAAAGATACAAACTTTTAGGTTTTTCATGATTTGTCTACCTTTTGGGAGGTCTTTAAGACTAAAATGAGGTGATGATTACAAATCCTGAAGGAATTCTGTCTTTAAATTGTATTTTATTATGATCTGGTACTCTAGAGTCCTATCTATAGAGTCTGGACTATCTAGAGTCCAGAGGTGCAGAATCTGCTGCCTTGAGACCACATGTGGCCCTCTAGGTCCTCAAGTGCAGCCCTTTGACAGTCCTAGAGGGCTATATGTGTCCTCAAGGCAGAAGGTTCCCCACCTTTGAATTCTAGACTCTAGGAGCAGTGTCCCACATCTAAATTTTCCATAGGAGTGTTAGGACTTCATTTAAATAAGTTTTCAATTTTCATTAGGTCATAAACATGATCATCATAGTCTTTAAAAATAATTTCTTTAGTAAGTCAAGTTTTACTTCAATTCTCCAAACACCTACTGGAACTGTTTGTTAAGAGAGTTGATATATTCTTCACTTTGCTTGGTGATAACTTTATAGAAATTGAAGGAATGGAAGAATACAGGACTCTGTTAACTCAACAAGAAGAGCTAGTTGCCAAGGGAGGAAGGCTGGGAAAGACTGGAATAAGTGACTACACAGTGTTGAAATTTATCATGAATAAAGCGAGGATTCCTGAGAATTGTCAGATGTATACCCGAGATTTCAGAGAGAGATTAAGTTAATATCTTACAGTTAAAGACCACACAGGGAAATATGACCCCAAAGGAATGAGATGGTTGTAAGGGGAAAAAAATGGACAACATTAGTGCAAACAATTGCAGTTAGGTAGGAAAAAAGGAAACTATCTGAAGAGACATATATGGATTCATGGGACACTCACTAACCAGGGCTTTAGGGAACAGCTTGGGTCTTTTCAAAGATGAAGAGAAGGTATAACAAGGAGCAGATAACTTTAGATGAATACCAAACAGTGGGATGGTTTGGTAGGAGCAGAGACAAGGATATAAAAGCTCAGCACAAACCATGAATGGTAATAAACTCTAAGGAAATAACCAAGCAGATGCTTTTAAGCTATGTTGCAAGACAGAATCAATGGATGGAGGCGAAAGATGGAGAGATTTCCATTTGATATAAGGAAATACCCCTCCAAAAAACCAATACAAACTGGAGACATCCCATCGTTTGAGGTCTTCAGCTGCAAACTAGATGGCAAAGCCAACAAAGCTGTACCTGAAAGAGTATTCATTTAATTCAGAATCGGAAGATCTGGGCCCAAATTCCAATTTTACATGTTACTACTCCTTACCTATAAATTGAAGGGGTTAGAAAAAGATGGGGCAGCTAGATGGCAAAGTAGCTATAGCTAGGCCTTGAGTCGGGAAGACTCAATCTTACTGAATTAAAATCCTACTTTAGACATTTCCTAGTTGTGTCATCTTGGACAAGTCATTTAACCATGTATATGTCAGTTCCTCATCTGCAAAATGAGCTGGAGAAAGAAATAACAAAGTATTCTAGTAGCTTTGCCAAGAAAACCCTAAATGAGTCATGAAGAATCTGACTTGTTTGGAAAATGACTCAACAAAAACAAAAGCCTAACATACCTTCTAAAGTCCCTTCTAGTTTGAGTTTTAAGCCCATAATCCCATGAGTCTGTCTCAAATGTATATTTTTAGATGAATTCTAAAGTCTCTTCCAACTCAGCTTCTATGACTGTATTTAATTTTAACAAAATTCTCTTTGAAACATGAGAAAATGCATTTAACTAATATTTACTCCTAAAATGCCACATTAAGTTATTGATAAGCAATGACTAAAATGCACTTCAACATGAATTCAACTGAAACATCTGAACATAGCTTTCTTAGCATATTTTTTTAGGAAGTGGCAATATGATAATTTGACAAAACAACATCATTACAAAATATATATTAATTTTATATAAAACCTAAGTTAACGCATCCACGTTGGCTATAAGCCTAAAGAATGACAAGGTATATAAATACCCTCTATTAAAGTAATATCCTCAACTACTGTGAGGCTAATTAACTTTTTCAGGGCACTAGGCACCATGTGGTAAATGACTTCCTTGGTAGCCGTAATTGATAATGGCAGTGCCCTGAAAGAGTGAATTTACCTGGCATCTTGACTACCCAGAGAACACTCTACACACCATGGAGCATCAATGGACTAGACCAGTAATGAATATTTTGTATTAGTATTAATTAGACTCTCTTATGTCTGGCTATTGAGGATCTGTGTTGGTCAACTGGATTTGATGTGGTAAAATTAGCAAATGTTTTTCAGCAAACACTTATTAAACACCTGCTTTATATGGCCATATGAACAGCTAGAGTGTTTTACTTACAGCCTAAAAATGTGGAGAGAAAGCAAAGAAGACCTCTAGCACATTGGATGGATCCCCTGCAGCAAAGTTTGGGGAAGAAATGGAGAAAGCATCATTGGAAGGAACTCACGAATCGATCAGGTCCTAACTCCAGTTGAGTACTTGCAAAGCAATGTACTATCTCTATTTCATAAAGACAGAAAAAGCTAAAGAGTCAAGAGACTAAATAGCATTATAGCCAGCGCAAATCTAAAATCAGTGCTTTCACAAAAGAAGGCAGAGGCTAGCCGATGTGGACTTTAGATTTCTTTCTGTGATGAGAATACTTATTTTATCAGTTTTTAACGAAGCCTCAGGGTCATGATATTCATTCACAGAAAATAATGGAGAGATTTCTCCCTAATACAAAATAAGACCTCACACAAAATACATGCAACAAGTGAATTTTATTTCCTTTTGCTTTCCATTTTATGTCTAAATGCAGTAGATGTTTTAAAATCTTCAAGGAAGTCATGCTTATTCTCTGATAAATATATCACCACAATTCAGCAGTAGCCCTTGATGACAAAATTCAAAAATGCATACATGTCCTATGATCATGAAGAAATAAATGCCTGGGATGCTGCTGCTGTTAATGATTTTCAGGATGCTTCCCTGTGTAAATGCCTTCTTCCTTCCTAATAATATTTCCATTCTGTGATCTTTGCTTCTGAGAAGACCACTTCCCACCTATCCTTCCCCAGCCCCTCAAAGCTTGTTCACAGGAAGCAGAGAAACAAGTGAGAACTAACAGAAGGGATTCCATATCACTGCAAAAGTTAAGGCAAAACGTCCTCATCTCTCATGCAGTTGAGTTCCCACAATAGCCAGGTTCTCTGCATGTACCTTCAGATTGAAAGGCTCACTTTATTACCAGCTCTTCTGGTGTCTTACATCTGGGGAGAAGGGGAAGAAGGGTCTTGCTGTAAAATGCAGCCAATGAGATGAATAAATAAAACTCTGCAGATGTCTGTGGAAGCATCCTGGGGAGTAGCCAGGCCCTGTCTGGAAGAGGGACTGCAGACAGTCTATCATTAGATGTCACAGATGGGCGGGAGATGGAACGGCTGCAGTCCAGGAGGAAGGAGCTCAGCCTCTGCAGGTGTGTGATTTAATGAGTGGTTAATGGAGAGGCAGGTGTCCAGAAACAGGAAGCTCTGAGGGTGGGCTCAAGGCTAGAGACAGAGCACTCTGGGAACCTGGGCTGGGTAAAATTCTCTTGATGCTTTGCTCAATTATTCATTTATATTTTGCCTTCAAGTCTTTATTCATAAGGGCTCAAAGAATTATAGAAATATTGATGTTACTATTAAAGTCAATTATTAATATCCCTTTTCTCTTAGGGAGATAGGTATGTCAAGCAGAAAGCACGAGGAAATGACCTCTGACTAAAAATTCTTATGCTGTTTTGTTTAAAATGTTTTTATTTTGAACTTAAACACCAAGTAACCTTAGCACGTGCATGTGTGTGTGTGTGTGTGTGTGTGTGTGTGTGTGTGTATCCCAGGCTGGTCTGGGCATGCCCAGTTTGAGTAATATGGAGGCTCACTTGAAGGACCATTGGAGGTATCCAGGTTGCTTACCAAGGAATCTTCTGATCTCTTGTAACATTTTTTGATTGACGGACCATGTCTTCAAAATTAGTAATACTGCCACAGTGACTCTTCTTTTCTGCTGCCTTTTTTCTATTGTGCTCTCTTTGGCCACTCTTATCTTTTGCACCCAGAAGGTGAACATCCCAGTTTACTTTGAGTGTGGATTCCATGAACTGAACCAGGGAGAGAAGAAGGACTTGCTCTCTTTCTTTTACCCCTGGCTCTACTCAATGTTGTATGTCCACCCCAGTTTCCCAGGAGCCAGAGATGATCTCCAGGGATGGGGAGTTCAATCCATGTTGGCCCTGGAGTCAGAAATGCAGGTGAGGGTGAAGCCTTGAGAAGCCAGGGTGTCTGGGACTAGAACCTGAAGCAGGTGTGGAGCTGAAACTTGGATTGTGCTCAATAGAAACTGAGCTAAACTATCATTCTAATCCCATTCTCCTCCTCAGAGACTAAGGTTGTAGAAAAGTGTGTGTGTGTGTGTGTGTGTGTGTGTGTGTGTGTGTGTGTGTGCGTGCGTGCGTGTGTGCGCGTGCTGGGAAGGGGAAAATGGGAGAGAGAAGAGAGTGAATTATACTTCTCGTGTTGAAGGGAGTAAGTTTGTATGTTTGTAATTATACCTTCTGAAGAAAATATTTCTGTATAAAAGCTAATATTTTATGTGGCTAGACGGAACTAGAGATATGGGGCATCCACCCCTACAACTGAGGGAACACCATTGGCTAGGGATTTAGCCATTTTCAGAGAATCTAGATACCCCTGATCCTCCTTTAGGTTACTGGAGAACCCACCCAAGGGGAGGAATGAAAGCTAGCAAACCTGGACTTCAAGGGGTGGGGTTGAGGAGAGGAGAGGGGGAAGGAAAGAAGGAGAGAGAAGAGAGAGAGAGAGAAAGAGGGAGAAGTTTGTATTATACCAGGTAGAAAAAAAAAAGAAGATTGTTTATGAAACTGTGAATCTCCTTTAAGTTTGGCTTACTTTTCCTTTTAAGGAAATTTATAAAATGATTTTATAAATAAAATTTATAAAATAAATGCAATATGTCTCTTTCAAAGCTGTCTTGTTTATCTGTGTTTCCTTCTGGACTTCCTTCTGTTCTCTTCTATGCTTTAAAGAACAACAAATTTCAAAGATCTTTTCTTTTTGCCACCCTATTGATATCCCCCTTCTCTCTCTCATCTCTTCCTCAAATTGAAAACAAAAACAAAACCAAACCCAAAATTCTTGTAACAAATGCACAGTCAGCCAAAACAAATTCTCACATTGGCCGTGTCCAAAAATATGTTTCATGATCCACATTGATTCTGACACCTTTCTATTAGATGGTAATTTACATGCTTGATCATGAGACCTCTGAAATTGTGATTGGTCATTATATCCATCAATCAGACATTTTGACTTTCAAAGTTGCTTTGTTTTTTTTTTTTTTTACAATGTCATTATTGTATAAATTGTACTCCTGGTTCTCAGAAACCATCATTCCTTATGGTACAATAATTTTCCATCCCATTCATATGCCAAAGTTAAAAGAGTTGTTGTTTCTTCATACAAGTTCATGTGTGGGTGTGGTGGGGAGAGAATTAAGTACATGATAACAGCTAGTATTTATATTTATGAAGCATTTTCTTTATGTTATTTCATTTTATCCTCACAATAATCCTATGAGGTCGGTACTATTCCTATCTACATTTCCAGATGAGGAAATTGAGGCTTAGAAAACTTAACTGATCACAAAGCTAATCAATGTATCAAATAGGATTTGATTTTAGGTCTAATTGACTCCGAGTGCAACATTGTATCTAATGAGGTACCTAGTTGCCTTGATGGAATCATACATTGTATTTGGTATAAACAAACATGGATAGGTTTTCATTTCTGGGATCTAGACAAAAACTATTTCATATAATAAGATATCATGCTGACATTTATCAACATGATGAAAAACTTCCTAACAGTTTATCTAAAAATAGAATGTGCTACCTCTGGAAGTAGTGAGCTCCTCATTACTAGAGGCTAGATGCCCATGAGATGTGAATATTGTAGAGAGGGAAATGGTTTAAGTAGTAATTAGACTAGATGGCTTCTGAGGATCAGTCTAAAATCTGCTGGTTTCCAGGATAAACATTATCCTCTAGGCTGAGGTTTCTTAACCTAGGGTCCCAGGAGTCCAAAATGGTCAACAGAATTGACTTTAGGGAGGGGGTAAACTTCATTTACACTAACTTTTAGTTGAAACTTAACATTTCTTTTCATTTTTAATATAGGCAACAAAGTACAGTAGTATTAAGCTTTACTAGACTACCTCAGAGACCTATGAACAAAACAGATTAAGAACTTAACATGCTCTGTTCCTCCATTTTACTGATTCCAGTTTTCTAACTGGACTTATGTATAGGGTAGCCTTAGGGTCTGGAAATAAATAGACCAGATAACACTCAGTGGAAAACTGTGCTTCAAAGAGGTTCACTGTAGGTTTGCTGTTGTACAGTCATTTCAGTCATGTCCAACTCTTTATGACCCCATTTGGGGTTTTCCTGGCAAAGACGCTGGAGTGGTTTATCATTTCCTTTTCCAGCTCATTTTACAGATGAGGAAACTGAGGCAGAGTTAAATGACTTGCCCAGAGTCACATAGCTAGTAAGTGTCTGGGGCCAGATTTGAACTTAGGAAGAGGAGTCTTCCTGACTCCAGGTCCAGGTTCTTTACCACCTAGCTGCCCACTTAGTAGGAGATAGGAATCTTTAAAATCTGATCTCTAATTCAGTATCCCTGAGCACTACCAACTCTGACATAATTTAAGAAAAATAGGTTCATCTGTTTTCTTCTGTTCCAGTTTCCTGATATCTCAGAGCTTACAAGTTATAAGTGAAGGAGGATTCATCAACTGATGTTTGTCTCAGTGGGGCAATGTGTTTAGGATCCCGTACCTTCCTGTTCTCCACCAGGGGATAAAATCCCAACCTACCAGGCCCTTTTCCCAGAGTCTCATCCTCTAGCCTCAGACTTGTAGCTAGCTCTAGACTTTCTTTGCTGTGTGGTAACCTTCCTCTTCCTTCCTTCTGGACCACAGTGGGGAAGCAGAGGGGCCTAGAGCTGGTTCTGACAATCTGCAGGTCACTTCCATTCTGATCTACAAAGTGAAAGCAGGGAAGAGATCATTCCTGGGCCCTGCAACCTAAGTAGTAGTTGATTTTCAAGTAACATTAAAAACAATTCAAACTAATATATAAAGAGAAAGGAAATGAAGACAAAAAAAGTCTTCAGGAGGCATATATTTTCTCCTTCAATTTAAATTAGCTTAAGATCTTACTTTAACAGAAGGAACATTCCTCAGTTAATTTCTAGCACAATTTTTAATCATTTATCAATCAAATTATCATTTATCAAATTTATCAATTTCTCTCAGAGAATTTATTAGGTATATGCTGAGTCCCCCACAGCAGTTAGATATTGTGGGGGAAAACAAGAGGATGGAAAATACACAGTCCCTCAAGCAGGATTCTTGAGAACTGAAAAGGAAGCATGCTACCTAGGCATCTATATGGTATACCTGGAGTCAGGAAGCCCTAAATTCAAATCCAACCTTCGGCACTTAACTAGCTATATGACCCCCAGGGAAGTCACTGAACCTCTGCTGCCTCAGTTTCTTCAACTGTAAAATGGGAATATAACAGCACCTATATCACAGGACTATTGTGAGGATCTTATAAGGTAATATTTGATAGTGATTAGTACAGTGCCTGGCACATAGCAGCTATGATATAAATCCTTATTTCTTTCCCCTACCTACTTCTTGTCATTGAGGACATGCTGCACTCAAACCATCTCTTCACCTCTGGATAAGCCCATCAGCCTTGAATTTGAGCTCCCTCCACTACAAGATGAGCAGATTAGCATAGACAGCGGAAAGAATATTGGATTTGGAGTCAGAGCACCTGGGTTCGTATCCTAGATCTGCCACTTATATCCTGTGGGACCTTAGGAAAATCATGTATAATAGTAATAATTAACAGTTAGCATTTATACAGTTCCTATTATATGCCAGATACCATGCTAAGCCTTTGACAAACATCTCATCTGAGACTCACAACTTCCCTGAGAGATAGATACTATTACATCCCCATTTCTCAATGAGCAAACTAAGGCCAATGTAAACGTCTGAGGTTGTATCTGAACTCAGGACTTCCAAGTCCGGTGCCTTCTCTACTATCTGGCTTCCTCCCACTCCTTGCTTTCAGGGTTCTTATTTCTAAAATGAGAAGACTTCGCTAGATCTCTAAGCACCCTTTTGGGGCTAATTATCTGATCCTAAGGTTCTTTCTGGATCTAAATCTCTGATCCTCTTATCCTAAGCCTGAGAGAAGCCAAAGTATAAAAGCATTTATATGGAATTATGAGATTTACAAAGTACTTTCCTCACAAACTTTATCAGGCAGGTAGTACAAAATTATTCCTGTCTCCATTACATAGATGAAGAAAGTTCAAAGATGGTAAGTAGCTTGCCCATGGACATGATTTCAAACCTAGGTCTCTAGATTTCATGTTAGAGCATTCTTTCCAGGACATCATTTTCCTCTCTGAAAAAAGTTTCCAACCTCAGTATTCCTCAGTGGGGGATGAAGGAAGAACACTCTAAACTATAATTCTACATTCTCAGTTTTGTTGCTTCAGTATTTCTTTTGCTTTCAAGTCCTAATGAAGGTGCTTTAATTCTCTGGAGAAATCCCAAAGAAACCTCATCCTTGAAAATCTAAGGGAAAACGAGTAGTTCCCAGTACTTACACACTGCATTCACATCTCCAAAATCGTACCACCTTTGTCTATAATCCCTATGGCAGAGGAAGGCCACAGACTTTCGTTTATGCAAACTGAAAAGAGCAAGAAACAAGCTGCAAGGCATACCAGCTAGATTTACAGGACTCAGCGCACTTCTGCTCCATAGTTTCCCAGAAAGATACCTGGTCAATTAGCATCTAAATTTACCAAATGGTATCTTTCAGGAGTGCTGAATATTTTATGTTGGTAAAGCCCCACAGATTCTTAGGAGCCACAGAGGCACTAAAATTAACTGGGAATCCTATAGCTTCCAACCATCTCAGAGTAAAATCCACCAATGCAGGGCACTTTAGGATAGAAAACGCTTGCATAGAATATTTAGTAAGTAGGGAGATAGCAAAGTTAATTTGCTTGTTATGTGGAAGTGGAGCTATTTGGATGCATGGAGAGAAAAGAAGGTGCTTTGTATCTCTTGTTCAGCTCATCAGGCTTTCAGTTCTTTCTTTATTGATTTCAGTACTGCATTTAGACTCCAGAAAGACACTTTTAAAGGGTGACCCCAGAGACCACATGTTAGAACAGTCTATATAGTGCCTTCTTCCATCTAGGGTAATTATTGTTTTGAACACTTTTCCCCCCAGAAAATTGCTGTTGTTGTTGTTGAGGAAGAAATGAGGAAGATAAAATCTCTGTAACAGGGAAATAAAAGATCAGGATGACAAAGGTGTTTTCATAGGCTCATATATTCAAGGCTGGAAGGGGCTTTAAAAGAACACTTTAAAAATGAGGAATCGCAGTTTCAGGGAAATTAAGGGACTTGTCCAAGGTCATAAAGGGAGTATCAGAAATGGGATTTTGAGCTAATGTTTTCTGACTTCAGAAGCAGTGTTCTACACTGAAAACAATTGGCTTAGAAAATTGACAATGCCTGCAATCCAATTTATAGTTTCACCTTTTAATTTTATAGTACATAATATATTAATAATAATATATAATATAATAATTTTAACTCCTATCTTACCCCAGGTTTTGGGGCTGGGGTAGGTATGTGTGTGTGTGTGTGTGTGTGTTCATGCTTTGTTGCGAAAGAAGACCACACCATCAGAGAAATAATGATATGACTTTCACTTGACTTTGTTTTGGGTGAGGGAAGGCTATGCAGGTCACCAGCCTCACTTCTCCTCCAAAGCCATCTGAATCCAGTGACCAGATATTCATCAAGATGACTGGAGATGACCCAGGATGAGGCAATTGGGGTTATGTGACTTGCCCAAGGTCACACATCTAGTGAGTGTCAAGTGTCTGAGGTGAGATTTGAACTCAGGTCCTCCTGATTCCTGAACTGGTCTCTATTCACTGCACCACCTAGCTGCCCCTCTGGCAGTAGGTATATTGGAGGAGAAGACAGAATCAGGAAGGAGCTCTCTCTGTAGGTGTTAGTGGCCTAGCTTCTGAAGTTGACTCATGAGTAGAAAAAGTACAGGTGAAACTCCCTTCTTTACCTCTCAGAAAGCCATTGGATCTCCTTCAGTGGCTCTGTGGTCTCTCTAGGTGCCAAGCAGAGGGCCCTATCTGGAGGCTGACTCAGACTCCTGATGTCATGGTATTGGGATCTCTGAAGAAAAAATGCTAATTGCCAATTTATATATCTATCTGCCACATATGTAATATATATAATATATATATAATTATAAATACCAATGCTAATTATCAATCATTCTGCAACTTATAGTCTAAAAATATAAGTCTCCAGGCATTGAATGATTAAGCAACTTGTCCTGCATCACACAGTCGTTATATTTTTAAGGTGGAACTTGAACCTGGGCTCTTCTACCTCAGATCTTTTCTTTATCCATTAGATCATTGCAACTTTTTATTTTAAACTACTTGCTTACATTGTCCAAAGAATGAACCAGGTACTGAGGTGAATGAGTTAATGAATCAGTCAATCAGCAAGCATTTTTGAAACACCTAAGTGTCATACACTGTACTGAGTGCTGAAAATATAAATAGAAGAGACATGCCTACCATCAAGGAGCTTATACATTCTAAAAGGGAAAAACGACACCTAAAAAGGCAGATGAAAAGGATGGAAGGGAATGAATAAGGTCAATTTATTCTACCAAAGTTGCTTGAGTTCATGGCAATATCAGCCTCTTAAAAGAGTAAAAATCTTTTTTTCTCACTTAATATTTTCATGCTCATTTAACATTTTAACAGCAAGAAAATTATTTGCAAAATAGAGGTAATCAGCGATAGTGACTTACATAAACTAATTCTTTACTCAGTTGGCATGGTTGGTGGATTGGATTTCCACAAGAATATAGATTGAAAGCTGGTCCTCTGAAGCCATCTAATCCCATCTTCTCATTTTACAGATGAGGTAAATGAAGTACAGAGAAGTTAACAGATTGCTTCAAGAACTAATAATTGAACCCAGATCTTTTTTTATTCCAAATCTTACACTCTTCTATATTCACCAGTGTTCTCCTCCTAGATAACTCAATTTTATCCCTTTAAATATCACCCTGAATTTCATCTCTTTCGAACAGAAGTTTTGAAATGTAATAGAATAAATCCTCTTGAACATGACTGATCTATTTGCTATTACCACCTTCAATTATTCTGAATTTACATATTTCAAGTTTTATATTTACTTATAAGTAGGCAAGTTATTTCTTCTCAATAGAATATAAGCTCCCTGAGGACAGGGACTTTCATTCCCCACCCCCCTTCCTCACTCCTCCCTTGTATTCCTGGTACTTAACATGTTGCCTGGCACATAGTAAGCACTTACAAAATGTTTCCTGAATGAATGCCCTTGTAAATGGTGATACTGAATAAAATCTGACTTTTTCTTGATAATGCTGTTTATCACTATGAACATCATGGCACTGTACTAGAATATATTGATGTCCTCGAGGTTTCTGAGGTATGTGCTTTGGTTGCCCCTACACTAAATGACCTAGACTGCTGTGCGTTTCTCATTAGTATTCCTCGTCTCTTCCTTCACTGTCAGCTCTGACGGCTTTCTCGCTGATATATTGAGTCCTTTAGGAAGTCTACATGCTGATTTCAATATGCCACTGTGTAACCAGACTGAAGTCTGCCAGGGAAAATGGGGCAGGGGAATTTGTGAACTTTGGTAGACTAATTTTTATGTTTTAAATTAAAATATTTGATGTGTTTTGTTTTAAATAATCTTGGTTTCCAAATGCATCCTTACCCACCTGGCATGTCATTCTTTGTAACAGACTAAAAAAAAAGAAGAGTTTGAGTAAAACTAGTCAACCCATCAACCAAATCTAACAAGAAATGCAATCTGCCACGCCACAACACCCAACTTTGCAAGGAAGGGAAGGAGGTCTATTTTTTTCATCTCTTCTCTGAGCCCAAGCTGAGTCACTACAAATACAAAATGTTCAGTTTTGAATAACTTTACATGTAAATACATATTAAATCAATGTGTTTGGGCTAGAGGTGACTTTAATTTCCTCCTGTGGAGTTCAAGTACAAGGACCTTGGGAGAGCTGTTTTCCATGTTGCTTAGAAATCATCTTCATTTACTTCTGGGTTCTTATCTTATGTTCTGGGTTATATGAGGTGAATACATGGTTGAGATCAGTGGGAGTCCTGCCACTGGATTAAATGGAGCGCTACTGTATACAGGAAGCTGATCACTTGATTAACCCTTTTGACATATAGAACCAACAGATTAGTTCTGTGAGGATGTTGACTATGAACCCTTTCATCCTTTGGTTCTGCAACATGATGAGGGTATGAGGGATACCTGGTGGGTCCCTGTATATTATATAGTAATATAATCTAAGACAGGCTAAAGTAATCTAGCATTACAGAAGTAGGATGTGGAATTCCTATCTTGTATGCCTTAGTGGAGGTAAGACCATTTTTCATCAGAAATTAAATCAATAACATTTACTAAGGATCCACTATAGTATGTATGCACAAGAACATGGCTAGATACTAGAGATGCAAAGATGGAAGAGATACAGTTCCTGTTTTCAAGGCTTACTTCTAGAATAGGAGGGGGGAATTGTGTGTGTGTATGTATATATACGTATATCTGTGTGTATATACATGTGTGTATAGTGTTTACACACATAAACACACATCCTCTAGGTGGAACATTGGATAGAGTTTTCAGCCTGAAGCTAGGAATACTCATCTTCCTGAGTTCAAATGAGGCGTGGGATACTTACTAGCTGTGTGACCCTGGGCAAATCACTTAATTTCTTTGCCTCAGTTTTTGTTGTTGCTGTTGAGTTGTTTCGGTCATGTCTGTCTACTTGTGACCCCATTTGAGATTTTCCTGGCAAAAATACTAAAGTGACTTGCCTTTTCCAGCTCATGTTACAGATGAGGAAACTGAGGCAAACAGGTTAAGTGACTTGCCCAGGATCACACAGCTAGTAAAAGTCTAAGGTTGGGTTTGAACTCAGGAAAGTAAGTCTTCCAAAGCCAACTGTACCATCTAACTACCTTTGACTCCATTTCCTCATCCGTAAAATAAGCTGGAGAAGAAAATGGCAAACTACTTTAGCACCTCTGCCAAGAAAACTCCACGTGAGGTCACAAGGAGCCAGACACAAATGAAAAAACTAAATAACAACAAAACGTGTGTGAATGTGTGTGTATGTATATGTATATACATATGTATATATGTACACACATGTCCTCTAAAACTTATGCATGTGTACATATACGTGCATACATCTGTATGTATATGAGTGTGTATTTAGGGGGAACAAACCTGAGATTTATATAGAGGGCTGCTAGCGAGGAACTCCTCCTTCCAATGAAATAGGTAACTCACAGTCTTAGTGGGTGGCCTGGGTCACTGAGAAGTTAGGTGGTTTGGCCAGGACACAGAATCAGAGGTGGGACTTGAACCCAGGCTTTTCTGACTTTGATGTCAGTACCAAAAGGAAGGAAGGGGAAAAAAAAGTATTGATTCAGAGTCTGCTATGTGCCAGGCACTGTGCTAAATGCTTTACAAATATTATCTCATTTGATGCTCACAACAACCCTGAGGTGGAGGGGCTATTATGGTTCCCATTTTACAGATGGAAAACCTAAGGCAAACAGTTATGTGACTTGCCCACGGTCATACAGCTTGTAAGTGTTTGAGGCCTAATTTGAACTTAGTTCTTGCTGATTCCAAGCCCATCTCTCTGACCACTGCAGCCCCCCGCTGCCTCCATGGCCTTTTCACATAAATAAAGACAATACAATTTAGAGTACGATCAGGGCAAAGACAATTTCATGACAAAGTTCCCAAGGAAAACTTGAGAAAGGATAAAGCAGGTTCAGGGAAGGCTTTGTGTAAGAAATTGCAAATGGTTCAGGAAAGATTTCTTCAAACCTATGAAATGAGGATGTTGAACTCCCAAATGCAGGGGCGTAAGTAATAAACTTGGGGAACAGCCAAAGGTCTGGTTTGGCTAACAGAGAGAGCATACCTGCAAGCAGTACCTGAGCTCAAAGGACCAAGATGCCCTCAAATTCCCAGAGGAAAAACACCAGATAAAGGATTTTATTCCCTCACCTCCCCAATGATATCCAGATGGCTACAGCTTTCATCCAGCACTTAGGTTTTCGGTCGATTTATTGTACCAGAACTTCCTTTGCTTCCAGGAGAACTGCTTTCTAATCAATAGCTCCAGTTCTCTAGAGGAGAAGGCAATCCATACTTCAGATTGTAATCACTATTGCTGATTTTCCCAGGTGGTCATTTGATAGGAGTCAAGCAACAATAATCACTATAAGCAATAGAATAGCTGTGTAGGCTTAATATATTCCTAAAGGTTCTAAGGTTCTTTGGTTGGTTCTGTTTTGATTAGCTGGAATAGATGCAAGGATGGGGAACCTACAACCTCGAGGTCACATGTGGCCCTTTAGGTCCTCAAGGGCAGCCCAATTCAGCCAAAGGGCCACACTTGAGGGCCTAGAGGGCCACATTAGTCCTCAAAGATTCAGACTCTATGAAGGACTGTTCTTTAACTTTTTCTTGTGAGTCATGGACCTTTAGGAAATCTGGTAAAGCTTATTGATCCCTATTCAGAACAATGGTTTTTAAATGCATAAAATGAAACATATCGCAAAGAAAACCAATTATACTGAAATAAAGTTATCCAATTATTTTTTAAAAATCAAGTTCATAGATCCCAGGTTAGGAATCCCTGCATAGCAGACTGATGTAGTCTGCTATATCTATTACTACCAGATACAGACTGATAGTTACAGGATTAAAACTGGCAAAAAGGTGGGATGGGGGAGGTGGACAGCAAATGACCTGCACTCAAAGACTGCTGTTCAGTCATTTCAGTCTGACTTTTCATGATCCTCCTTGAGATTTTCTTGACAAAGAGATGGGAGTGGTTTGCCATTTCCTTCTCTAGCTCATTTTACAGATGAGGAAACTGGGGCAATGACTGGGCAAATGACTTTCCCAGACTCACACAACTAGGAAATGTATGATTATACATTTAAATATAGATTTGAACTCAGGTCTTCCTGAGTCTTGGCCTGGAGTTTTATCCACTGCACCATATTGGTGTGATTTATTAGATAGTGTGCTGGGCTAGTGTTAGGAGGCTGTGGTTCAAATACCACCTCTGACAATTTACTAGCTGTGAGACGCAGGGCAAGTTACATGATCTTGCTATGTTTCCAGCAACTCCATAGGGTGAACTTACTAAATCATAGATGGGTGGAGATCTGCATTGATGTGAGGTATTCCCATACCAGGAGTTCATCCCAAAAACAAAATTTCAGATCCCACATGTTGTGGAAAAATATACAGCTTTAAATTTTTCAAAGTACCTTACTTAGTATTAAATACTATGAAGTCTTACAGATATTATCATATTCCCATATTACATCAGAGGAATTTGAGACTTGAGAGAGGTTACATAATGGTCTAGCTCTGGTTAGAATCCCAGCCCTGCCACTTGCTATCTACATGACCTTGAGCAAATAACTGCTGTGGGTCTCAGTTTCCTTATTTTTAAAATGAGCGTGTTGGATTAGATGTCTTCTAACATCCCTTTGAGTCTTACATCTATGGCACTACCATTTTATAAGAAACGGGATCCTAAGCCTATCTTAGCTAGGCACAAGGAACTGAGATCTGAGTTTGGAGTGAGAAAGACTTAAGTTCAAATCCAGCTTCAGATACTTACTATTTGTGTAACTCTGGGAAAGTCACTTAACCTTTCTCTGCCTCAATTTCCTCAACTGTAAAATTGCTAATAATAGCACCTACCTCTAAGAGTTATTTATTGGGAGGATCAAATGATATAGGAGTTGTAAAGCACTCAGTGCAGTGCCTGGCACATAGTAGGTATTTAATATATGTATATTCTCCTTTCCCCCTTATTTTATTGAACTTTATAATAAACCTGTGGTTATATTAGATCTAGTTATATTGAAGAAACTATGGGGAATCATGTTCCCAAGATAAAAAAGTTGCCTCTATTCAGAACAATAGAAAGGCTCTGCTCAATTTATTCCTAAAATATCTCAGTCACAACTTGGTCACTGTGCCCTGAGAACTATATCGTCATTAAATCTCTTAACTTTGCACTTGTCTGTAATGCTAACCCCCATCTGCCTCTCAACTACACATCACCCCCACCTTTTGCTTTGTCTTTTCATCCAAATTGTAACTATTGCTATTACTATAAGGCTATATGGATTGGTTAGCCACTTGGTTGGAGAACATGACTGGGATAGCTGTTTGGATGTCCATGGACTGGTTCTTCCCTTGGCTACAAGTAATAAAAATGGTTTCAGCCAAGCCAGAAAAATTCAGAGTACTGAGTTAATTATTTGACACTAGGCTATGATTTATCTAAGGTCACCAGTGGTAGAGTCAGGATTTATCATTGTTACTGCTGCTATCACTCGTAACTATAAGACTAAAGTTTGCAAAGCCATTTTACATATATAGGGTGTCCCTAAAGTCTTATTTAAGCTTAAATAGATTAAAAGCTGCACTAAGACTTTTGAGACACTCATTTGGTCCTCACAACACACCTGTGAGGTAAGTGCTATTTTGATTCCCATTTTATAGATGATGAAACTTAGGGTGAGAAAGATTAAGTGACTTCCCTGGTAGTTTTCTAGTTACTACACAGTTAGTTACTGCCATGATGTAGTATTTGAACCTAAGTATCATGCTTTAGCTACTTACTACTATATGTTATAATACCGCTGACTTCAAATTCAGTACTCCTGTCCGTGTGGACCTCAGGTTTTTGTTATTCAGTCATTTTTTAGTCGTGTCCAACTCTTTGTAACCTCATTTGGGATTTTCTTGGCAAAGATGCTGCACTGGTTTGCCATTTCCTTCTCCGGCTCATTTTACAGATCAGGAAATTGAGGCACACAGGGTTAAGTGACTTCCCCAGGGTCACCCAGTTAGTAGCTATCTGAAGCCGGATTTGAACTCATAAAGATGATCTTTCTGACTCCAGGCTGGGTACTTCATCCCCTGTACCACCTAGCAGCCTCAGATTACTCATCTTCAAAATGGTCATAGGAATGCTTGTGTTTAAGGCAATGGGCTGTTGAGAACTAAATGAAATATTGTATATAACAGCTTGTTGAAAGTAATAAAGCATGATAACAAGTGACAGGTATCATGATCATCATCTATAAACACAATAGATGCTTTGGTATAGTGAATAGAGAGCCTCAAAGTGAGGAAGACATAGGTTCAGTCCCTGCCAGTGTCACAGACTGAATATATGACATTGATCGATTACTTAACCTCTCCCTGTTCTAAGCTGAGCAGTCTTCTAAGGCTTTGCATTCTATTGGAAGAGTTAACCTGTATTGGTAAAGATATTTCACTAGCTCAGGAACTCCACTTCTGGCTTTTATCCTGATAAACATGGAAACTGGATAAGATGATATCTGCATTTTCTTTCAGGCCTAACATAGTGTGAATCTGTTTGAATAAAATATATCCAATGAAATCTGAATTTTCATTTAAGACTCATAGGAATATCATAATATTACCTTGGAGACTAAAACACCAGAGGAAGGTTTTCTTTTTTCAGAGTGATCCCTTGGACAAGTCACTAAATCCCAGTCAGTTTCAGTTTCCTCATCTGTATAATTCTTCCCAAGGTTGTTGTAAGGACCAAATGAGGTAATCTTTATAAAATGCTCTGCAAACCTTGAAGCATTATATAAATGCTAGCTATTATTATGTATCCTAAATTCTAACTACTTAGTCAAAACACTAACAGCAAAATGAAAAAACCATGAAATGCCTTAATATATATGACCATGAGAACACACTATTTGACAATTCTCAGTTTTCCAGTATAGAAGGACTTTGAAAGGTCAGCAAAAAGGACCACTGCTCCCCAGCAGAACTGATCTTAAATCACCTCAGGGTGGCCTTGGACTCTCTTTTGAAAAATCTACAAAGAGAAATACTCTACCACCTCCTTTCAATAGTGTATGTCTCTATCTCAGAACCTTCTCTCCCAAATGGAAACAACATGAATTTTGTAGTAATGTTCTCAGTAAAAGAGGCCAGGAAGTTAAAAGTTAGTATTAGTTGGGAATTTCAGAAATGATCATATAATTTTCAAATAATAAGAAAGATTGATAGTCAACAGGAGTAATTCTGGTTTCTTCCCAGACTCATCCTAGGACCTCTCTCTTGATATGTGTATATATGCTTATCCTTGATTGCTCTTATCAACTGAAGTCAAATCAAATATACCTTAAGAAAGCATTTCTATGTGAATAGCCTTAAACTTTCCCTTCTAAAACTAGAGAAAATGAAAATATTTAAATACGTTCCTGCTTGTTTCACCTTTCAGTGTGATCAGAATCTCTAATGCATAGCCACATAAAAGGTGAGGAAAGACTGAGTTTCACATAGTGACTGTTGCTAAGGAACCACTTCCTCATTATCCATGTCTTACACAGATCTTTCACTTTGCTTATCAGCCTTTAACAGAGATGCTGTCCATCACGGGAGTGGAAAACACAGAAATGCCCCTTCCTTTCTCCAGCTTTGGAAACCATATTAAAAATGAAGCCTAATAACTGAGCTACAAAAGCAACAGTTTTTGTTCCCTTTTTCTAAAAACCATGGAGGCAAAAAAATGTGTGCACTCAGTATGTGATTTGGCAAAGGTCACAATTCTGCTTTTCTGGACATCTGCAAACCCATGTAAGACTTATGTGGGATATTCTGTACTATGACTCAATTGATGAGTGTTCTAGCAGGAGAAATTAGCCTGTGATTACAGAAATAAATACACTGGAATCACGGATAACAGCTTTTCAATCTTAATGTAATTACAACTTTAGACCAGACTAGCAGTTGCTCTAATGTTCTCTCTTTTGTTTGATGTTCGCACAATGTTAAATAATCTTAAATGAGAATGCACATTGTGCACTGGAGGAGGACAGATGTTCAGATTTTCAAAAAAGGAAAGAGAGGAGTCTACAAACTAGTAGTCTAAGGTTAATAATAAAATAATAGTAGTAATTATTTATATAGTGCTGTAAAGTCTGCAAATTGCTTCACAAATATCTCATTTCATCCTTGCAACA